>JAEIGM010000104.1:0-110384 GCA_018903735.1 Drosophila cardini
AAAAGAATCGAATATGAAATTTAGTTGAGCCAAAGCATTTGACAGCCAAAGTTTTGGATTCACATTTAGATGCTAATGGAGTTGGGGACACTGTGCACTCAGTGGAAAGGGGCGAGCTGGGTGTAGAGTGGGTACAACGGGGTACAGTGGGCACAACGGGTTACAGTGGGAAATGGGCAGGCAATGGGAATTGCAGCTCAAATGTAGCGCACGCTGACTGCATAATTGATAAAGCAAAATGTCCAGATAGAGAAAGACAGCCTGTGTTGTGCGAGGGAGATAGACTGTCTCCAAATAGAAAGAGATGGAATGCAATAGAGTTGAGGTGCAAGGGAGACAAGTAGCTTGCAAATCGCAACAAATGCAGATAACCTTGTTAAGATGCCAATTACGAAAATTAACTTGGCCCTTGCAACAAATTTATTGATTTTGCATTGAAATTGAAGCCAAAGACAGAAACAGAGACACACAGAGAGAAAGAGGGAGAGAGGGACAGGCAGAGACAGAGAGACTGAGAGGTGGCATCAAGTGGAAAATGGAAAATGGGAAATGCAAAAACGTACGCGTCGCTTAGCCCTCATTGCTCAATTGGCAAATGTGTTGCAACTGCAGCAAAAAGTGGCAAGAAATGTAACAAGCGTAAGAAAAACTTATGCACTGAAAACAATTTTCTTGTAAAAATAAAAAAAAAGATAATCGACTTAGGCTGTTTAGATAGGGAATTGTATATAAATCTCTACTTTGGAAATTTATGGTTTAGTGGCTAAGAAATATTTTTTAATTAAGTTTTTATTTAGTTAAAGGGATTTTGCATTTTTATGCTTATAAATTTGTACTCAAATTAAATATTCTGAACTTGATTAAGAATGTTTAGAATTTAACTATTTTCCAAGTCGTTTCATAGATTTTCCTATTGAGTAGGTACTATACCTTAAGACCTAGAACCGAAAAAGCTTCAAAGGTTCTTTAGGGCGTAAGATAAATATATATACGCGTAACAAACAGCTCTAGGCGTGGCCGACACTAGTCTATATATATTTCCGATCAGCCTCAAAAGTCCTGGTAATAAAATGATGTGTGTTCGTATGAGAGAACAACTGTATCTCAGAGTTATTCAAGTTTGTAACACAGACTAGCACATAGTATAGGTGATATAATACAACATTGTGTATCCTGACTATATTCGGAGGGATTGGATAAAGAATATATCATAGTTATAGTTGGCATAACAATTTTCCATCCCAATTCGGTAATTGATTATGTGACAGCTCCAAATAAAACTGTTCCATAATAAGTACAGGGTCTTTCACAGTCGGTTGACTCAGCTTAAGCTTTTTCTACTAGTTTCTTGCAGTGTATAGTCAAAAGAAAAACCAATGAGGGAAAAACCAATGCTAAGGAGAGCAGATAGAAACAGACAGAGAAAAGGGGAGAAAAGGAGAAAGGGAGAGTGAAAGACAGGAAGAGATAGAGGAAGAGAGAGCGAGAGAGAGAGAGCGAGACAGAGCGGAAGCAGCGACGCAGTCAGAGACAGTTTGAAATAATTACATTGAGCTGAAACTGACTAAGAAGCAACTAGCGGTAAAGGGAAAGGCGTAGGGGTGGGGCGGGACCAGGGGCAAGGGAAGTAGCAGCATGAGGTTGCAACTAAGTAGATGATTGAAGGCGTCTAGGGAGCGCTGGCAAGTAGTAGAGAGAGGTGTGTGTATGTGTGTGTGTGTGTGTTTGTTTGTGTGTGTGTGTGAGCGTGTGTGTTTGTGTGTGCGTGTGTGTGTGTGTGTGTGATGGGAAAAGCGTTTTACCGTTGCCACCGCAGCGGCAACAACAAATTGCACTTTAACGCGATGCAAAAATCGAACAAATGTTGCAACTATTGAGTGCAACTGCAGCAGCAGAGGCAGTGCCAGAGGCAGAGGTAGCAGCAGCGCCATAATGACGCCAGCGTCTCAGTCGACGCAGCAAAAGTACAAATAATTTCATTATAATGTTTTCATTGGGAGTGGAATTATAAGGGAGCGGAGAAAGAGGTAGGGGATGTTGAAAGGGAACCGGCACGGGGAAGGGGAGGAAAAGAACCTGTGACAGGTTGAGCACAAATAATTAACTAGTAGTACAGACTTTAATATACCCGTTAGAGCAAAAACTTCAAGCATTTAAAAACTGTTGAACAAATAAAAAAATATTAAACGAAATAAAAAATTATTAAATACTAAAAAGTAAACCTTAAAAAAAAATTTGTATTTTCTTAACCATCCAGATTTTGATTTAATTTCATATTAACAATTAAATTTATATTTAATTTTATATTATTGTTTAATTTTATTTAATTTTATTTTTATAAGGATTTGTAAGGCAACAAAAAAACTTTCTAGTCAAATTTGTAAGCTCTAGCTCAAATAGTCTATGAGTTGTAGGTAAGACCAAAAGTGGGAACACTACAGAGTATGCCCACATTTTACTAGTAACGGGTATAAAAATGCGTTAAGAAGTTAGACAAAGAGAGAGCGAAAGGGATACAAATAGAAAGAGAGAGAGAGAGAGAGAGAGAGAGAGGGAGAGAGAAAGAGAGAGAGTGAGTGAGTAAGAGAGCATGGGGACAAAACTGACAAAGTAGTCTATAAATAGATCTAAATAGCTCTACTATGTGGTAGGAAACCAAAAGGGCGACAAAATAAAAGAGAGCGAGAGGGGGGTCAATGGTGGCACAGAGGGGCGCGAAGGGGTTAAAAGTTGGACTGTTCTGGGCTGGGCTGGGCTAGACACACAGTGTCAGTTGCAGTGGCAAACAGCAGTGACGACAGCAACGGCGCGTATTAATTGCGACAGCAGTTCGTCAGCATTCCACAGGAGACAGGACCTAGGGAGGTAGTAGGGAGAGGGGGAAGAAGTGGGGATAGGGATAGAGAGCGAGACAGGGAGATTGGGGTTTAGGCAGTAGCAACATAATTAAAACTGCCAACATGGCGCGTGATCAGCGGCAGCGATAAGCGAGAACTGAAATGGAGACAGAGAGCGAATGGTGGAAGAAGAGGGGGAGCAGAAGAAAGAGGGAGACAGAGACAGAGACAGAGAAATAGGTAGAGTCAGGGAAGAAGACAGAGACAGAGCTGCAGACTGACATTGAGAACTGACGCTGGTGACAAGCGATCGATGAGAAACATTACAAACAAAGAGAGTAGAAAAATGTACACTGAAAAAAATTAGTATGTCCAGACCTAACTAAATGCCAAATAATTGGAAACGATTTTTTTTTTGTTTTTTAGAAAGAAAATTTCTAAAGTTTTTATTCCAAACAAGAAAGAAAAGTACAGTCGAGCACGCCCGACCGTAGAATACTCTCTGCATTTTATTCCCGATCATCTTAATAAAATCGATTTTCGGGTATATCAATTGATACTTGCAATAAAACACGTTGAAACAAAAACATCTGATTGTATGAATACACACACATATATATTTGACATTATATGTATTCACGTACATATGTATGTGTGTATATGTTATACATACACAATTGCTCGGCACGGCCAGCATTCGCGGGCAGCGCTGCCGCTAGAAAGCAGCGAAAACGTTCGCTCAAATGCTTGTATGTTTCTGTCTCGCTTGCACACGTGCAGTGAAATGGCGTTAAATTATAAACTTTGTTACGTGTCTAGCTCTTTTGTTTATTGTCCGATTTATATGCAACTTTCAGGATAGTTTGATATATTTTGTCTTCAAATGAATGTGAAATAACAATACTGTACGATAAGAAAATATGCCTTAAAATCGGCATTGAAGTTTCCAAAGTATTTAATTTCTTGTGGGAAAAGGGGGCGTGGCAGTCCAAAATTTTTGATGACAATGCAATTATGGCGTCTCTAGGAACTTACGTACCAAAAATTGTATTCCTAAGTGCCATAGTTACTGAGATATTCGCCTAAAACATCAATTTTTTTCGAGGTGTTTCTAGTTTTTTGCTCATTGTGGGCGAATGGGGCGTGGCATCGAAAAAAAAAAAGATTCTTGTATTGACTGACTTAATATCGAGTCGATAGAGACTAAATTCAAACTTGTAGCTCTTACCATCTCTGAAATCTGTTTGTTCATACGGACAGACAGACGGACAGACGGACAGACGGACAGACAGACAGACGGACAGACGGACATGGCTATATCGACTCGGCTTGTGATGCTGATCAAGAATATATATACTTTATGGGGTCTGCCACGCCTCCTTCTGCCTGTTACATACTTTTTTTTCACAAACCCAATATACTCTCTCTTGCAAGAGTATAAAAACCTAAAAAAATAATAATTTAAAAAAAAAATTTATAAAAAAAATTTAAATTTTTAATTTTTTTTTTATATTTTTTTAGAACTATAAAAATTATGATAAAATATTTAAAAACATTTCAGATTTATTTTGTTTTTATTCTTAAATTTAATTTTTAATTTCAATAGTTAAATTTTGTTCAGTGTACTATTAAAAAGATGCAAATGACTGCAGTACATAAGTTGAGGCTAATAACGAATAAGTTACAAAGTCGTTCTTAATGAATATGTAATACTTAATATATAACTTACAAGTGAGATAAATGAGACATCATTCCGTAACGAAAGTGTGAGATAGACTGAGACAGATACAGATCAGATCAAGATAGAGCGGGAGAGATATAATATAGATCACTCTGCTTGATAGATCACCATAAGCGTTTATTAACGTACTTATGCATAGTTTATGTTAAGTTCAGTAAAGTTAACTATGAAAGGGCGTTACTTTGACAGTAGCATAAGGGTTAAGATAGGCCACATAGGAAAATAAATCAAGGTTTGAGAGGGAAATATAATATGTACAGCTAAAAGAATACTATCAGTATTGAGTTGTGGAATTTACTACGTTTTTGGACTAGAAATAAATGAAGATTTAAACAAAAAATTCTTGAATTCAATATACATATATGAAGTAGTTAGTAACTGAAGCTGAATATCTTAGAAATTTATTTGTACTTCTTTGTTCAGTTTCTTTTTCTAAAGCTACAGCTCTATATACTCTCCAACTATTTCTTCCTAACTCTTAATTTAATTATGTCCTTAACTTCTCCTATGATTTATTATGTTTTTTTCCAACTTCTCTATAGAGTCTCTATCATTAAATTTCCTACCAGATTTCTTACTATATCTTTATAAACTATACTTTTACTAACTATACCTTTACTAACTATATCTTTAACTAACTGCTTTTGTTAGCTTTTTTGCAGCTGTCTTTTGATATTTACTTGAACTTCTCTTTCTCTGCTTCCTTTATCTCCTACCTTTAGCTACTTTATTTAGCTTTTTTCCACAGTTTCATTTCGCTTTTAACTACTCCATTTGGTGTTGAATTCTCTACTTAGCTTCTCTATTTAGCTGCTGTTTTTAGCTTCATTCACAATCTGCCACAATATGCAGCAAATGTCGTCAGTTCATCTAGAAATTCTCAAATGCCCTTTATTAGCGAAAATGACTTTCCGATGAGGCTACAATGAGGCATAAGGCATGATCCATGGGGCATGCGGCATGAGGCATGAAGCATGCGGAAATCACTGCCTACAACCTGCAGCCAGTTTCATGTGCGGCTGTGAGGCTGTGCAGCTGCAGCTGCAGCAGAGTGCGTTGGTTGCACAGTTAATTGCACCTGTCGCCTCCTCCTACGATCGACGTGTGTGCACCGTACAGGTTGTAAGAGCTACAGCTTTAAACGGGGACTGGAATTGAGGACTGAGACAGTGTCTGAGGCTGAGGCTGAGACTGCGGTAAAGCGGCTGCCTTTAGCAGTGGAGAATTACTCGACTGGCGCTACACTCGCGCCCATATTTGGCGGCCGTCAGTGGCAAGGGCAAAGTGTTGGCTCTGATTGAAGCCGAGACACAAACCGGGTTCGCAATGATTCTCAGATAGATAGAGATACACAGAGAGAAACTGATAAAATCGTACTGAAGTGTGTACTGTTAAAAATTTAAAATTTTAATTTAAGAAATTTTTTATAAAAACCTTAAATTTTGATTAAAACTTTATAACTAAAGAGTGTTTTAGACCAAAAATGCTTTGAATAAATTTTTATAACATTTTTTTTAGTGAAAGTTCAGGATTCTTTAATATTGACTTGGATGGCTTAAATATTAATTTTAAATTTATAAATTTGTATATAACAAATAAAATATTTTTTGTATGTTCAAAATTTTTAATCAGTTTCTTGATAATCTTAAAATATTTCTTGAAAAATTTCATACTCGGTCTAAGAAGAGGATAATCCGAATCTTATGACATCGTTAGGCTTTGATTTATAGCCTAGAATCGCTAGTTTTTATACTCTCTGCAAGAGAGAGTATATTGGGTTTGTGAAAAGTATGTAACAGGCAGAAGGAGGCGTGGCAGACCCCATAAAGTATATATATTCTTGATCAGCATCACAAGCCGAGTCGATATAGCCATGTCCGTCTGTCCGTCTGTCTGTCTGTCCGTCTGTCCGTCTGTCCGTCTGTCCGTCTGTCCGTCCGTATGAACAAACAGATTTCAGAGATGGTAACAGCTACAAGTTTGAATTTGGTCTCTATCGACTCGATATTAAGTCAGTCAATACAAGAATCTTTTTTTTTTTCGATGCCACGCCCCATTCGCCCACAATGAGCAAAAAATAAGACACACCTCGAAAAATTTATGTTTTCAGCGAATAGCTCAGTAACTATGGCACTTAGGAACACCAATTTTGGTATGTAGGTTCCTTGAGACGGCATAAATGCATCGTTATTAAAAATTTTGGGCTGCCACGCCCCCTTTTCCCACAAGAAGCAACAAATTTTCAAACTTTAATGTCGATTTTAAGGCATATGTTCTTATCGTACAGTATTGTAATTTCAAATTCATTTGGAGACTAAGAATATCAAACTATCCTGAAAGTTGCACATAAATCGGACAATAAACAAAAGAGCTAGACGTGTATCAAACTTTATAATTTAACGCAATGTCAATGCATGGGTGCAAGCGAGACAGAAACATTCAAAACATGTGAGCGAACGTTTACGCTGCTTGCGCGGCGACAGCGCTGCCCGTATGTGGGCATACGCACATGTACGTACATACACGTGCACGTACGTACATGCGTACATGTGTGTACATATGTATGTAATACATAGTATGTACATATCCCCATCTGTTTGTATGTATGCATACATTTATACATATGTATTCATATATAAATGTATACATGTCAAGTTATTGCAGCGTTAACACCTTCGCCCTTTGCTTTACCTAATTCTCTTACATGCCAAAACATTTAATAAAGTTCAAAACTACAAAAGTGAAAATGCTCAATTTTATTGTTCTCTATTCTTGCCTATTTGTTTTGGCTACTTCTAATTTGAAGAATACAGACAAATCATATTGCACAGCTGTTTAGCAACCAGATCAAAACAACAACATTGGCGAAGAAGACAAAAACAATTAAAAGAGAAATATTCTCATTTCGCTCTCTCTCGTTTTTGTTGTTTTTGTTCTATTGCTTCTTTGCATTGCATTGTCACTCACACACATGCAAACACATGCAGGATTGAGAGAGACAAGTAGTTAGAAGTACCGAAAAAGTCGTTACTTTTGGCGGCCGATAGAAATTAAGCAAAACAGACAACGATATCAGTGATATTAGAAAAATGTCAATGCATGTGTGCAAGCGAGACAGAAACATATAAACACATGAACGAACGTTTACGCTACTTGTGTCGCGGTAGCACTGCCAGCATGTATGCATACACAAATGAACATACATACGTATGTACATATGCCCATAAATATACAATTTATATAGATATATATATATATATATATATATATATATATATATATATATATATATAAATATAATATATATATATAAATATAAATAAATATATATATATATATATATAAATATATATGTACATATATGCATGTCAAGTAATTGCGATTATGAACTTCGCCCTTTAATTCACCTAATGATTTTACATGCCTAAACTTTAAATAAAGTTCAAAAGCAAAATTAACGAAATTTGCTTTATTCTGATATTGCCTCTTTGTTTTGGCTACTTCTAATTTGAAGAATAACAACAAATCATATTGCACAGCTGATTATCAACCTGATCAAAACAATAACATTGGCGAAGAAGACAAAAACAATAAAAAGAGAAATATATTGTCACTTCGCTCTCTCTCGTTTTTGTTGTTTTTGTTCTATTGCTTCTTTGCATTGCATTGTCACTCACACACATGCAAACACATGCAGGATTGAGAGAGACAAGTAGTTAGGAGTTGCGAAAAAGTCGTTACTTTTGGCGGTCGCTGAGCAAAACAGACAACGCTTAGCATCAGTGCTGCCAGTTAAGATATTTAGTTGCTAGATCTAGCAGTCAGCTAATAAAAGTCAACTTGATGAACTAAACAGCATTATAACTTTTCTTTAATTGTTTACGATAATGAAAATATTGAAAATATATTCCATTTTAATGTGATTAATTTTGATTTGTTCTATCTAAATGTTACTGAATTTTTGTTGCTTTTAAATTAAGTATTTTTTATTTAAATTTGTTTTTCTTTAAATTTAAATTATTATAAAACTATTAATGATTACACATTTTTTTAAGCAATTTTCGAATAATTTATTTAATTTTAGCATTTTTTTTATTTGTTAAAAATCTAGCTATATTTATTTTGTTTTGGTGATTCTGGCAGCACTGATTTAGCGTGCGTTAAAAGTAACGACTTTTACCGCTAATCCTTCTAGCCTGTCTCTCTCACTCCTAGACTCGCACTCTGCTTGTCTCATTTCTTGAGAGAGAAATCCTCTCCCATCTGGGTAATTTTGGCCTTGCTTTGCTTTAATTCGTTGCGAACGTTTCGATTGAGCGGGTGTAATCGTCCATCGATATCAATTTTGTCGTCGATTACGATATTAAAATTAAACAAAACGTGATTTTAATTGCGAATATAACAAAACAAAACTTAATTTTAATTGCGGTTAGTTTAGTTAATATTAATATATCGCTTAAATAATTAATAAATTATTAATATTAAGTGCGTTAGTTCTTGAGTGTGTGTGTGTGTGCCACTCGATTTACGTCTGTGTGTAAGACATCGCGAACGTTCGATATTCTGCGAACGGGTAGTTTGTGACGTAGGTAGTTCTCTTTAAGAAACCGCGCGTGATTTTTTGTGCGCGTTTGATGAACAAAAGAATCGCGTTCGTCGCTGTTTGAACTGAAAACCGCGCGCGATTTTTTCCTTCCGTTACGTTAATTGGAGTAAGTCTTAAATATTGTCCGATTTTGTCCGATTTTAATTTTATAAAATAATATACTTTTCTATTTTATTATTAGAAGACTAATTATATTAATATTTAATAAATATTAATTTAATTTTTCAAATAAATAATAATATTTTTATTTATTTAATAATTTTTCTTTTTTATAAAAAATCCAATTTTTATATAAATTTGTAACACATAACATTTTTTTAGATTTTTATAAATTTTAATTTATATCTTTAGAGTATTTTATATATTTAATTTAATAATTTTAAAATGCCCCGAAGAAGGCAATTGTCTGCTGCAGCACGTTCTCAAAGGCGTAGGGAAAGAAATAGGATAAATAGAGAAGACGCAGAGTATGCAAATAGAGAGCGAGAGTTAAATTCCCAATCTCAAAGAATCCGTAGGGCAGTGAGTGAAAATAGATTAGTAGAACAGATTGGGAATTCACAGCAGCGATCACTCCGTAGGAGAAGTGCGCGTTTGAGATTAACAGAACAGGCAGCCAATACGTCGCGCAGAACAATTAGGAGACAGGATCCACAAGTTAGGCAGAGCGAGAGGGCTTCAGATGCCCTTAGCAGACGAAGTCGTAGGGAAATTTCTGAAGAAAGGGATCGCGAACAGGCAGCCAATACGTCGCGCAGAACAATTAGGAGACAGGATCCACAAGTTAGGCAGAGCGAGAGGGCTTCAGATGCCCTAAGCAGACGAAGTCGTAGGGAAATTTCTGAAGAAAGGGATCGCGAACAGGCAGCCAATACTTCGCGTAGGGCAATAAGGAGACAGGATCCACAAGTAAGGCAGAGTGAGAGGGCTTCAGATGCCCTAAGCAGACGAAGTCGTAGGGAAATTTCTGAAGAAAGGGATCGCGAACAGGCAGCCAATACTTCGCGTAGGGCAATAAGGAGACAGGATCCACAAGTAAGGCAGAGTGAGAGGGCTTCAGATGCCCTAAGCAGACGAAGTCGTAGGGAAATTTCTGAAGAAATGGATCGCGAACAGGCAGCCAATACTTCGCGTAGGACAATAAGGAGACAGGATCCACAAGTTAGGCAGAGCGAGAGGGCTTCAGATGCCCTTAGCAGACGAATTCGTAGGGAAAATTCTCAAGAAAGGTATCGCGAACAGGCAGCTGACACTTCCCGTAGAACAATTAGGAGACGGGATCCACAGATTAGGCAAAGAGAGCAAGCAGTAGACACTTTGCGAAGATCGCAGAGAAGACAGGATATTTTAGTTAGACGGATAGAGCAAGTGCGCAATAGTCAGGCGCACTTTGAGAGAAGGCAAAATGTAGAAATTAGAATATTAGAAAGAGAAGTAGATAGAATAGCTAGGTCACAGAGTCGAAATGATCCTGTTCGTAGGTTAGTTGAGAGAGCTCGAAATACAGCTCAAAGAAGAAGTGCTCGTATAAGAGCACGCCAGATAGCAGTAGATTCAGTCAGAAATTTAAGCCAAAGAGTAAGTCAGTATAGGAGCATTTCAGAGAATAGGGCAGCAGAAAATGAGCGTAATGCTGCCCGAAATGAGCAGGCACGAGCGAATGCCATTGAGGAACAGGCACGACCCATTAGGAATAGCTTACAAAGTTTAATAGCCACTTACAACAAATCAATTAAACAGGGCCCTGACCATGTTTGCATTTGTTGTAAAGGTTTGTGGTTTCCTCACCAGATAGACAGGATAAGTAGGGAATATATTTTAGAAAATAATGAATTTAGCTCAGACATTCTGTTTTTGTCCGATCAATTTCCTCCTGTGAACGGCAAGCATTCGTTTTGTAAATCTTGTAGCCGTTCAATTAAGGATGGAAGAAAACCTAATAATTCCATTACTAATGGCTTAGATTTCCCACCACTTCCAGAATGTCTGAAGGATTTATATAGCTTAGAAGAAAGATTAGTTTCTCCGCGGCTACCGTTCATGATCATAAAGTCTTTAGATTATGATCGTCAAAATAGCATAAAAGGAGCTGTAGTAAATGTGCCGATTCCAGTTGCGAATGTCGTAACTTCCCTTCCAAGGGCCTTTAGTGACGCAGAGGTTATTCAGCTCCACCTCAAACGCCGATTAGAATATCGTCACAGTTTTATGGTGGAAACTATATCTCCATCTCGTGTTGTTGATGCAATTAGGCATTTAGTAGGCACTGAGCTTTACAGAAAGCATGAGATTAGCATTAATGAGGAATGGTTGGCTTCTCATACATCTGAAGTCGTTCCATTTATTGCATCAACAGAAGATATAGACTTAGTTAGAGAAATGGGTGATAGAGCTGCAAACCCAAATGTAGAAGAGAACGCTCCAGTAGAAGAGCAAGATCTAAATCCTGGAGGTGAGGAAACGCTAATGGACAATGTTCCAGTAGAGAACTTAGATGGTAGTAGGTTAGCTATAGCCCCTGGGGAAGGACAACGGCCTCTGGACATGATAACTGATTGTGATTCAGAGGAGTTGTCTTTTCCCAAGATTTATGCAGGAGTCAAGCGAAATTGTGTAGAAAGCTACACAAAAATTATTAGATCAGAGCTTAGGAATTACGATAGAAGGGCTTGTAGGGTAGATAAGCTTTTTATAATCTTAGAAAAATGCAGCTGATAAATATGCGGAATAATTATTCCATTTGCTTGAGAAAGCACAGCGCTTCCCGCGGCGTAACAGTTAGGACAGCCCTTAACGATGAGGAAATAGATAGATTAATTCAGTTTGATGAGGGTTTTAAAATTTTAAAAGGCATTCGCTCGTCTCCTGCTCATTGGGAAGCAGAGAAGAAGAAGGTTATGGCCATGATTCGGCAATTTGGCATACCTTCTTTCTTCATAACGCTTTCTGCTGCAGAAAGCAAGTGGTTAGAACTGATAGTTATTTTGAAGAAAACAGTTAGGAAGGAAGTTCTAACCGAAGAAGAGGCAGCTAGATTAGAAAGGTCTGAAGTTGTAGAACTTATTAGATCAGACCCAGTTACTTGTGCTAGGTATTTTGATTATAGGTATAGACAGCTCTTAAAAGTTATGAAAAAGGATGGAGGCATTTTCGGCCGACATTCTGTGTACAAGTATTATTGGCGAGTAGAGTTCCAACATCGGGGTTCACCACACATTCATGGAATGTTTTGGTTGAAAGATGCCCCTTTGTTTGATGCTAGCAATTCTTCCTCTTGTCCGCCTGTTGTTGAGTTTGTTGATCGGTTTATTACGACGGAAAAAAAATCCAACAAACGATGAATTGACACCTTTCGTATTATACCAAACGCATAAGCATACTCCGTCATGCCAGCGTAGCATTAGAAACAGGCAAATCTGTCGTTTTGGTATACCATATCCTCCTTTGCCTAGAACAGAAATTCTCTTTCCTCTTCCAGAAGATTGTCCGAATAAGTCAATTCATCAAAACAACTTCGAGAAAATTAACAATTTCTTGAGTTCTCCAGTAGATAGTGAAATAAGGGAATCTCTTAATGATTTCAATAATTTTCTCTCGCAACCTCAAATTGGTCTTAGCTTTGAGGATTATATACTTGCAATTAGATCTAGTTTAAACAGACCAAAAATATTTTTAAAGAGAAGCTTCGACGCCATTATGGTGAATGCGTACAACACGCACATTTTGTCAATGCAGAGAGCCAACATAGATATTCAGTTTATATTAGATCCATATGCGTGCTGCAGTTATGTTATCAATTACATTAATAAGTCGCAAAGAGGTATGTCCAAGCTTATGCGAGAAGCTGTAGAAGAAGCGCGATCAGGAAATTTTAGTATTAGGCAGAAACTGCAGCACATAGGGCATAAATTCATAAATGGCTCAGAAATATCTGCACAGGAGGCAGCTTATTGCTGTTTAGGGATGTCGTTGTCAGAGAGCAGCAATGCAGAAGTCTTCATAAACACTGGATTGCCTGACAAACGAGTTCAAATGCTCAAGTCTAGGGCACAACTCAGAAGTTTGCCTGAAGACTCAGAGGACATTTTCGAAGTAGGCCTATTAGATCATTACGTTCACCGCCCAGATGATCTAAATAGTTTATGCTTAGCAGATTTTGCGGCATATTATACATTCAGTAGAACTGCAGGTAGGAATCGCCAAGAATCACAGGATGAGGTCGAAAATGCAGGATTCGGAACAACCGAAGTTTATCCTCTTCGCAATGGTAGCGGATTTATTAGAGAAAGGCGTAGTCCACGGATAATACGTTATAGGAGATATAACGTTAACCAAGATAGGGAGAACTATTTTAGGGAATTAGTAATGCTGTATTATCCGTGGAGAAATGAGCAAGATGAGCTTATTAGGAGAAATTGCGAAGAGGTTTGCAATCAGAATAAGGAGCTTATTGAGGCAAATCGTAGGAAATTTAACGTTTTAAATGATAGTGAGTTAGAAGATGCTCTCAGTAGAGTATTAGATGAGAATCAGGAAGAAGAGTTAGGTAATTCAGATGAGCAGGAGAATGTAGATAATAGGTTTAGAGCATTAGGTGTAGCTGAAATAGATCCTCAACTCAACGTTTTAAATATAGGAAATGTCGAGAATGCAGATGGGCCAAACAGCAACACTGTTCAGTTTGTTAAGTTGCCTGTTTTAATGACATCGTCATGTTTAGAGGAAATTGTATCGTCCCTAAACTTAAAACAGAAAACTTACCTGAACCATGTTTTGCATAATTTTAAAATAGGCAAAAAGTTTTATGAATTTGTAGGTGGTGGAGCAGGTGTCGGCAAAAGCCGACTAATTTCGGTAATATATCAAGCCCTTACAACTAGGTTTAATAATAGAAGAGGCTCAAATCCTGACTCTATTAAAGTTCTTTTGTCCGCTCCAACAGGGAAGGCTGCATTCGGAATAGGAGGTTGTACACTCCATTCAATGTTCAGTCTTCCTATTAATCAGTCCGATCGAATTGGGACCTTATCCGCAGACTTAGTTAATACGCTACATTCGAGATTGATTGATCTCAAATTACTCATTATTGACGAGATTTCAATGGTAGGAGCCAAAATGTTTGGCTTTATTAACCTGAGGCTACAGCAAATTTTCAAAAGTAATCACTTTTTTGGAGGAATACCTGTCATCGTGTTCGGCGATCTCAGACAACTGAGGCCTGTGGGCGACAAGTGGATATTTCAGCAACCCTCTAGCCAAGCCTACAGTGAATTACATGGCACACTGTGGGGAAAACAATCAAATTAGGTTTGAATTTTTCGAGTTGACGGAAATAATGCGTCAACGAGATGACCAACCATTTGCTGTAGCCCTTAATAATATGGCATCCGCTCATATGACGACCTCAGACATTGAGCTCATTAGATCAAGAGTTGTAAGGGAAGATATAATACCAGAAGATGCTATTCATCTTTTCCACTCCAACGCCGACACAAATTCATATAACGTTTTAAAACTGAATCGAATTGCGACCACTCAATATTGTTCAAATGCTGAGGATTTTATAAAGGGTAGTAATTTAGGTGAGGCAAACAAGGCCCGCATTCTTGAATCCGTTAAAGGATTCAAAACTTCAGAAACCCAGGGTTTGTGTAGTTCTCTCATTTTAAAGACGACAGCAAAATACATGATGACTGTTAATATAGATACTTCAGATGGCTTAGTTAATGGAGCAACAGGAATACTTAGACAGATAGATTTAGATTCAAACAGTCATCCTATTCTTCTATGGGTAGATTTCATTGAAGAAAGAGTAGGAAAAGAATTACGTTTAAAGTATAGAAATCTACCCAATCCATTGTGGACCCCAGTAGAAAAAACTGTTAGAAGTTTTCAGTATAGGAAAAATGAAAATGTTACTATAGATCGCAAACAGTTTCCGATCGTACCTGCTGAAGGTATAACTATCCATAAAAGCCAGGGTGCAACCTTTAATAAGGTGGTGGTCCACGTATCCGATGGCTTAGATAGAGCAGCTTTATATGTTGGCTGTAGTAGAGCGACAAGTGCAGCTGGACTGTTTATAGTAGGCAATTTCAACCCTCCGAGGCCCCTCCAAGGTCGAAATGTTGTTCAGGAAGAGTTAGAAAAATTACGCTCCATTAAGTTACTTAGTACGCATTTCGACTACTTAGTTAACAGTTCCAATTTCGAAATTATATTCCATAATGTCCAAAGTCTGCACTGTCATCTTAAAAGTGTTCAGAGTGACAAGCTAATGCTCCATGCATCTATGCTTTGTTTTGTTGAAGGCTCGACCTTCCCAAATGAGACTTATGAAGTCTCAGGATATAGGATTGCTGTACGTTTAGACTGTTTAGAAGAAGGTAGGACTCGATCACAAAGAGGCATTCTTGTTTTCGTCAGGAACGAACTTTTTGAGAATGTTAGTCTTTGTTCCACAGGTCGCAATATTGATGGTTCGCACGTATTCGAGTATGCAGTTTTAAAGTTTAAGTCTATAGGTATTTTGATAGTTTACAAAAGCCCCCATTACTCGTTACCTAAATTTAGAAGTGAGTTTGAGGATTTATTTGTAGAATATGGAGAAATTTTAGGTAGTGAAGTAGTAATATTAGGAGATTTTAATTTATGTCTAAGCGCTCTCACTCAGGCTAGGGAAACATATGAAAGCTTAGTTAGGAAGGGATTTAGATCCCTTTTAGATTTGAAAATGTCCACAACACGTGACGATACACACATCGACTGGGCATTTTCAAATGTGTCGCTTGGCCAAGCCAGCGCAAAAACCTTTGAGACAGTGCACAGTATTCACGACGCGATTTCGGTAAGCATTTTAGGGCTATAAGTTGATAGGTCGGGAATTTTTTTTTTTTTTTTTTTCCGCGCGGGGGAACATGGAAATTTGTAATTTTTCTAAAAATTACTAATTTCAAGTCGACTCGAAGATCTATTACAAAGATCTAATTGCATCGCAATGACCTCCACGTGGTGTTCCCTGGATACCGATTTAAGTTTGAATAATCGGAAACTAACTCGAGCGGCGAACTGTAGAAGTAATCGGGCGTGTTCGATTATACTTTGTTGTTTTTTAATACCCGGATACCGATTTTAAAAATTTCATAATACAATCGGGAATAAAATGCATGCAGAGAGTATTATACGGTCGGGCGAGCTCGACTGTACTTTTCTTTCTTGTTTTTCTCCGTGTAGAGACAAGCACTCGATGGCCCTGATTATGAGGCCAGCAATTTAGATGAGTCCGCTCTCGAGCTGGGCATCAATAATAACAAGGAAGAGCAACAACAGCGTCCACTCGGTGGTCCAGGGCAGCAACAGCCGCAGCAGCACCACTAGAAGAAGAAGAAGCAAAAGTTCTGCCTGCGGCAAGTTGTGGCAAAAAAAAAAACACAGCTTGCAACCAGTTGTAACAAGCTGCCACAAAGCAGCGCGGCAAAGTTGCAACTGCAACTAGAACTACAACTAGTAGAGGTAGTAGTACTGCTATCAGGCCAAGATTAAAGACAAGATTTTAGCCAACAGAGAGTGAGTGAGAGAGAGAGAGAGAGTCGAGCCCTCTGTGCGCGTGGCGATCGCGTCTCTTGGCGTTTTATGACTTTGTTTGGCAGCGGCTGCCGCTTTGGCTTAGAAACAGGTGCACTTCACATCAAAAGACCTGGCCACAGTCAAACACTCGAAACACTTAATCAAGGCGTTGTCGTTGACACACTGGTGCCAAAACTATTTATATTTTGTGAAAAAACATTGTCTAAAAAAATAAAGGGATCACTTTAAAGGATCAACTTGAATTTTTGAAGTATTAAAACTATTTTAATACTAAGATATTTATTGTTTAATAATCAGACATTAAATAATTTAAGTAACTAAATTAATGACGGAAAATAATTAATATAATTATTAGATTTTAGAGACTATAAGAGCTAGAGTCGCCAAATTTGGAATGTTAGTCCATCCACCTCGTGAGCTGATCAAGTTTATTTCAAATCGATGCCACGCAAATAGTGAAAACCCATTTTCACACCACCATAACTTGGAAACGACAAAAGCTATCGGGCCCAGATCCATATTTGATGTGTATAGTACAAATATAATTGTGCCCACCAAGTTTGATCCGGAGCGGACAAGTAAATCTTATTGCTCCCATAGGACAACTCGATCGAAAATGGGTGATTTGTATGAAGACCTGATGATTTAGTTAAGCGATTGAAACCAAACTAACACACTATGTGTATGGTACTATTATAACTATCCTCACCAAGTTTGGTTCGGATCGGACAACTATAGCCTATAGCTCCCATAGGACAAATCGCTCGAAATGGGAAAATTGTATGAAAACATGTAGTGTTAGTTGACCGATCGCAACCAAATTCACACATTAAGTCTATGGTACCATTATAACTATGCTCACCAAGTTTCATCCTGATCAGACAACTATAGCCTATAGCTCCCATAGGAAAACTCGATCGAAAATGGGTGATTGGTACGAAAAAACGAGCACTAGAAGTAGTACGGGGTCTTTTGCAGTCGGCTCACTCGACTGTAGCCTTTCTTACTTGTTTTAAATGGCATATTTTAATTTTATTTTTCCAGCTCACTTCGATTCACTAGACTTTAATACGGGTGTTGCACATGATGCTTGCACCACTGTGCAGCGCTGACCGTCTTGGCATTCACGTCTAATTACCGGGAAGTCAAATGCAGTCAACATATTGCGCTTTGATTTGCGCTGCCAGCAAAAGGCAGCAGGCAACATCAGCAGGCAGCAGCAGTAGGCACCAGGCAGCATGCAACAGTCTCCGGTTGCAGCTTAGGTCTTTGGTAGAGCGCACTCTTCTCCAGCTTCCCTGTCTCCAGCTGTACCCCCCGTGTACCACAGTGACTGCCACAGTGGCTACTCACAATGTCAGACCTCATCTTGGGCCTGTCTTCGTGGTCATAGTTATAGTTTACTCGCCTGCCACACGATGGGAAAATGTGCGTCTGATCGCATCGCATTGCATTGCATTGCATCGCGTCTGTGGCAAGTGGTAGCCAAAGTGTGGAAACACGGGCAATACTTTTTAGCCCATGCAACAGTTTCAGCCTCAGTCTCAACCTCAGCCATTGCCACAACCAGTACTTGCAACAAGCACAACATCTGCCCCAGGTTGGGCCTGGTCAGCCATAAATCAGGCTCATTTTAATGACGCAAGCGAAATGCATCTGGAAACGTGTTCCGCTGCCCAGTTGCTGCCACAGTGTTGCACACTCCGTTGCCGTTGCCGCTGCAACAATTCGCCTGTCGCTAGCAATTTGATTCTCTGCATGCACTTGCTCCACTTGCTCCACTGGCGCTCCACGGCAGCAATTAGAGTATCAATCATTGGAGCATTAACAATTGAAAAATTGTCTTTGAAAACTTGAACAGCAATTAGAATATGGAATCGAAATTGATTGTGCTTGCAACGAACTGCGAGTAGTTAAGGAGAAGGTTAACGCTAACTTGCAACCAGTCAACAAACTACTATGGCCAATTAATATGACCCAAAGGCTGCAAAGCACAAATTTCTGAGAAAAAAAATTAAATAATGAGATTTCTTGAAAAATGATTAAACGTCAATTTTTGTATTAAAAAGTGTAGAAATTTAGAGTCGCAAAAGCTATAAATAAATAAAAAAAATAAAACTTTTTTCAATTAGATTCGAATGGTTATATCCATTCAAGCTGACCCAAAGGCCTAAAAGTACAAACCGTTTGTCAAGTACAAATCACGAAAAAAAAATTAACACTTCTAGAAAAATGATTGAACTTCAATTTTTCAATATAAATGATAAGAAATTTGTAGTGCCGCAGTCTAAAAATAAACCAAATCAATTTTTCAGCTAGATTTGGAAGTTACAACCAACTAAAGTGACCCAAAGGCTTAAAATCACACACCATTTGGCCAGCATAAATTTCTGAAAAATAATTAAGAACTCAGAATTCTAGAAAAAATAATGAGGCCTGAAGTCTAAAAGACCTCATAGTTTGGCCAGCAAAAATTTCTAAAGAGTTATCAAGAACTTAACTAGAAATATTTTGATGGAAATTAAAGCATAAAAAATAATTAGCTTTGAAAATTTTTTTTTTAGTATATTAAACTCAGATAATAGTAAGATATTTCAAGTTAATTTTAATTTAAATTAAATTAAATTAAATTTATTTTTTTTTATTTTTACTATCGTAGTCTAAACAGTTAATCTTAATATAAATAAAACAGATTACTTTCAAAAATGGCTTTCAAAAAAATTGTGGAACAACAAGCTTAAAGATCAGATAATATTTGAATAAATAAAATTAAATAAATCTAGATAAATATATCCATTTAAAATCTGCCAAAGGCTTGAAAGCACAAAGTATTTATAAAGCACACATTTATCAACAAAATTTAAAAAATTAAAAAAAAAATTAAACCCAAATTTTTACACTAAAGTTAACAGGAATTTAGTTTTACACAATCTAAAAAATAAAACAGTTTACTTTCCAAATTTTTTTATTCAGTTTAGAGCACAGATAATAGCTGACTGAATAGATCAAGATAAACGGAACAATTTTTTTTTTTCAGTTTTAGTTTAAACCAGAAGCCGCTAGACTAAAAGTTTAAATCATACAAAAGTTTAAAATACAATTTATATTGATAAAACTGAACAATGGAAATTCTGGGCGTGGCTGGAGAGTGTTGACCCGAAATTCTAAGCTTTGTCACATTTGGCCCAAATAAAGCGCAAAACTGGCTAAAAGATTTGGCTACTCAATAAACTAACGAAATCAATAGCTTGATTCATTTGGCGATAAGCTAAAAAAAAAAGCTAAAAACTAGAAGACAAAACTGATTGAGTGATAGACTAAAATGGCTGCTAATTGATTTAAAGACACAATTCAATCGACTCAGCGACATTACATTAAGCTTATAAGGTGTTTACGAAGCCAAAAAAAAAGCCAAAATAATACGTAAAGAAAAAGATAAAAAATTTTGAAAAAAAAAAAAATACTTTTACGAGCGGTAAAAAACGCAAATTTTATGCTAAACTTATGCGATTCGATGGTCAGAATTTGATTTTCCCAAGCGGCTTACAGAGTGTCGAATCAACTAAACTGAACTAAAGAGAACTTAACTTGGGCCCTGACCAAAGACTGGATCGATAAATGAACGAATGATGATAATGATCATTTCTGGGTTTTTTGGGTTTTTTTTTCTTTCTCGAAGTCGTCGAAAAGGAATCGAGTTGAAACCTCTTTGAGCATTTTTAACGACCATTTTTTATTATTTTTATTATATTTGTTGCTGTTAATTTTGATGATTCGTTTTCGTTTGTGTTGTAAAATGAAACAACAACAATAAAAATCGAGACAAATTTGAATAGAAATGACCAAAAACAAACAATGTACCATAAAGCGTTCAAGATTCGAACAAAACACTCAAAACAATGCGACAGTTCTTTAGCTTGAAAAAGCCTTTATTTTCTCTTCTTTTTATTTGTTGAGTTTTGGGTAATACCCTGTAAGCATTACAAGTGAACTGAAGGGCATATTTACAGCCCTTCTAACATTCGAAAGCCATTTCTATAGCGTCATCTGCTAACTCAACTGTCTTTCTGCTCATTTTAATGGGTATCTTTGTGTGCTATCACTTCGAGCTTACTTCACATTTTATTATTTTATTTTATTTTTGATTTCTGTTTGATTTTGGGCAGCTTCTTTGCCCGAATGTGTAACGCTTTTGTATGCAATCAACTAAAGTATAACATTTAATTAATTTTCTTAATTTCATTTCAAATTTTGATACCCTACAGTTGTGGCCAAGAGTTTAGTTCCACATTCGACAATTTTAGCCTTAAGAGTTTCACTTAGCCATTATATATATATTTTTGAGCAGAAGGTATTTATTACTTAAGCACATTTATGCATTTATAACTAAAGTTTTAATCTGTTATTTTTTAGTTAATTATTTTAAATTTTAATAAAAACCATTTTAAATTTTTAAATTGATTTCAAATTTAAATTTTAATAATTTTTTTAAATTTTAATTATATAAATTTAATTTATTTCTTTTCCATTTTGTGTCAACTGTTCATAGTCAGATATGAAACTGCAGTACCAATATGAGTTTTCCTTAAAGACATTTTTTTTATTACATTTATTTAATTAAAATAAATTTTTTTTTTAAATTTGTATTTTGTTATGTCACTGAAAACGTGATTTTTTTATTTTTCTGCAAAATTTGTTTTTTTTTTTTATATTTTATTCATTGCGAATATTTTTTTTTACTGCTTGATCATTTGATTACCTTAATGATTTATTTTAAAATCAATCAATATGTCAACTTAAGTTATTATATTAATATTAATCATTTTTTTATAGTTTACCAACTTATTTATTGCTTTAAAATGGCTGTTTATATTAAATCCTTTATTAAAAGC
Source organism: Drosophila cardini (assembly GCA_018903735.1). Taxonomy (NCBI): domain Eukaryota; kingdom Metazoa; phylum Arthropoda; class Insecta; order Diptera; family Drosophilidae; genus Drosophila; species Drosophila cardini. The sequence continues at coordinate 21,664 of JAEIGM010000104.1, forward strand.
TAATCTTTGTTTATATTTGTTTAAAAAAACAATTGCTGATTCGTTAAAAAATATTTTTCATAATATTAATAAATAATTTATAAATGTCAATTTATTTTTTGGTATTAAATTTTTGTAAATATCTAACAAAAAAATTAAATTTTTTTTCTGTGTATTTCTTCACTTTACTCACTTTATAGCTATCACGTATTCCTAAATAAAAATTTAGAAACTTGAATTAATTTTTTTATTATTTTTAAAAATTATTTACTATTTTCAAATGAATTATTAGCAATTAATTGAAAAATCAATTATTTTTTGAACATTTTTTCTTATTCAAATTGACTTCAAATGACTCTTATGCATTTGTAGAGCATTGCTCATTCGTTGTGAATAATTTTAGATGACATTATAAATTTTTTTTACTCTCTTCTTCTTCTGCCCGTTTAATTTGCATGCAAATAGAGCGACGGGGTCAGATCCCGGGTCTGACAGCCCTTCAGTGACGAGGAACGAGTCGTTTAGCTTCTTCTTCATATTGTTGTTGTTGTTGTTGTTACTGGTGTTGTTAGTGTTGTTGTTGTTGTTGTTGTCATTGGAGGTGTTTGTTTTATTTTGACATCTTTCGGCTGGCCGGCTGTTAGCTTTCGCCGTTAATTAAGGTTTATGGACAAATTATGCCCACAAATTGGCAATTAAAATTAGAACGCGCACATAAATTCAAGAGCACCCAACTCGTTACTGTTGTTGTTGTTGTTGTTGTTACTGGGTGTTGCTGTTTGTTGTCATTACACTGACAAAATGTTGTCACTTGACTGGTTTCTCATTCTGTTGCACAACAAAAACTGCATGTCGCATTTGATAAGATTAAACTTGTTTCCATCGCATTAAATTAACTTTTTTTAGCCGACTGTGGGCGTAATTGTTCAACACTGGCATTTAGTATTTGTTACAAATCGAAAACGAAATCCAAATCGAAATCCAAATCAAAATCAAAAGCAATTGAATTAACACAAATGAGATAAAGATAACCGATGACATTAGCTGATTGCCTGACCTTGATAATGTTTTTTTTATTATCAAGTTTCATATTTCGAAATAAGATAAGAAGACCATAAAAATTAGACAAACTGTGTAGCAAAAGGAAGAGTTAACAATTTAAAAATATATATATATTTAAGCAAATTTATATGCATAGAAACAGTCAGGAAATTATCAGTTGGCAATTAATCAAGATTCAAAGCTTAAAAATTGTTAAGTGTTAATGAATTTTGAAAGCTTTAAATTTCGCAAATTAAAATAAATAAATTAATATTTAAATTTTCAAATTAATGCAGTTTTGTATTAAGAATTAAATAATGTATGCTGATAAAAGCTTTTGAATGGTGTTAAAGTGTTTTTAAGTAATGCATTTATTATTGGTTAATAAAATATGAACTTCAAACATTTTTTTGAGACACTTAATATTTTTTAAAAATTATTAAAAGAAGCAAATAAAATAAAAGCTTGTATTTTTTACAGCTTTAAGCTTTTAATAATTTAAAAAATAAAATGTTCACTAAGTAATTTAAATTTTAAAAATATCTGAATCAAAAAATAATCAAAAAATAAATTAAATAATTTTTATTTTATAAAACTCTTTTAAATTAATGAATATTTTGCCTCTTATTACAATTATTTTGCCATACAAGTTTTTTTTTTAAGGTTGAAGCTTTCAAGAGCTTTAAGAGCATTCGAACAGACACTAAAGTCTTTAAATATAACATAAAATAATTAAGGGATTTTTTAAAAATACTAAATAAATTTTTAAGAAACCTTTCAAAGCGTTTTTAAGTTAACTTTTGTAATTAAATCAAACCTTATCAGCCAAACGTCTTAACTTTTTGCTGTGCTTTAAAGTTATTTGGTATTAAATCTTACTTAACTGAAATCCATATAAATCTAATCGCAATCAAATCATATCCGCCAATCAGATACTCCAATTAATATTTTAGTATAACGAAAACTCGTTCTCTACCGATTGGTGTATAGACTATAGAGTAGAGAGTATGGAGTATAGAGCAGTTAAAGCACTGATCATCAAAGCTTCTAGTTTTGATGTAACCCAAACTGTAATATCTGCTCTTTTGCCATACATAAAACTTGTTCCATTACAATTTTGAATGGGGCAGTTTCTTTGTAGACCTGGGCTACTGCTTGGAATTGTTTATCGAACTGCTGTTCGATGCTACCGATGAGACTCTGTTCCCAGCCTCAGTGAGAGGGAGACAGACAGAGAGCAAGAGTGGGAGAGTGAGAGAGCGAGAGTTGTGCTCTTACCAACTATTGCTCTATTCAGAGGCAACAGTGACTATAAGTCATGCCACTTATGGGCCAATAGTTTGTGGTCAACATTTGTGGCCAGCACCTGCTACAAATGCGCTGTCAATAATTACAACGAAAAAGTTCTTCTCTCCCTCTTGCTCTCTCTCTACTTATCTACCTATCTCTCTTTCTCTACCTCTCGCTCTTCTTTTCGTGCTCCATCTTTTTCTATTTCCCTCGGCCTGCTCCTCTTTTGCTCTCTTTACGCATTTGCCACAATCATTTACACTAAATCACTTAGGTGTACAAGTGTCCATGGTGTGGCCTAGCCACCCTAAGAATTCTGGCCAGTCCCAAGGCACAGTGGAAACATTTGCAAAAATTATCAAAAAAAAAAAAAAAAAAAAAACAAAATATGAAAAACTGTTTTTATAATATTTTTTTAAAAATTAAAATATAAATTTAAAAAATTATTATTTTAATTTTTTAATATTTAAAAAAAGAATCATAAAAACTTATTTTTTTAACTATGTATTAAAAAATTGAAATAATTAATTTAATTTTTAATAATTAAAAAAAATCATAAAACTTATTTCTTAATTAAATTTAAAAAATAATTTAAAAATAAACTTTATTTAATATTTAAAATTGAAAAAAAAAGACAAATCATAAAAACTTATTTTATATGATAATAAAAAAAAAATTTTAAAATATTAATTAATATTAAATATTAATATTAATTTTTTGACATATTTTTTATCAATTAAAAATTAATATTTAAAAATAATGTTTTTTATATGTGATTTTTTTGAACGAATTTATTTTAACACAATATTTTATTTATTAAATAATTTTAATTTATTAAAATTGAATTTTTTTAAATTTATAAATTAATCTCATTTATTCCCGATAACATTCTGTCAAAGTACTACAAAAAATGTATTTAAAAAATAATAAAATAAATAATTTAGTTTTAAGTAAAAGAAATTTTCTAACATTTTTTGTTTGTAAATTGATTTTTCTACCATAGTACAATGGCGCGTAGATTTGCGAGTTTGTCTATAACGATGACGGTCCAAGTTGGCTCGTAAACATTTACGCATATTGCAAATAAGCAGCGACCACAACACCAACTCGTTGATGAAGAAGAAGAAGACACGTTTGCAGAGTCAACTGAAGAATAGCTGCTATACCAGATTGAGCTACAGGTACAGAGGTACTGGTACAGATAAGAGTAGTGGTGGTGGTGGTACTGGTTCAGGTGCAGGTCCTGCCATGCAGAGGGGTCCACTAATTCACTTTGCTGCTCGCTGATTGGCGGAGAGCGCCAGGTGGTCGCGAGTCTAACGCGAACGCCGATGCTTAATCTGAGTTCTCTGCTGCATAGTCTCCTCTACCCCCTCTAGCCATCCCCCTCCCTCATCCACAACTTTCCCACCTGTATTGCATCCTGCCACGATGTGCTCTTCAAACTCTTTTGGCTCAGCGGCGTTTCAAAGCTGCTTGACTGCTCCACTTTGGCGGCGTCTGTTCGTCCACACGTCCCAATCCATCCATCTCGCTATGGAACTGGTTCACATTTCCCCCCCAACTCCAATCCCTTCTCCCCGAAACACTCCACAACTGACCGTTCTACCTGTTCCCGCTCTACTCAATGGCAATAACGAGCTTTGCTTTTCGGTTTGATTTTTTGCGCACAGGTGGCTTCTTATCCTCCTTGTTGTTGTTGTTGTTGTTGTTGTTGTTGTTCTTGCTGTTTGTTGAGCGAGCGATCGCGCGTAATAAGCCGCGAAAACATTGTTCAGTCTACGAATATTGACCATTTCCCTCCATGTTCCCTTTATTTCTCCCTTTTTTCTTCTTAGCCAACTTTTGTGAGCGTGAGCGCAATCAGCAGTCAATGCTGTGGAACCGGTTCAAGCGGCACCTTGATTTTTAGCAAGGATGCCGATCGTAGCCACAGATAAGCTCCCTCCACAGTCAGCGTAGCAGTCTACAGTCTACACTGTCTATAGTCTTTACAGTCTTTAGTCTTCGCTCCCCAGTCCTAAAGTCCTACAGTCTTCCAGTCTTCCAGTTTGTAGCTCTAGCTAGGGGAGCGTCCAGCAACTGCAACGATCTGTAGGCAAATTATGCGAGCAGCGGGTAACAACCAACATTGGACAGTTCAGGTTGATGTTTTTCTGATTTTTTTTTGCTTATATGGGGAACTTTGAGGAGCAGCTACACTGCAAGAAACGGGCTCTGACGTGAGCTTTTAAATTATTAGCTATAAGACATGAACTGGCTTTAAAAAAGTAACAAAAAATTTTAAAAAATATTTAAAAATAAGTTAACTCCACACAAGAAAAATCACAAAATTCCGTATAAGTTCAGAACCAAACTTACATTCAGCCTTAATCTAATACCGGCTTAGACTCAAATTTTAGATCTGATCCTGCATCGAGTTATCCTTAGCTTGAGCTGTTCATGCCTCTTTTTCCTAAGGCTAGCTTTGGTGGCTGACAACTTTTTGAACAGCTCTCGTACCGAGGAAAGAAAAAATGTGTTTTCACTTCAATTTGTTCTAAATTTTATACAGAAAACATAATTCTAATAACATTTTCCGTTTTCAAATGAAAATTTTTTTAAAAAAGGTTCAGAAAACAGGCTCCCATCCAATACCACCTTAAACTATACATCGTTATCTATAATTTTCCTATACAGAATACATTAAAGTCAAATATTTTGTAATAAATGGTATAATTATGATCAAAAATTACATATTAATTAATAAAATATAATAATATTAATATTATTGTTTAATTTTTCCACTTTAGTTGGATACATAAATTTTAAGGGTACTTTCAAAATCATGGCAAAAATCCAATTAAAAACTAAGATTTTTCCTTGAACCAACAAGATGAATTTAAACTATTTAACAATTTTTTTAAATAAATTATAATTTTTTAATATTTTTAAATAAATATAAAACTTAAGTTTTTTGGTGAGAAAGCATTTTGGCACTGATTAAAAAAACTTTTATTCAGTGAAAAAAATTATGAAATAAATTTATAATAACTTTTATGAAAATCTTATTAATTTACATTTAAATAACAAGAATTTATTGAATTTTTAATATATAAAAACAATTTTTTTGTAAATTATTTGCATGTTAATAATTTAACACCCGATAAGTATTGATTTAAATATATTATAGCGCTTTTACTACAATCTAATCAAATTTTCAGACTAACATTTTTCCTCAGTGTAATGGTAAGGTATAAAAAAGCAGGCAAGTCTTATGGTAAAACAGGGATTTTGCGGTGGCACTGAGGGAACAACAGCCAGCAGTCAACACTTTCGCAGGCCGCTCTCAGATATAAACATTTGGCCATTAATCATTGGCCGCCTGCAACAAGAGTTTGAGCTACATTTTGCAAGATCTCATTATGCCACTTAATTGAAATGTCATAGAGGTACAGGGCCAGCAGAGGGGCACAGATTTCAGCCAGGGTGGAAAGGGGCGAGGCAACTATTACTGGGCCATGATCTAATATATAAGATCAGGCATAAATATAAATTGTTAATGTTGCAAAATGAGTTCAGGGCTATTATTTGAGACAACTCAGGTAGCAAAAGCCAAGAATTTGATTTGTATTAGCAGAAAACGCACGACTCTGAAATACCCTGTAAGCAAATTTTATTAAAGAAAAGGGGTTTAAAAATAAAAAAAATTTAATAAACAAATTTGTTTAATGAAATGTCTTTAAAAGCCTTAAAAGTAAAGCTTTGCACTAAGTTTAATAAATAAAAATATTCTTTATAATAAATTATATATTTAAAAAATTTCTTTAATTGTTTTTATTGTGATACTTATACCAACTAGAATAACTAATAAATGTTTTTCAATTTTTGTTTATTATATATTATTTGTTATTATTTTATTTTATCGAGTAAAAATTTCAATGCATCAAATTTGGTATTTGTTGTCCTTTTCTTACTGTATTAACCTTAGTTTTAATCTCAAAGTTATTGCCCAAAATATAAACAACTAAATAAAAAGTTACTTCTTTTTTTATTATCTATTTTCTATCGATATTTGCGGTGTGCTGTCTATCGATGTCTGTAATCTCATCGAGGGGAAGTTTCTGCTGTTGGCCATAACTTTAGATTGATGCTGATAAGATGTTGTCATAACCATCGAATGTAATATTAGACTTTGCCGATTGTCGCATCAATGCACAAGCAATTTAAAGTAACACACACACAAACACACACACACACACACACACACACGCATAAGTTGATGTCCTTATTTGTGCAACGACATCCGCAGCCACATCCGCATCCGCAGTTCGAACCATCGCATTTCGTTAGCCTTTGACTTGCAGCTCTGCAACACACACACATACACACACACACACACACACACACACACACACACACACACACACACACACACACACAAACACACACACACAAACCGCAGACAAACAATTTGACAAGCCACCGGCAGAAGGAGACAGTTGACAAAAAGAAAAAAGAGACAGAGGGAGCGCGGGAGAAAGAGCGAGAGAGAGACACTGTAAGAGAGAGAGGGAGACAAAGAAAGATAGATAGAGAGAGAGGGGGGAAAGACAGAGAGTGACAGGTAGAGATAGGGTTTACCCGAGGGCGAGCGAGAGATAGAGATAGAGAGAGAGAGAGAGAGAGAGAGAGAGAGAGAGAGAGAGACTGTTTGAAAGAGAGTGAGACAAAGGGTGACAGAGGTAGAGACAAAGAGTGACAGAGATAGAGATAGAGATAGAGAAAGAGACAGATATAGGCAGACAGAGAGAGAGGGAAAGACACAGAGTGTGACAGATAGAGATAGAGGGATAGAGAGGGACAAAGAGGGAGAGACTCAGAGAGCGACAGATAGAGACAGAGAGGGAGAGAGAGAGAGAGAGAGAGAGAGAGAGAGAGAGAGAGAGAGAGATAGACATACAAAAGATTGCCTTCATCTTAGCCTCAAAGACAGCTATGCTTAACCCTTGGCTGGCCCCTGGGTCGCAGCCAAATGCCGTGCATTTTCATCAGCTTTTTTTTGTTTCGCTCCCGCGAAACTCTGTGGGCAAAACCCAACGTGGCAACCTTTGTGCCAAGTCTTGTGGCAGCAACGACAAGTGGCAAAAACCTTTTTGACAACTGCAACGCAGCCGGCAGCAAAATGCGATGACATTTTAATCGACAGCCAGCGAGACCCAAAAAAAAAAAAAAGCGAAGGCAAAACCAAATGGAAAAGCTTCCATTGCATCTTCCACAGCAACTTCCACTTCAACTGCCACTGCCACTGGCACTGCAACTGCAACTTCAGCATCAACTCAAACTCAAACTCAAATTCTGCCTTCAACTTCTGGCTGAAGCTCTGAAGCTCCTGTTTTCTGCTTCAGCTTCAGCTTCTGTCTCTGAAGTTGCAACTGTTTTAGTTGCTACGTTTTACACTGAACAAAAATACCAACAAAAAATTTTAAAATTAAAAAATAAAATAAATAAAATAATTTAAAATAATAATAATTTTGTTTTGACCAAAAGTTTAATTATTATTAATTATATATTTAATTTTTCAAATTTTTTTTTTATTTTATTTTTTTTTAAATTTATTTTTTATAATTAAAATGAAAATACAATTATTATATAAATCAGAAATCAGTTTTTTATTTCCGTTCTCAAAGATTTGTATTTTCTTGATTTTTTAGCCATCCCCAATTTGTTACAGTGTTGCTGCAGCAGGAGCGACCGTGTTGCACTTGCAACCTTCTGCCATCCTGCAGCATTTGCCCTCAATAGTTGTCTGAGCCGCCTCCTATTTTATTTTCGGTCATACTGTCCTGCTCCTCACAATGATGATAATGATGTTGATAATGATCATTATACTGTTCATCGACAACATCATTATCATCATCATCGACTTGTGCAGCATCATTGCCTCGTCAAAACGTCAATCGGTGTAATCAAGCGTTAAGTGATTCTGCGGAAGCGCATCGAGGCTCCAGATCCAGACTCAAGGTTCAATCCGAGGGAGCACGACAGCGAGACAGAGAGAGAGAGAGAGAGAGGGGGAGACTGGAGTTAAGCGGGCACAAGAGAGGCAACACTTGGCCATGCTTTTGGGGTCGACTGCAGCTTGACTGATTTCACTGAGCCACAAGCAACAACAACAACAACAAAGCGAACAGACAACACTTTTTGCTTAACCCTTTATTATATGTCGCCTTATTTTGAATACCCTGTAGTAGGGTATACTTTGTTTGTACATAAAAACGCAGCAGAGACTTTAATAAAAGAGAAAAGTATTTACTTCTACACAGAGTACGGGGTATTTTAAAGTTCTGCTAACTCGACTGTAGTTTCGTATCTTAGTTTCACTTTTTGCTTCTGCAGAAGAACAGGTAAAAGCCAAATGTGAATACCAATATGAATGTGAATACCAATGCGAATACAAATACGAATATCAATACGAATATGAATGCGAATGCGACTGAGTATGTCGCATACAAACAAAGATATATATTGTATATAAACTGTAAGACTTGAGAGTTATGCTGGGCATCGACTGTCAGTTGACTCAGTGTCAATTTTTGCAAGGTCAACGAATTGTATGTTGACCAAGTTGAGCGCTGTTTGCACTAGCATCGAAATTAACTTGTTTCATTACTAGTGTAAACACAAACCAACAATTGAATCATTTAACAAATTAATTAATAATTAATTAACTAGGCAGAAATTATAACAATTAAGAATTATTATTTGTGCTTTCTTATGCTAAGCTCGAATAGATTGAAAACAAGTAAGAATGCTATAGTCCCCTAGCGACTTTAGGATACCCGTTACTCAGTTTTACTATATTATTAACAATGGGATATGATATTAAGTATAATCGTTTAGGCAATCGACCCTAGTGAGTTTAATTCAGATGACTTGGGAAACACAGAAAATTTTCATACAAATTCATATTTAGAGCATTATTCAAAGCGACCATTCCTATGGGAGCTATATGATATAGTTGTCCGATTTAGATGAAACTTGGTTCGTATGTTTGTATTATGGACAAATATAATCTGTGTGAGTTTCACTAAGATTGCTTGGTCAACGCAAAAGTTATTCATATAAACTCATATTTAGAGCGTAATTTTGACCGATTGTCCCTATGGCAGCTATACGATACAGTTGTCCGATTTGGATCAAACTTGGTCAGTATATGTAATTCCTAGACGTGTACTTTCTGTGTCAATTTGGTTTAGATATCATTGCTAACAAAAAAGTTTTCTATACTAAAACATGCTATTTTTACCTGTTTTTACCTTTGTATGCACATAGAACGCCCTAAAGTGGGCGTGTCAAAAAACAAAAACAAACTTGTACTGCTTGGGCATTTTATCTTTCGTTTGCGACCACCCGGCCTTTCTAGCTCCTATAGTCTCTGAGATCCTTTTGTTTAAACGGATGGACAGACGTATGGACATGGCTATATCGACTCTGCTAGTGATGTTGATCAAGAATCTATATACTTAATGGGGTCTGCCATGCCTCCTTCTCGCTGTTACATGCATTCCAACGATTACAGTATACCCTTTTACTCTACGAGTATTTTGTTAGTAAGCTAATTACTACATAATTTCAGCACAGTGTCAACGAAAAGTGTGTTACCTAACAATTTAATGCCACAACAAAACAGAAAAAATTGTCTTTGAAAAAACTAAATAAATTCTGGTAATCGTCATCATTAAGTTGAGGAAATGAAATAATTACATAAAAATAAATAATAATATGTCAATATATCAATAGGTCATCATTATTTGATGTGGCTAATAACATAATGGTTATATGTCAAAGTATGACTACCTTTTAATCCATATCAAAATCAAATGGCAAATTAGGCAAACCAAATAGAAAGTCAAATTCAATTAGGAAATGACTTGAGTGGTTATATCCACAAAGCTATTACCTTAAAAAGAGCTAGGGACTTGGAAAAGCAGAAACGGAGGTAGAACAATATGCCACAATCAAAGCAATTACAGTTCAAACAACAACAACAACAACAACAACAGCAACTAAACAACAACAAATAATAATAGTCACAAATAAGTGCTGGTTAACGGGCCAAGTTGCCAACTTGGCTACTAAAATGGTCATCAACTATGCAAATTACTTGAATATTTTTCTCGAACTCACCTCGCATACCTGTGTACAGTTGGTAGCAAAAAAAAATAATAACAGTGTCTACTTGTGCTTTAAAAATAAATAAATATTTTTTTTTATTTATACACAATTTGTTTAAATTTTATTATTTAAATTTGCACTTAGATTTAGTGATATTATTGCAATAATTTAAAGTAAATTGTTCTAAGTTAGCTTAGTTTGAAATAAATTTATTAAAATTTAAATAAACAAGTAAGAACGGCTACAGTCGACTGTAAAAGACCCCGTGCTCATACCAGTAGGCGTTTTTCCACTTAAATCACCAATCTTTGACCGATTTGTCCTATGGGGGCTATAAGCTATAGTTATCCGATCTGGATCAAACTTGGTGAGGATAGTTACTATGGTACCATTCACATACTGTGTTAGTTTGTTTGCAATCGCTCATTTAAAACTTCATGTCTCCATACAAATCACCAATTTTCAAACCGATAAGCCCTATGGGAGCTATAGGCTACAGATGTCCGATCCGGGTGAAACTTGATGAGGATAGGTATAATGGTACTATACACATGATGTGTAAATTTGGTCTTGATAGCTTTAATAGTTTTCAAGTTATGGAGATGTGAAAATAATAGACCTATAGTCTTTGAGATCCTGGTGTTCATACAGACGGACGAATAGACGGGCAGACAGACAGACAGACGGACATTGCTATATCGTCTCGGCTGTTGAGGCTGATCAGGAATATATATTCTTCATGGGGCCGTAGAAGGCGGCCAGGCCTTCCTCTGCCTGTTAAGCACATTTCGCTTCAGACAAACCTAATAAACCCCTTTACTATTTTTAAGAGTACGGGGTCTAATTATTGTAACAATAAATTTAATAGCTACTGTCTTTATAACAAGTTGAATTTAATCTAATAATTAATTATTAACAATAAAATTTAATTTAAATTTATACATAGCACTTTCAGTCAAGCCCACAAAATTTGTTGTTCAACAAAAATAAACAAATTGTGATAAAAATCATTAAAATCAATCGATAGATCGATTGTTTTGCACTTGTTGTTGTTGTTGTTGTTGTTGTCTTGAGAGTTGTTGAACTGGAAAAGTTCATATGCAGCATATTTCCTTATGCTTATCTCTCTGCTCATTTCCCCTTTCTGCTGCTCTACATGCTCCATCTATGCCATCCCTGTCCCTGTCCCTTCCCCCCTTTCCCCCTTTCCCCCCTTCCCACCTTCCCACCTTCACCTCTTATATTTACTCTCTTCCACTGTCACCGACATGCTTTCATTTGTTTTGTTTTCTTTTTCTCTGTGGCTTGAGTTCAAGTCGAATTTTGTTGCTTCAAATCGAAAGGCAAAATTCACAACAAATTTTGTGGCCATTGCATATTTATGCGGCCTGGCAGGAAAATGGGGGAAATGGCAGTGAAAAGGGGTGTCTTTTTACCCCCATTGACCTGTCAATGTTGTTGTTGTTGTTGTTGTAGTTGCTGTTTTGCTTACCTTTGTCAGTCAACAATTCGATTTTATAGTCCTTCAGTTCGGTATCTGTTTCTTGTCTTTCCTTCTGCAGGATATTACGATTTTAAGCTAAATTCTGTAATGGAAAATGTGTTGGAAAAGTGAAGAAAATTTGCTGACTGTAGTAAAATAAAGTAGTAATAAGATAAATGCAAAATTCGAAAAGCAAAGCAAAAGAAAATTGGAAAAAATTATAATTTAGAAGTTTAATATATATTTTTAATTTTTAGAAATTAAATTTTTAAGTCCATTTTCAATTCATAATTTGTAAAATCATTGATAACTTAAGGCTGCAAAACTTAAACTAAATTAATTATGAGTTTCTTGGAAGGCAAATGAATATTATATTTAATAGCTTAAGTACTTTTAGGGACCTTCGGGGAATCTAATCACAATTATGTTCAACAAACTTTATAATCATTATTAAATGAACTTTCAGAAAGTGTTTGTGATTCGCAGAAAACTCTCAAAATATTTGTAGTATTTGATTTCTTAAAGTTTACTGAAAGCAGCAAATAAAATTTAATTAAATGTTTTCTAGTTACTGAAGAGTTCACTTTAAAATTCCTTAAAAAATATAAATTTAAATATAATTTTTTAAATATTACTTATTATATTTTCTTTTGGATTTTCACAATTTGTTGCAGTAAATTTGCAACAATAAAACATTGATCTAAATCGATAACTTATTTTATTATGCATTCGATTGTGTCTCATGCCACGACTCTCGCAGCCATAAATTTGATATATACATAGCGATATATAGGCGTATTATATACAAGCGTATATATAGAAATATATCTGAATATAACGAGTATATAAATAAATATATTTCATTTATGCTCAAAGCAAATTGCCGCTGCCAAAAGCTGCCAAAAACCAATTGCAATTTTCCATGTGTTGTATGCATAAATAATATACACACACACACAGTCGCACACACACACAAACACACACACACACTGACAGGCGTTCTCACACAAAGACTGCAAATAAAACAAAATTACGCATACGCCGTGTGTTATGTGATAGAAAAAGGGGAACGCTCAAACAAAAGTGTGTGGGCGAAGGGAGGGAGAAAGGAGTTGAGGGTGTGGTGAGGGGTGGGGTGAGGGGTGGTGTGAGGGGTGGGGTGGAGTGTGGAGATTGGGACCATGCCTACTGTTTGTTGGACTCTGAGCTCTGGTGACATCGACTGGCAATGCCATTGCCATGATACTCAGTTTTGTTTAATAATTTATGTATATGCCTTGGCAGCAACTCACGCACACACATTCGTATATATGTGTACACATCAATAAACACACACACACACACACACACACACACTCACAGACACACTTATATATTTCAACGCACACTCAAGCACATTGGTTACATATGTTTCATTTGCGCGTCTGTTTGTGTAATTTACAGTTACACAAAACCGCAAATAAAGTTGCCAACATTACGATACAGCGCAGCAGAGTGGTGGGTCGGTGGTGCGGGGAGGGGAGTACACATAAATAACAAGTACAACAACAATATGAACAGCAACTCCATCAACTGAACAGCCAAAAGACAAAACGCTAAAAAGTCAACGTTTCTGTGGCTAAAAAGGGTTAAGGGGGAGGCGAGTGAAGTGGTGTAGAGAGTGGGGGGCTTAAGGGGGGTTAAGGGTGAAGCACATTATGACAATAATATGTCGCAGTTGAAGTTGAATTTGAAGTGCTCAACGAGTTCGTGCCAAAGGAAGTTACAGTTCGAGCAAACTCAAATTCGCACAATTGTTTTCCCCGCAAATGTTGCAGTTTTAACCCCTCACCAACCCCACACAACCCCCTTCCCCCACTGCAATTGCAAAGTAATTGAAAGCTCTCTCCCTCTCTCTCTCTCTCTCTGTCTCCCTTTCTCCCTCTCTCTCGCAAGAACTTTCTGCACTTATTGATTTTGCCAACGTCGAAGTGGAAGTTTAAGTTGAAGTCGAAAACTGTTTTTAGATTTCTCTGCTCACTTTTTGCCCCTCGTTTCAGTAACTTTTTACTCTTCTTCTTCTTCTTTTTTTTGAAATTGTCAATGGGTTAATAATACCGATAGTTGTGTGATAATATCAAGCGTTGTGACCACTGTTTGTTGTGTCATCAACAATCAATGTTATCGATAAGTGTGTGTATGTGGGTGAGAGTGCGTGTGTGTGTGTGTGTGTGAGTGTGTGTGTGTGTGTGTGTGTGTGGGTGTGTGTGTTTGTGTGTGCTTCAAGTGCTTACGAAATCGCTTGTTTGTAAATTGAGGGAATGATTGGAACTTCAGTGTATCAATTACTTATAGAATGGTTATGAAAGAATTGAATTCGATTTGACGGGTTATTTTGCAGAAAAATTATATAATTGTTTATTAGACTAAATAACAGCTACAATAGACCCTGTACTTGAGCTAGGGGAAGCATAGACATGACTAGCAGGGAAGAAAGAAATTATCTCCTAAAAGGTTTCCATACAGATCACTGATTTTTAACCCAACTGTTAAATTAGATGGTAGTATTTCTGTAGGAAATTTTCTAAAATTACTACCAAATCGACAGTTGTTGCTGATCAAGAACATATGCATATAGGCCACGCCTTCTTCTGACCTCTTCTCCCTTTTTACGAACAAATTTTAAAGAAACTTTTGATATACAAGCTCTAAAAGTGTCGATAGTTTAGCTTAAAACATTTTCAAATTGATTATTGACAAGTTCAACTTACCGATATGAGATATAAAAATATTTTATATATCCTGCCACGCCCACCCCGAAGCTGAAAACTTTAAGTAATCAAAAACTGAAACTCAATGCCGAAAAAACATGCAGAAAGTGCTGTAAGTTGGTGAGTTGCCTTGTTGCATGCCACAAAGTGTTGACTGCATCTTGTAGTTACATCAATTGAAGGGAAAATGGCCAAAATGGTCTCACAAAAGACATAAACATTTTCAATAGATTTTCGCCAACAAGATAAATAGTTTGAACCAAGTTTGCAGCGCACTTTAAGGACACAAAGCAGCACTGAAAAGTAGCAGACATTTCCAATCATCAAAGCCACAAAAGAGCAGGAAAATAGGAGTGGGAAAGGAGGAGAGTGTGGAGGAGAGTGAGGAAGTAGAGAGAGAGTGAGAGAGAAGACAACATTATTTGTTGCAGCTTCGATTTGCTTCTTTCCCATTATTATTGTCATCAAATTGAAAAGTTTCTCACATAATTTCGCCTATTTTCCGGCACTTTCAGACAAAAGAAATGAAATACTAAAAAAATACCATATGCTCACATATATATGTGTGTGTGTGTGTATGGTGAGGGCTCTGGGTACTAAAATTTGAGGTGCTCATATTAAATATCCTGCTTAAATATCCTTACACTGTTTCCTATTGATTTTGCTGTCTCCGTTCGATTTCGTTCGTCTTTTCTGCTTTACTCCCTTTTCTCTTCTTTCTTCTCTCTTCTCACTTCACCCTACTTCTTACCTATTCTCCTCTAATGTCCACCACATTTTCATTTCCTATTGCAATGATTTTCCTTTCAGCCCGGCTATTTATTCTGCCTCACCAATGACGATGTCGACATAGGCCATGGCTCTAAAAAAAGACACTACTAGAGAGGGCTGTAGTGAAACTAAACGACTGTTAAAGACCCTGTACTTATTCTGAAACTGTTCTAAACATCTAGTTATTTGAACCCCAAGTTGAGTTTTTATAAAATATTCCAAGTTTTAACAAGTTTTTCATAGTAATTAGTGACTATCTTACGATATTTCGTTTGAGCGATGAAAGATATAGTATTCCGATTTTTGGTTAAGCCCTTGACACTCATAAAAGTCATACTATATATAAGATATGTTAATTTGATTGACGACAAAGTTTCTCTTACTATCAACTGATTTGAAACCGATTTATCCTATGGGAACTATATAATGTCGTTAAGCGATCAATATTAAATTTTGTCTGCATTAAGCTCTAACTGTCATACATTTTATGTGCGAGTTTGGTTAAAATAAGTCTAGTCGTTTCCAAGTTATGGTGTTTTGAAAATTTGCGAAACATTAAAATATATTTTTTTCACTCAGCCATACCTTTACTAAGTAAATCTGGGTGACTTTTTGATCAGACTTTACTGCCCATTGTCCTCTTTTTAAGTACAGGGTCTAAGAAAGTTCGCCTTTCCCATCATCATGAAGAAATTTGTAATAAAAATTCAGCAGCAAATGAGAAAAGTACACACACTGACGCATACCTTACGAGATTGTCTATCGCTATTTCACTCTTTTCATCTTCCCTCTCACTCTACCTCTCTTGTGTCTCTGTCTCCCTCTGCTTTCATTCGTAGCAGACAACGTGTCAGTTACCGTTACACGTGCAAAAACTATGCCACTGCCTTTGTCTATCTTTGACGTTTTTCTTGTATTTCACTTGCCCTTCATCCCCACCCAACGCCGTCCCTGTCATAGCCCCACTTCCTCACCCCTTTGTGTCGACAGTGTGCTTTTCTGAATGGGGTATATTTAATAGCAGATAGTACTTTTCATTGCCCTAGGCCAGCAAAGCGAAATAACCTTCGAGTCGCTCAGGATGCTGGAATGCTGCGAGGCTTTCAATATAGGATTTTCCAGTTGACTAGCTTCAAGTACATCCGTCATAAGCCCAAGAAACACCCGAAGGTACCTCAGCAGCATCTCAAAGGAACTCAAAAAAACAGCTGAAAAGCAGCTCAAACGAAACTCAAAAGAAATTCACACAGAAAACACAAAATGGCAACACAAATGGAACCTCAATTGCAGTTTCATTAAAATATTATTACAAAATTCAAGTATTTATTCAATTAACAGTATGAGCTATTAAATGTAGTAGAGTCATACAAAAGTGTAATAATATTAACGTAAGCATTAGCATTAGCATTAGCATTAGCATTAGCATTAGCATTAGCATTAGCATTAGCATTAGCATTAGCATTAGCATTAGCATTAGCATTAGCATTAGCATTAGCATTAGCATTAGCATTAGCATTAGCATTAGCATTAGCATTAGCATTAGCATTAGCATTAGCATTAGCATTAGCATTAGCATTAGCTTTAGCTTTAGCATTAGCATTAGCATTAGCATTAGCATTAGCATTAGCATTAGCATTAGCATTAGCATTAGCATTAGCATTAGCATTAGCATTAGCATTAGCATTAGCATTAGCATTAGCATTAGCATTAGCATTAGCATTAGCATTAGCATTAGCATTAGCATTAGCATTAGCATTAGCATTAGCATTAGCATTAGCATTAGCATTAGCATTAGCATTAGCATCAGCATTAGCATTAGCATAAGCATTAGCATTAGCATTAGCATTAGAATATATCACTAACGTTCACATTAGCATTTTCTGACCCATTTGAAAAAAAAAGTTCACCACAACTAAACCGTTTCTATAATTTTCATCTTATCTGAAACCCAACAAAGTAGCCTACAAAATAGGTGATCACTATGTAACAAGTCGAGCATAAGATTCAAGATATTAAAGTACCTATTGGAATGGAAAACCAATGTCTGTGAATGCCATGGAAATCTGTATAAAAATGAAGAGGGTTGTTAACAGAAATTTAAACCCCGGCTAGAAGCGTTTTTTCTTATTTTTTGGCCATAAATGAAAATAAAGTTTAAATTACAGAAAAACATTGTGAGAAAATTGCTATTTATTTAATTTTCAATTTGGTCTGAATTTTTGCAGCTGCGCCGTATGTAACAGGCTTCAAAAAAGAACGAACTATGTTGTGATGGGGCAGAAGAACAGTTGGAAAAGAGAGGTGTGTATAAGAACTCTACTTGGGCCATAAAATTAGCGTTTGGTCAAAATCAATGGCCGCTAACAGGAAATGAAATGCGACGTCAAAGGCGAAATTTGTGCAAGTTTTCACTTTTTGTGCATTGTTCTGTGGCTAAAACATAAAAAACATATCGGAAATTGAACTGGTCATGAGTCAGCCATACACACACACAAACACACACACATACCCTCACACAGCTGGCTACAAATCAACACGTAGCCATAAAAACTTTGAGCAGTTGCTCAGTCCCTACCCAAAAAATATAGTCGAACATGAAACCCTTTTTAGCTGTCGAGTAGACTTTTCTTTTTTTTTTTTTATTATTTTTTTACTTGAAACCATTAATAGACGAAGTCATAATATCCTTTCTTTTGTGTATTATCCTTAGCCCACTTCTTGACTTTGGGTGGAACAGAGAACTTTGTTGAACTTGTTAGAGCATTAACTGCTAGACGTTGAAGCAAACAAGGAAATAGCTAAACTGGCCACAGCTAGCTTAGCATTTCTAATAAGTGTATATGTGTGTAGTATTTGTGTCTGTGTGTGTGTGTTTTCGCAGACCTAAGGCAGCGGTAAAAGCTTAGCCATGTTGACAATTATGAGCTGGTTAGAGAAGAAAGCCAAAAAAAAAGGGCAGAGAAACACTACGTATTCTAATGATAAAACAAAGCGTCAGCCAGACAGCAACAATAACAAATGCGACAACAACGACAACAACAACAATACGAACAACAACTGTAACAACAACAAGCTCGGAGAAAGCATCGAGTGCATGAGAAGAGCATGAGACACTGTCCTGGGCATGAGTATAAAAATAAATAAAAGCGGAAGTGATATAAAAAAACATGTGGCAGCATTTTCCACCACACACAGAGACACACTCTACCCCTCCCACCGCCCCCCCCCCCCTTTTAGCTGTTAAGCGTGTACCCTTTTACACTCGCTTCTTGGCCACGCACGCAAAATGTGTTGCCTACTTTTTTGGGCAATGCCATACCGCCTTTAGCCCTTTTCGCCGTGCCTTTCATTTAATGCGACTCAGCCGCTGTCCAAGGCATGCAAAGCTTTTCTAATATGGAAAATGAAAGAAAATTGTACACTGTTCAAATTAAGCTGAAATTTGGGTCGGTAAACTCAGAATTCATATCGTTTTTATATAGTTAAATTAATAGAAAATTAAATTATTAATATTTATTTGAGGTAATAAAATTTGTGTCGAGCTTTAATGTTCCAAAGTTATTTATAGTTTTTATCAGTGTAGCTTTAACCTTTCTTTTTTTTATGTGTGTTTTTCTTTTCTCCTACCTCTTGCTCTCTTAATGCCACTCCACACAGTTTTGTAATATGCTGCTGAAAGCGCCAGCGAGACAAATATTAATAAAATATACAACTATTAGTCATTGGCTAGCTGCCTCTGTATGTGTGTGTGTCCCTGTGTGTGTTTGTGTGTGTGAACTTGTATTTTTAATATGAGAGACAAAATAAATATTCATAAAATGGCGACGGGGCAAAGCCAAAGAACCGAAAGACAGCAGCGACTTTTTCAGCGTGTTCCGTCATACGTTTTCGCCTCGAAAGTCAACTCAAATCGCCTCAAGTTTTTTGCTTATTTGAATCCCTTTTTTTTTTGGGGGAGAATTTTTGCTTTGTTGGCGTTTTATGTGCGAAAGTGTTTTGCTGCCTATTTGCGTCACTCGACGGCTCTCAATGTGGTCTATTGCCTGCTGCTGCTTATCCCCCCCCCACCCTTTGCAGACGTCTTCCATCCCGCCACGCCCCTCTCCATGCCCCGCCTCAACTAACAATAAGACTGACGAATGTTACGCCATAAAAATAAATACCTGCTGACATTTTTCATTGTAAATATTTTGTAGCTGCTGACGCGCGGCCAAGTGACTTGAATGTGGGCGTATAGTCAGGGAAAATTGGGTATTGGTGGGCGTGGCGGGGTGCAGAGCAGAGAGAGTTCTTCTGTGGGTGTACATTCCACACGCTTGTTGGGTGTGTCTGCGTTGTGTGTGTGTGTGTTGGTGTGTGTGTGAAAAGGTTTTCACCCACAAACACGCACAAAAGGGTGTCACTAGCGTGGAAAGGTCTGCTGTGAGGGGGGGGTTGCCACCAAGGTAGGGTTTGGTTGGTGGGGTTGAACAAATGAATGTCGCCACAAACGCACTTGCCCCTCTGCTTAAATATACCCTGTAGTGGAGTATAGTGAGTTTACTGAACGAATCCTAACATTCCTGTTCCAAGTACAGTTTCCAAACACCAAAGCGCCCTCTATGACTCAGTTACCAATCAATTTACTACTACAAATAAATTTTCTTTTCATTAACCTTTAAATTCAATATGAATTATATTATTTCTTTACTTTAACGAGTGTCCACCACTCACACAGGGTGTTTTGCAGTCGACTACACCCTACTTTAATAAGTCTACTCGTTTCAAGTGTGCGTGTGTGTCACGCTGATCAACAGCCTTACGAAAGGAGTATCATGTCCGTCTGTTTATCATCAACTTCATCATCATCTACATCCACATCAATATAATTATCGTCATCATCATCATCATTATCATGTTGTTGTCGTTGTCTGTCATTTTGGCCAACACCAAGCAGTTAAGACCATGATATGTGGGCGCTGCCCGTTAGGTCTTAACTTATGTTAGGTTCACGCATTTATCAAAGTTCCAGTTCCGGTTCCACTTTCAGTCGCAGCACTCTTTCCATTGCCCAGTTCAGAGGTCACTCGACACTTGAGTGTAAAACTAACACATTAACTACTTACTGTCTTTAAAACATGTTCAATCAGGATTTGAACAGAAACAACGACTTCTTATTAAATTAAAACTAGTTTGAAGGGCTATAGTTGAGCGAGCCGTCAGTAAAAGACCCTGTACTTATTATAGTGCGGGTTTTTTTTCAGTTATCAATAAATTACTATTAAAAACTCACAAATCATACAAAAAAGACTGTCCAAAATTCTGCTTTTCTACGATCTATGTCTGTTATTATATTACTTGGGGTTTGCCAGAATTTCAGTTTCCCTTTCCACAAGAACTCACCCTCATTAACGGCTTATATCAGCGATTTGTGGGAACTTCTTTAAAGAGGTTTCGATTACAGACAATAAATAATCGAATGCCAGCATAAAAAAAGTGAATGTAAAATGACAACTCGACTAACAAATACCCTGTGCGTAAGAACTACTCTAAAGTAATTTTTCTTCTATGTGGAAGCTAAGTGGTAAGGGGTGTGATGCTGTAGTAGGCTACGTTTGCACCCGAGTTTCAGTTCGATTGATGAACTTTTTATAGGGTATTTAATAGTAACGATATCGACTGGCACTCACATTGTTTGTCGCATAAATTAATGAGCATTTAAAATATTTTTAACTGCGCGCATTGCATAAACAAATAAAGTACAAAAAAGGCAAGTAAATAAATAATTGTTTATATCAAATATTTATTACTATGCAGCATGCAATTAAAAGCGACAACAACAACAAGAAAGGCTACAGTCAAGCGAGTCGACTGTAAAAGACCCCGTACTTGTTCTAGTATGGTTTTCGCATACAAATAAGTAATTTTCGACCGATTTGTCCTATGGGAGTTATAGGCTATGGTAGTCCGATCCGGATTCAACTTGGTGTGGATAGTTTTATTGGTTCCACACACATAATGTGTAAGTTTGGTTCCGATAGCTTTACTCGTTTCCAAGTTATGGTGATTTGAAAATAGCTTTAACAATTTACGGGGGCGGTAGGGGGCATGTCAACGATTTAAAATAATCTTGATCTGTTCCCAAAATTGACAAACTTTCATTCCAAATTTGGTGGCTCTAGCTCTTATAGTCTCTGAGATCCAGGTGTTCATACAGACGGACGGATGACCGGACATTGCTATATCGTCTCGGCTGTTGATGCTGATCAAGAATATATGTACTTTATGTGGTCGGCCACTCCTCCTTCTGCCTGTTACGCACACTTGGCTTCTGACAAACCTAATAGACCCCTCTATTCTTTCAGAGAGTACGCGGTTTATAAACGATGAAATTTAAATTCAAAATTTGTATAAAAATTCAATTGATTTATGTGAAGATGGTCATAAAACCAGACGCCCTTCATTATAACCGTTAGGCGAAACAATTGCTGTAGTAATACGAATTTTTGTTTAATTTTTATTTTTTGTTGTTTTTTTCCGTTTTTCTATTAAATATAATGACTTTTAAATGGGACGCGTGCCGTCGATGCTTCAATGGGGAGGGGGGACTGTCAGAGGGTGTGGCAGCTCTGGCAACTGCAACAACAATGAGGAGGAGGAGGAGTAAGAGGAGCAGGGGATGGCGGTGATTGTGGCGGTGGTGTTTGCTAATGAAGCCATCAAAGCGTTGCTAAAAAATAAACATTTTGGTAAATTATTATTAATAATGGCAGCAACAATTAAAGCGAGTCGCGTGTGTGCGTGTACGTGTGTGTGTGTGTGCGTGTATGTGTGTGTGTGTGGGAATGCGGGTTCGCTTCTACAGCTGAGTTTTTGTTGAATTATTAAAACTATTTAAACGCTCACGCGCTTTTCAATTAAAACAATTAATCTGCTAACTACTTTTTTGAATAATTTCCCACAAAAAAAAAACAGAACAACACAGAGAAGATGAACGACTTTTAGATACCTAGTACTCAAACGTTCTAAAATTTTAAAATTTTTATCAAAAAACAACTTTTTTGTTGTTAGCTTAAACCATTTAAAACTACGAATTGAAGTTCATCAATTAAAAAATTTAAATATAAATTAAAGGAAAAATTTAAAAATAAAAAAATTTAATTTTTTCATTTCTTGACAAACTATGCTACCCTTTCAAAGACACAACTTTATAAAATAAACAAAATACATTAGCAATTTTGTTGTATAAAAAGCAAACAACAATTGATCCGTTTGCTTAATTATGCGTCACAATTAAAATGTGTAGCAAATTTAGCGTAAACTATGCAAAATAACTAAAAGGTTAGAGATAATGTTTTAAGTGCAATCACAAAAAAAATATATATACTGGGTTAAAAAAATGTTTGTAAAATTATTTAAATTTGTCTAAAAATATTTGTTAAAGCATGCTGCAAAAAAAATGCATAAAACCATTACAAATATGAATTAAGTTATTATTTTAATAGATTTACTACTGAAAATATTTGTAACAATTTTGGAATATATTTAAAATAAAATAATTGTATTAATTTTCTGAATAAGGTTAAAAGAAAAATAAGGTAATACAATAAATATTTGAAATAATTTATAAAAAGCTCTGTATAAAAACGTTATTTAATAACAATAACTAATAAAAATATATTTTTTTTAAGAAAATTAAGACGATCTAAAATATTTAAATTTTTATTCCATACCAATGTGCAATGAGAACAAAATTAAGTGGCGCATTTATGTATATTTTAAAAATATATTTTAAGTAATTTCCTACTTAATGTATAAATTAGAATAAAGTAATAAAATATTTTAAATTTTTTTAAATTAGTTTAATAAAACTCTAATTTGATTTTCTGAGTAAGTAAAAAATATATTTTAATAAAAACAAAAAATTATATGAAATTGTGATTCAGTTTTTCATAGTTTAAATCTTATTTTAACCCTTTATGCACTGACAAAAAGTTCAATAGATTAAGTTTTAAGAATTTTGGATATAGCAATGAAGTTGAGGAGACAATCACAGACATGAAGTCTATACTTCAAAGGAGAACATTCCACTTCATCTGTAGGATGTAATAGTGATAGAGGTAAAAGACAGTCTAAGGACAGTTATAGGGCCTTAAAAAAAAATTTTAAAAATCTGGTTTTCGGAGTATCGAGTCTTAACGTGTTATTGATTTATTATTTTTAAGCAGTTTTATGCTTTTGAGAACCATAAGTGGATACTATATTTGGTACAAACGGTGTGCACTTCAGATTTTTTACAAACTTTGCTTGATTTCTTTGATCTCCATTCTGGAAGATGAGCTTTTTTGAAATTAATCAAGGGTTAAATGATTTTCTCGCAGTGTATACAAAGAAAATTTAATAATAATTAAACAAGTCTAATCAAATTGTGATTCTATAATCGATTGACATCTGTTTTAGACCATTTAAGACCATTTTAGACCATACTAAGTATTAGTTAATCGACTAGTGATTAGTGAGACCAACTAAAGGAAGCTCCTTAAAAGAAATATCCCCTTGAAATGAACTACAAATAAATATGAAGTACGGCAATTGGAAGCGAGTGTACGACGTGCTGGATAAAAATTCCTTTAGCTTAATTAGAAACTGGGCAACGCATTAGGCACCGCGAAAGCCCTTCAAGGCCCCTCATTAGGCCCCGTTCAGGCTGAGGACCTCTATGTTACACAGCTTGCTTTTTGGCTGTGTTGAGGTGAAGCTTTTTGCAATTTGCATGTAACCGTTTTTTAAGACTCGCAACTTTGGGGCCCGTGAGGAGCCATTATAAATTTCATTGGCAGGCGAAAAGGTGGCTAAAAAAAAAATACCAAAAATATACCAAAAAAAGAAGTTGAGTCAAATGAAGAGAAGGAAACACACAACAAAATATATATACGAGTATAACGATTTAATTAAAAAGTTACATTAAATGTAAGATTTTTAGACCCTGTACTCTAAAAACAGTATGGGGGTCTATTAGGCTTGTCAGAAGCAAAATGTGCGTAACAGGCAGAAGAAGGCGTGGCAGACCCCATAAAGTATATATATTCTTCATCAGCATCAACAGTCTAGACGACATAGCGATGTCCGTCAGTACGCAAATTGTAAAAACTAATTTCATATCTCCATAACTTGCAAACTATTAAAGCTATCGGGACCAAATTCACACAAGATGTGTGTGGAACCATTGTAACTATCCTTACCGAATTTGTTTGGGATCGGACAACTATAGCCTATAGCTCCCATAGCACAAATCGGTCAAAAATTGGTGATTTGTATGGAAAAATGAGTACTTGAATGAGTACAGGGTCTTTTGCAGTCGGCTCGCTTGACTGTAGCCGTTCTTACTTGTTTTTTTTACGTTCCTTCTCTTTACTTTTGTTGTTTAATAAAAAGTGCTGAAAAACAAAGTCGCAAACGCTTCCATTGGACCACCCAAAATGGGGTGAATCAAAACTGAACTGAACTGAATACTGAGCTGAATACTGAACTGAACTGAACAGAACTGAACTGAACTGAGCTTTATCCATATCCCTGCTCATTAAGTCATCGTTGAGTCGAGTTATTCAATGGCCCTGCCAGCCGACGACCTTTTGATGGGTAGCTAAGGGGCGTCATCGAGGTCGCATCGCATTTTATTTTCATAATTTAATGTGAGCGCCTTTTGTTTTTGGCGGTGCCCAAAACACTCGACAACAAGAACATCTACCAGAAAAGCAGCCGGCTAAATGTGCGGAAAATCTCTGCTGCCAAAAAAAAAAAAAGGCTGAACAGGAAAAAACATGTTAGAAGAATTCAAGCAACTCTTGCTTGTAAGATACCCGTTAAATAAGTTGTTATACCAATTTGTGTCTCAAAACAGCTATAACTATTGATACATGCACACGATCTTGATAAGATTTGGTAGTAATATTAACCTAAGTAAAGTCGATAAGTTGGCATTAAAAAAATTTAATTTTAATTTTAAATTTTTTTAAATTTATATTTATTTTTTTATTACAATATTTATGTTGTATTTTAGCCCTTTTCTTTAAACTGCGAGGAAGAGACACTCAAAAGTGTACGTTGTTTTCAACACTAATATAAATACCGTTATAAAATACCCTTACTTTCTGCATAACGGGTATACAAAATCAAATAAAAAGCTGAAAAAAATCATGCAAACAAAACAAAGAAAAAAATGGGGAAAATGGGGGTAATGTGCGAAATGTGGCGTATGCGTGGCAGCCACAGAAACACGCCCCCCTCCCTCGTGCCCTACACCCACCACTCTACTCCCGCCGAGGGGACACCCTCTAGCATCTCCTTCTCCCAACTTCCTACTACTTCCCTACCAGAAACCGTCAACCCGACCAGTTTTTTCCATACCCAAACCTCATTTCCCTTTGCCATTGCCCACTTCCACGCCCATTCCGCCCACATATTGTCCCGCTGAACTTTCACTTGTGCCCAGAGCCTCAAGCAACAACAGCAGCAACAACAAAAAATTCCAGAAGCAGCAACAACAACAGCGGCAGCAGAAATGAGCCACACAAAAAAAAAAAAAAAAAAAAAAAAAAAAAAAATTAAACAACGGCTGCAAAATGAGCGCCAAAACGTTTAGCGAGTTGTTTACGAGGCTTCCATTTTGTTTTGGTTCCCGTTTTTTTTTTTTTTTTTTTTTGGTGCTGTTTTTCCTGCTGAATTTTCTTTATGTGTAAGCGCGCAACGATCCGACATCTGTTGAGTGCTATATGAAAAGCAAAAGGAAAATCTAAAGGAAAAGCAAAAGAAAACTTTCGGCATCAGCGGCTGTCGAGCGACCCAATTTTCAATTGAACCTCAGCCTCAATGCCGCTCCCTTTCCCTCTCTCTCTCTGTCTCTTTGTCTCTCCCTCTCGCTCTGGCACTTCAATCAAGTAATAAAGCAGCTATAGCCCCGAAAAAAGTAAGGCTTGTAAATGAACTAGGTGGGCGAGTAATGTAGTTAAGGCTATTGCCTTGTTGATGTAAATATAGATATAGATATAGATACAGATACAGGCTGAGATAAAGATACATTCACGATACACATACCGAAGCAGTTATAATGTACAGTCAGCTACAGTTGCATTTAGG
This sequence comes from Drosophila cardini, assembly GCA_018903735.1. Lineage (NCBI taxonomy): Eukaryota > Metazoa > Arthropoda > Insecta > Diptera > Drosophilidae > Drosophila > Drosophila cardini. Next base: position 48,250 of record JAEIGM010000104.1, read on the forward strand.
GCTAAAGATACACTTGCAGATACATTTCAGTCATGTATATAGATACAACTACATCTACAGATACTTTTGCATTTGCAGATACAAAACAAAGGAAACAAAAAATAAAAAAATAAATAAATATACAATATTATGCAAAACAAAAGATACATATTTACAACAATAAGCAGATTAATTTAAAATTAATTAATACTTTAAATTTATTATTTAAATTTCATTAATAATACACAGATTAAGCGATTCACAATTAATACATAAATAAACACATGCACTGAACAAATGAAACTTAAATATAAAGCAAACAAGCAAAGCAAACAAAGCAAACAAATAGAACAAACAAAGATACAAATTTAAAAGATACAAAACTAAAGTAAAAGTATTTAAGTAACATTATTAAAGATACATGTATATAAAAATAAATATAATTAATAAAAAATAATAAAAAATATAATAAAAAGCGACATAACTTAACATTATCATTTAAAATTTAATTAAAATATTTAATAATATGTTAAAGGGCAATCTAAGGGGTCTTTGCAAAAAGTACTTAAATGTTGTAAATTAAATATAAACAAGTAAGAAAGGTTACAGTCGAGCGAGCAGACTGTAAAAGACCTCGTACTCCTTCTTGAGCGCGTTTTTCCATACAAATCACCAATTTTCGACCGATTTATCCTATGGGAGATATAGGCTATAGGTGTCCGATCCGGACCAAACTTGGATAGTTATAATGGTACCATATACATAATGTGTGAATTTGGTCACTCTAGCTCTAGTCGTTTTCAAGTTATGGTGATGTGAAAAAAGTTTTTTACAATTTGCGGGGGCGGTAGGGGGCGTGGCAAAGGTTTGAAATAAACTTGATCTGCTCGCGATATCGTCTCGGCTGTTGATACTGATCAAGAATATATATACTTTATGGGGTCGGAAAAGCCTCCTTCTACCTGTTACGCACATTTCGCTTCAGACAAACTTAATAGACCCCTATACTCTTTTTTAGAGTACGGGGTCTAAAAATTCATTTTTTTGTGGCTCTTTAATTTAAAATATATATATAAATATTTACAAATTTGTTTTTTTAAAGAATTATTTGTTAGAAATGAAATAAATGATTATGAAAAAAAAAATTTTAGCTATGCTGCAATGCAAAATTTATTGGAAAAATTTCAATCGAAAGATAAAATCTATATCTTTATGAATATAATAAAATTCATGATGATAAAATGCTCATTTGACTTCATATGAAATCATTCAATTTACTGTATTTAAAAAAGATTGTATTACTGTAACAAAAACCATCTTTAAAATAATGAATATAGAAATTGAAACTATTAAAGAGAAAAAAAAAAAAAAAAAAAAATTTCAAATATGAAAATTTCAAAGATGTCAAAATTTCAAATATTATCGATGGACATCTTAGATTGAAAATAGAGGCTACAAGATGATGACAACCCAAAAAAAACTCTCTATAAAATTTGCCAATGATAAAGATAATAAATATTAACTGAATATGAAAGTTAAGAAAACCCTTTCTATATTCAAAATTATTCATTAAAAGTGCAGAAAACCCATTCTATATTTAAATTTATTTTTTTCAAAGTGGAGTAAACCCTTCTTTTATTTAAATTTATTTTTCTTTTTCTTTTATAGTTTGACTTTAAATTGTTCACATGCTGGTAAGGATTTACTGCGATGGCTTTAAGTGTCCCGTTAAATCGAGTTTTGCACTTGCAGATGCTTATGCTAATTGCTCGATAAGCCAATGGCGGCCTTAGCATATATTTGGGCTTACGGGGCGTATACATTATCGCGGAACAGCTGGAAAGATAAGCGAGTCCACAAAATGTACATAACACACTCTCGGTACCTCAAATATCTCCCTCTTCCCCTTTTCACAGCCCCATTCTATTTTTTCCACTCGGAAAAATGGGAAAATCCCATTTTGTGTATGTCGCTATTTGGCTTTTTAGACCCTGTACTTACAAGAGAATAGAGGGGTTTATTAAGTTTGTTGTAAAGAAATGTGCGTAATAGGCAGTAGGTGGTAGTAGGGGGTATTGGGGGGTAGTAAAAGGAAGTAGGAGGCACTAGGAGGAGTGGTCAACCCTTTAAGCATATATATTCTTAATCATCATCAACAGACGAGACGATTTAGCGACATCCGCTAGCCGGAGCTATCAAAATCAGAATCAAAAGTTGTCACAATATTTTACCCTGATCGAAAGATTATATCATTTAGTTACTATAGGAATTATTTATCAAAAATAAGTGATAACTAAGAAGAACAAATCTTTCTACTGAGATAACTTAACTTTTGCATGATTTTATTGAACTAGCTCAACCAAACTCACATCGAAAATGTATACAAGGACTCTATATATCCACATCGATTTTGGTACGGATCGAACAACTTTATCAAATATCTCTGATAGGACAAACCCTTTGAAAATTACTATAACAATACTATGTTTTTAATTAAAAACGATCACATTAGCCCCCAAATTGATTTTCCCATAACTAGTACAGGGTCTTTAACAGTCTATACGTCCCACTGCAGGCTATTTTACTATTCTTTTTACTGCGTTTATTAGATTCCTTTGGAGCCGCGGCGACTGTTGACTAACAAAGGAATTTAAAATTTCAATAAATCTGCCAGCTTCAATAAGTGCCGGGCAGTTGGAGTCGTTACTTATGGCCAAAGAGGGAAAGTGGGCGTGAAAGAAGGGGGGGGGGGGGAGTGGAGTGGTCGGGGAAGTGACATTAGAATGCCGAGAAGACTTCTGACTGACTGACTTACAAGCTAAAGCTTAGTTTTTTTCAACAGAATTCATTTTGATGGCTGATTTTCTGGCTAAGAGCACAACATATAAACAATGGGGTGCACTCGACTATGAGATACCCTCTTTTTGCACATCCAACTATTATTTCATGGTGTTAAACTAGACTGAATAAATGATCTGCGTGGTGTTAAAGGAAAATTTTCAACTGATAAACCTGCGAGACCCTGTACTCTATTTGGCTAAGGGGTCAATGTATGAAGATTTCTTCAGAACAGAACCCTCAATGCACCCCCAAGTCCATGACTAACGGGTGTGAAAACTCCTCCCCTCCCACTAATAGCCCTGCAGGGAGTTTCGGAGTTGCCCTCTCTCCCTTCTTAACCTCCCCTTCCCCTATACCCATGAAACTGCCTGCTGACAATACACAAATTTGATTGGCGCCACCCTAATGTGATTTCTTCTTCTAGGAGTTTGGAGTCTGGAGTCTAGAAGTTTGACAACAAACATTTTGGTTGGCAATTTATATGGTTTATAATTTTTATTGGTTTTACTTACGGGCTAAATCGATTTTAGCCCTATCTCTCTCTTTTGGCCAGAACAACTGTGCACAGTGGTAGGTAAGTTGACTCGATTTTGATTTCGATTCCAAGTCCGAATTCAAATCTTTTTTTTACTTCAGAGCAGCCCTTTGTACTCCCCTACCCCTACTATCCCCCCTTGAGCAACCCTTGCGGTACGGCTATGTCCTTTAGAATTTTCACTCTTTCGCCGTCTGCATTTTCGCATTTCCACTGGTCGCGAGCACAAACGACAACGACAACGACAACGAGGCCATTTGTTAGCCATTTTCAGAGCTGAGGGCCGTAAAATAGAATTTATTATTTGAATTATAACACGACGCGTTTTGCGTTTTGCGTTTTGCAGCCCGCAGCCTTTTCCCGCTGCCCATTTTGCCATTTTCTGCCACTTTCTGCCATTTCACCTAGAAATGGCTTAGAAAAAGCGAGTGCTCTCTCTCTCTCTCTCTCTCACTCTCTGTCTTTCTTGCTCTCCCATTTGCTGTCTCTTTCCCACGGTTTTGGCGGTCAGGGTCCGGCTTTTGTCCGTGTCCATGTCCTTTTTAGCAAGTTTTTCCTGCGACAGTTTTTTAATTAAAGCGTCGTTCAAGCTAACACCAAAAAATGAACTGAAAACCGACTAGGAAATCAGATATATGCATATATATACAATATACAATATATATATTTTATGCTCTTCCCCCACCCATACTATATCTTCCTCCCGTTCTCTCTCTTTCTCTTACTCTTTCTTTCCCTCTTTATCTTACTCCCATTTCACTTCTTACCTAGAAAACGTAGTAACTTCATTATCAAGCAGTGTTAGAAAAAAATAAAAAATATTTTTTTTCTCATATCTGGGCTTATCTAAAGGTTTATAAAATATTATTTTAATATTTTTTTTAAGCCAAAGTAAATTAAACATATTTACAGCAATATTAAAACTGGAAGAATACATACAATTTATTATTTTAAATGATATTAATAACTTTTAACATAAATAAGTTATTAAAAATTTTGCTAAATTACAAGAAATATAGTAAACAATTAATATACTTCAAAAGCCATTAAAAAATTCACCTCCAAACAGCATTAACAGCGTTAAAAGCATCAGTGCTAACAGCACACTGTTAAACTAACAGCTTATCTGTTCGAACATGTTCGCTGCCAACCAAAACGCGTTGCAGTGCACGTTTGTTGGCAGGAGGGTATGGAGACATGTTGGAATGAGTTGCGAGGTGGGTAACGTGTATTTACCAAATTGTGCTTTAAAATTGGAAAATTAATATTTAGCCAAAGGCTTGTGTTTTGGACTAAAACAAAATGTCGAACGTCCTTTTGTTGTTAAGGCGGCAGCCCAAAACAAAAGCAAACAATTAATTTGCATTGTGACTAAACGGCAAACAAATAGCCAAAAATCAACAACAAAAAGAACAAAAACAATAATAAGTTATAATAATAATAATAATAATAGTATATATGAGGAAAATTGAGGAAAATGAATTTGAATTTTTTTTGGGAAATAATGAGAAAATTGCATACGAAATTAAATTTGTAACTAAGCATATGTTGCATATTTGATGGGGTTAACAGCCCCCCAGCCCCCCCTGCCACACCCCCTGACTACCAGGTGTATACTAATTAAATACACACACACACACACACAGGTGTAGTTGGAGGTGTGCACATGCAGTTACCAGTCAACCAACCAATGTAAACACACAGCTTTGCCTCTCACTCGCACTCTCCCCCTCTCACTCCCTCCTGCTCGGATTTATATGGGGCTCTGAATGAAACCTGCCCATATATATATATACATATATATATAGCCCCAAAGTAAATTTCTTGCTAATTAAAATCCAAATATTAATTTTAAAATGCAACGCTGCTGTGGCAGGTGAGTCAGCTGGTACAATGGGCAAAAAAAGGAGAGTAGACTTTCGTACAGTGGGCACTACTACTGGACGGACTACCCATTGATGGCCACAAAATTTCACTTGGCCCAAAGGCAACAAAAATGCAAACAGAAGCTCTCGTCTGCCTTGACTCTAAGTACACTTTTACCTCCAATCTGTAGAGAGCAGGTGAGACAGGGAGTCCCAGGGGTGGGGTGTAAGAGGGGAGCTAAGCATATATATGCTTACAACGGCTACAAAAGGTGTTCAAACATTTGGGCATTCAACTGAAGTTGCACGAGTGTGTTCAATGTTGGCCAAAGGATGTGGCCAAGACCCATTACCAACAGTTTAAGCTAACAAAAAGAGAACAAAATTGAAGATAAAAAAAATGGAGTAAAACCTAAGGAAATGGGAGAATCAAGTGCGCATAGATTTGAGTGGATTGTGATCAGAAAAAAGTCACTTTAAGTTGGAAAAGATAAAAAGTGGAAATTTTTAAAATTTTAACGGTTAATCCATTGAGCCAGAGCTAAAAATTTCAACTTTTTGATTGATTTTTGGGTTCAAGGAATCATAAAATAATATTTAATATAAAATTCTTAATAGAGTCAACGAGTCAAGCAAACAAATTTATATTTTTTAAACTTTTAACTTAATATTCAAAAATAAAATAATTTTAAGTCTTAAAATTAAATGAAATTAATAAAAAGTTTTAAAATAAGTTAAATTTATAACAAACTAAACTTTTTGCTATATAAATCAAATAATAAATTTAGCAATAAATTAATAAATAAATTATTGTAACATGTTTTATTTCTAAATTTATTTCCATGAAACTTAAAATTAAGTTGCCAAATAAAATTGTATAAAATTTATTATTTTGGAGTGTCCAACAAATCTTTAAACAATTATTTTGACATATGTTTCAACGTTAATGGGTTGTTCAAGATTTGTTCAAGATTTGTGACACCCAAAAATGAGAAAAAATTTAAAAAAAAAAACATAACAAAGTCCAATGACAAATATTTGCCCCCAGCCCTGGGCCATTTCAAACGATGCAAGAAAAAACACAAATAGAGACAAGTGTTAAACAAGAAGAGCAACAATCGAAAGGGGAGCGCAAACGAGACAGCGAGATAAAGAACCGTTCGTTCGATTTAATGCAAGCAAGTGTGTGCGGGTGTGTGTGTGTGTGTGTGAGTTCGAACAACATCGAACCGCTGCAAACAAAAGTCAAAGACATGTGCGCTCTCTCAAACGATCAAGCTGAGGCGCTCTCTTAATCAAACGCTCTCCCTCTCTCTCTCTCGCGTTGTTTGGTGACTTTTTTTTTGGACAACAACTGCAGATGTGTATGCGTGTGTGTGAGTGTGTGTGTGAGTGATTGGTGGGAGAGTCAGTGTCTGTGTGAGTATTTTATGTTTATGCTAAAAGATTTACAATTTGTGCGTGCCGAAAATGTTAATGAATTTGGTTATGGTTTTATATGTATGTGTCTACCTGTGTGTACGTGCGTGTGAGTGTGTGTTAGTGTTGTGGTCTTGTGGCTCTTTGGACATTGTCGTGCTCATCATTTGATTTGCTGTAAATTACGAGTATATTTAAACAGTAGATATGTATAAACACACACATAAATAAGCAGCACACACACACACACACACACACACCTGTCTGTCTTTTTTTTTTCAGTACCTTGGCTTGTTATGTGGAGTGGGGAAAGGGGTGGGAGGTGGCACAGTGGGGAGTTCTTGGCGTTTATGGAAATTATGAACGCTGCCAAAGCGACGCCAATTGCTTTTGACCCAAATTAAAACATTGTTTGTTATTGTTGTTATTATTGTTGTTGTTGTTGATGTTGTTAATTGTAGAACAAACAACAAACAATACAGCATTTGCCATGGGAACCAAAAGAACCTAATGGAACTGAGCTGCCAACGAAATCCAATTCACAAAACTAAATCAGTTTGCAGTCTCTTTGCCAGCAAATCAATGGCAATATTTCAAAATGTCAGGTAGGACCCGGTCTCGGTCCCGGTCCCAGTCCAAGTCCCGTGCACAGGTGTGAGCCACAAAACTTGAACAACGAGCGTGGCGAGCAGCATCCACAGCAACAACAACAACAGCATTGACTACAGCAGCAGCTGCTCCATAAAACCCATTATACCCAATCATCATCAGGCAGCAGAGGCAGCAGCAGTGTCCCGCTCTCGAAATCGGGATCTGCGGACCCCAAACGGAGCAGCTACACTGCTCAAAATAGTTGGACAAAACTGTTTACCAGAAATAATAAATATTAAAAAGATTCGCTTATGGAATTGTAATAGTTAAAATTATCAACGAAATTTATTTAAATTTTTTATTAATATTTTTAAAAGCTAAAGGGCATAGGAAATAAATTATTATTTTTGATCATTATTGAAATTATTATTGAAATCATTATGGAAACAGTATGGAAATCATTATGGAAATCATTATTGAAATCATTATTGAAATCATTATTATTGAAATTATTATTTTTGAAATTATTATTATTTAAATCATTATTATTGAAATTATTATTATTGAAATTATTATTATTATTCTTATTATTATTTTTATAATTATTATCATTATTATTATTATCATTTTCATTAATATTAACATTATCATTATCATTATCATTATCATTATCATTATCATTATTATTATCATTATCATTATAATTATCATCATCATCATCATTATCATTAACATTATTATCATTATATTGACATATTCTTTTTATAATAAATTCCAGAAAAATATATATATTTCTTAATAAAAAATTTATAATACTTTTCGCTCAGTGTAGTTTGGGGAGCTTGCATTTTATGCAAAGAAATCACTTTTCATATATATGAAAGCAACAGGGAACGACCAACAAGTTGAGTTTGAGTTGAAGTTTGAGTATCGAGCGATAGTGCGAGGGGAGATCGGTGCATAACTGGTTTTTGGCAATAACAACGATGAGTGCAAGTATTTGTAACTACATCGGGTACGCAGATATGTATATATGTATCTATATATATGTATAAACCTACATATATACAACTGGGCCGATGATAGGGGCGCATATTTGCTGCAAGCCATACAAATACAAATGCATGCGAGAAGTTGCTGTGGTGCTTCAATTTGCTGCTTTGCCGCAAAATCGCAAAACGCAAAACTTGCCAGCGACAACATCACAACATGCAGGAAAAAAAAAAGCTGTTGTGGTTTCGTTGTGTGTGATTTGTATCGTTTACAGGTTGCAGAATTCTCAAAGAACATAAAAAAAAAAAGTGGAGAAAAAAAAATGAAACGAAACCAAAAGGTATGGCAAAAAGGGCTCATCTTGGCAGCAAAAGGTGTCTCTGCCTCATTGCATTGCAACTGGAAACCTACCCATAATTATGCAGCAGTCAGTGACGCCAGCAGCGACGTCGACTGTGACTGCGACAGCGCTACAGTCGCAGGCAGCCAAAGGGTTCAAAGTTTAGCACTACGCTAATAAGTATTCGCCTTCGTGTTCCTCTTTCTCCTCCTCCTTCTCCTCCTCCTTCTCCTTCTCCTTCTCCTCCTCCTCATCCTCCTCTCTCTCGACCTCCTCCTCCTTCTCCTTCTACTCCTCCTCCTCCTCTTCTTCTTATTCCAACAGTAGCCAAAATTCAGTAAGTTTGGCATCTCGCTCAAACACTCCCACACGCGTTTGCTGTCTCTGTCGCGCTTGCACTTGCGCACGCCGTTCGCATGACATGCGCGTGCGCAAAGTTCGCTTCGACTTGATTTCAATACCCGTTAAACGTGACATATTGGGTATATATGTTAGGTCAGCGTATCTCAGCGGGTAGAAAAAAGGGTTCTACACAGAGGAAAGAGTTGGTCGGGGAGCTGACAACCCATAAATAATCTAAGCTCACATATATCTATGCGGAGTTTTAAATTTGCGCATAGTTTTTAATGTCAAATCTTGCCTTTGAGTATGTTCAATCATTCTGCTTAATAACAACCAGATGACTTTTGAATTTCACAAGTTATATCTGTTTTAGTTCAGAAATGCAATCGCCTATAACTCCTAAGCCATCCCCGTGATTAGTTTGATTCTTTCTGCTTAGTCGCATATAGATGACTTACGAACTAAGCAAGTTATGTCCGTTTTAGTTCAGAAATGCAAACGCCCATAACTCCTAAGTCTTACCACCGATTCGTACTATTCTTTCTGCTCAATCACATACAGATCGCATACAAACTAAGCAAGTTATATCTGCTTTAGTTCAGAAATGCAAACACACATAACTTTGAAACCCAAAACGCCAAACCAAATTAAACAGATACACCCATTAAGTAACGGGTATTTCCTAGTTGGAAGCCCACCTGCTTGCTTGAATCTTCTTTCTTTCTTTTGCTTCGCTTCTTTTTTTTTCGGTGCGCGAAAAACGGCAGCCAACTGCCCACACGTCGTGATCGTTGCTGTTGTTATTGCAATAAAGACATCGCAAGAGCTCCTTCATTCATGTCTACCGTGAATCGAGTCTACCTGACTCCAACACCATCACAGCATCACCATCTCCAACAACAAACTTGGGGACTCGAGAGCTTCAAGCTCCATTTGAACCCAACTCAAAGTGGCAACGCACGCGCTTTGTTGTTGCCACTTTGCTGATACTCGTAGTATGTGGCATATGTGCTATCTTGTAGTTAGATAGTCAACCTCAAAGATACGAACAGATGAACAGATGTACAGAGCTACCAACATTTTAATGACACTTTTTACATCGATTACGTCAGCGGAATATGCAACTATATAGATATTTATGATCTCTCCTAATGCATTTGAACAGAACTTGAAGTCTCTTTTAATTGCCGATTCATCAGTTTTTTTCTCTTTTTTTACCTTCACAGTTGGCAATAGACTTCACAGTTAATAGTTTGTTTTAGCCAATTATGTATCGAATTTGACAAGTGTTGTCTCTTTTTATGCTTGTTACCCGACATCACAAATTTCAGTTAGTTTAAGGCTTAACTATCGTATAAGTTTCGGAAAATGTACACTTTTTACGCTACTTTAATGTCTTATACTAAAAATGTTGGACATTTTTGATAGCCGATTTCACAAATTTCATTTTAATTATCCTGAATATTGAATTTTTAAAGTTAGTTTCCAAGATTCCAAATTTTCTGGTTAATGTAATGAATACAGTTGTATAATCCCGACCCCATAACCAGTACTCTAAAAACGAGTAGAGGAGTCTATTAGGTTTGTCAGAAGCGAAATGCCTTTTACGACCCCATAAAGCATATATATTCTTGATCAGCTTCAACAGCCGAGACTTTATAGCGATGCCCGTTCGTCTGTACGAACACCTAGATCTCAGAGACTATAAGAGCTAGAGCCACCAAATTTGGAATTAAAGTCCGTCTATTTTGGGAGCAGAGCAAGCTTATTTTAAATCGTTGACACGCCTCCTACCGCCGCCGTAAATTGTAAAAATTATTCTCAAATCACCATAACTTGGAAACGATTAAAGCTATCGGGACAAAATGCATAAATTATGTAAGTTAAACCAATATATCTATCCGCACCAAGTTTGATCCGGATTGGTCAACTATAGCCTATAGCTCCCATAGGACTAATTGGTCGAAGTTTGGTGATTTGTATGGAAAACGCGTACTAGAATAAGTACGGGGTCTTTAACAGTCGGCTCGCTCGACTACATCATTTCTTACTTCTTGATTTTATAAAAATCGTTTTTCAATATATTTTGATTTTTAAAAAATCTACTTTATTTTCTCCAACTTAGCTGATAAATATTTGAACAACAGAAGAGTTCAAAACTCATATGTTTATAGATTCATAGCCGGGAACTATGAGCACAAGAGCCTTGAAATTATAAATGTAGAAACAACATTTTAATCATATGTAGAACAAGTTTATTTTTTCATAAAAAATGGGGGAAAAAAACATGATTTAGTTGAATTTGCTCTTGGAAACGAAAGCAATAATTTAGGAATTTCTTGTTGTTGTTGTTGTTGTTTCTGTCGGTTGTTGGTGGCTGGAGTCGCCTTTCGAATCGGAATTAGTTAACATCCATTAACAATCTACCACAATCAATTAGAGCTGTCTTCTGCTCTTGTTGTTGTTGTTGCGGTTGTTGTTGCTGTGGTGTTGTAAAAACCCGAAAAACATTGTGCACATTATAAACATTGCTGGGATTCCAGCGTTAGGAGACCGAATGAGTTGGTTTTTAGACCCTGTAGTCAAAATTATACTAGGGTCTTCTAGGTTTGTTGGGAAAAATGAGCGAAGTAGGCAGCAGGATGCCTGGCATACCCCTTATTTATATATATTCTGGATCAGCATCAACATGCGAGTCGATATAGCCATGTCCGTCTGTCTGTCCGTCTGTCCGTCTGTTGCTATTTATATATATTCTGGATCAGCATCAACATGCGAGTCGATATAGCCATGTCCGTCTGTCTGTCCGTCTGTCTGTCCGTCTGTTGCTATGCGAACTTGTCTCTCAGCTTTAAAGCTATCTAAATGAAAAGTTCATATGTTCAAATCGGCTAGATAGGATGACTATATCATATAGCTGTCATAGGAACAATTGGCTGAAAATGAAGTTATTTTTAAGCTATCTCAACCAAATTCAGCTTATATGCAGTTAGTAACAAATTCGTTGTGCAAACCAAATTTTATTTAGATCGGACGAATATATCATAAAGCTGCCATAGGAACCATTGGCTGAAAATGCTTAGTATGAAAATTTTCAGAGTCGATTGAGCGATTTCAACCAAATTCACGTAATAAGCATTTACTATCATTCCCGAACTCTTGACCAATTTTCATTCAGATAGAACCACTATATCATATAGCTGCCATAGGAACAATCGGTTGGAAATACTTGATATAAACCTTTTATTTTGTTGTTGACGCCAAATGACTACGGTTGGCTGCTTGTTGAAAGTTCAAAACAGGGTCTTTAACAGCCAGGCTCGCTCGCCTGCAATCTTTCCCACTAGTTTTTAATATTTTTTCTTACATAGTTAAGATACCTTAAAAACAACAACAACAATAACAACAACTATGAACTCTTGTAATCTTGACGCTCAGTTTGTAATGCTTGTTAAAAGTTGTTGTTTTTGATATGTTGTTTGTTTGCTTGTTTGCTTGTTTGCGTGTTTGCTATTCAACTTTCACTTGCACTTGCTGGTCACTTTTGGTGGTCAGCAAAGTTTCTGTTGCTCTCTCTCTCTTTCTCTGTCTCTCTCTCTCTCTCTTTCTCTCTGTTCAAAAGACTGAAAAGACTTTTCGCTCATTTTGGGAATATGCTCAAATCACAAATCGGAATGCAAAGAGGATGTTTTCAGTGTTGTGGCTGAATGTTTGGTATGTGACATGTGGTGTGTCTGATGTGCTCTATGTGCGTGAGTGTCTCAGCATGTGTGTGTGTGTGTGTGTGGGTGAGAAGCTGTCAGTTTATGAAGCTCGTGGCACAGAGCAATGGCACTCCATTAGACCAAAATGTGTTAAAACCAAATACATACAATTTTGTTGCCCACAAGTCACAAGGACAATGGAGGCGACAACGTCAAACGACAGGCGACAAATGACAACAGCCCAGGAAGCGAACAACAACAACAACCACAACAACAACAACAACACTGAGTAGAACAACGACTACGACTACGACGACAACGACAACGCAATTTTACGAGCACTTGCGTCATAAAAATTGTTGTAACAACAACAGAAACGCATTTGGGGCACTCGCTCAACCTCCTGTTCCCCTTCCACCATTTGTGCCATCCCCCACCCCCACTCCACCCCCCACTCCCTTTATACCTTTTCCCCAACGCAGTCGTTGCAGCTCCAACAACAACAGCAACAAAATAAGGCGGTGTCTCTCTTTTTTTTATGTCAAAGTCAAAGGCCAAAAGGCGCTCGCATAAAAATACCAAGCATTCAGATAGCTAACGAGGGTCGCTTTAGCAGTAAGCACTGTAAACACACATTTAGACATCAAATATTTTAAAGTGCATTTAGAATTATATTAAAATTTTAATTTTTAGTTAAAGAAATTAAAGCTCAAAAGAGCAAATAAATAAACACTTAAAAAAGTAGTTGTTTAAAATAATAAAAATAAATAAATAATAACTTTAAAAAATATATTTAATTAACAAATAAAAAATGTAAATTTACATAATTTTAAATTTAAAAAATTAAACAATTATAATAAAATTATTAAAACTACAAAAAATGAATTTTTATTTTTTTTTAATATTAAATTAACTAATAAACAATTAATAAACAATTAACATTTTATAAATGTTAAATTATAAAAAAAAGTAAAAAATTATACAAATTGTTAAGTTTACAAAAATTGTTTCTTTCATAGTTTTTTTTTTTTTTAAATATTAATTAACTGATAATTTTTAACTTTTTAAATTTAAATTTTAAATTTAAAATGAAAAGTAAGCAGTTATAAAGATTATTAAATCTACAAAAACTGTTTTTTAAAGTTTGTTTATATTATTTTTTTTAATACCATTAAATTAACTAATAAAAACTTACTTTCATAAAATTTTAAATTTAAAAAAAAATTAAATAATTATAAAAATTGTAAAATCTACAAATATTGTATTTTTTTTTTAAGTTTGCTTGATTTTTTTTTTTTTGATAATAAAGTATTTTTGAAATTATAGTCTTAAAAAAAAGTTTTTTTAAGCAAATTTTGAAATTATTTCTCATTTTTCAAAATTTTTTCTTTTTTTCAGACCAAAATGTTGTCGTTTTTTAAGACATTTAAAATAAGAAATATCACCAATTTTGTATACCTGATTTTTAATACCAATCCTATACTAAACTTAATTAAACCTATTTCAGATTTAGCAAAATTTAAACATTTCGTACAAACAAATACTTTAAAGGCAGTAAAGTTTGTTCCATAACAAAACTTCAAAATTTTGAACTAATTTTATAACATTTAAAATTTTCTAACCAAAAAAAAATCAATAAAATCAAAAATACTTCTTTTCTACGTACTGCAATTGCTAACTTTTAAAACCACCCTCGCTGGTACTATATATGTTTCTGTGTGTACGGCATATGAGACAGTGAAGTCAATCACAAAACACAAATTCGATTAAGTTGTTTAAAAACAATTTTTATTTATTACCTACGCATTTTATTTGTTGTCGCTGCCTTTTGTCGCTGCGGTTTATCAACGATCCGATACACAGCCACGCCCCGCAAACGCCCCCAAACAAACACACACACGCACAAAAGGAGCGCACAAGAGAGAGAAGGAGTGAGAGAGGGAAAGACAGTAATAACCCCTGTGGTAGGCCTGTTTTCTGGGTCCAAATCCAAGTCTGAGTTTGAGTTTGAGTCCGAAAACAATTTGAATTTTCTAATTTCCAATCGATGGAAAACGGAAATGCATTTTCCTCAACCGCCTGTCACTTGATAAAAAGCTGTGATAATTAGGATCGAAATGGGAATGGAGATGGAAATGGGCGAGGGTCGTCAGTAATTCGGGTAGCTAATTTATATGGCTTTATTACCTGCTCTCGTTCTACGCTCAATCCCTGTTCCGAGCCTACTTACCATATCAATTTGATCCAGAAAATCCCGAAAAGAATGAATGATAACTATTACGATCTCGACTGTGGATGACCCTGTAGTTAGTATTGGAACAGCAATCCACATTAACTTACCTAGTCAGTTTCTCTCCACAACCCTAATAGACTTGCTCTACAATCTACGTACAGGGTCTAACTACAAAACAAAAGCCCTCAAATGACCAGCAAAAGACATTCAAATATGTCATTTAATACAAGGCGCACGTAGGGTAGGATCAGGTACAGTAAAACCTCTGCATCGTGGATGCATTGTGGCATGCGGCAAACGACAAAGAGAATTGAATTTGTAACACATGAGATTGTGTGTGTGTGTGTGTGTGTATGGGTGTGTGTTACTAGCCCTGCACAAAGTAGGGTATCGTATATTATTGGCTACAGTCTGCATTACCATCCCTGCCACACCTCCCCCGCCCCTTTCTGCATCACATTGTCATTTTGCAATGCGAATGTGTCTCTAATATCCTAATTGATTGGCCAAATATAGAAAAATGATGCAACATTTTCAGGTTGTAAAGGCAAATGCCAAAGCGTTAGTAATTTTATGCGATACAGTCAGAAGGGAGGGGGGAGAGGCGATCGAAGGGGAACTCGAGGGTAGTGTAAATTGAGGGTGAGCATAATACCAGAGCTAACACAACAAAAGTTGCCACAAAAGCAGAGATACTTATTTATGGTTGAATAAATGAATACTACCAAAAACTACAAACTGAAATAGGAACAGAAACTGAAACTGAAATAGGAACAGATATCGAAATAGAATTCGAAATTGGAATTAAAATAGAAATTAAAATACTCCTGTACTAACTGATAAACTATCTAGTTAATGTCATACTAAAAAGGGATCTGAGTGTGTGTGTGTGTGTGTGTGTTGTTTTAAATTTACTGTTGTTTAAGCCACAGCAAACAAGTAAGAGAGGCTACAGTCGAGCAACACGACTGTAAAAGACCCCGTACTCATTTCAGTGCGCGAATTTCCATACAAATTACCAATCTTCGCTCGACTAGTCCTATGGGAGCTATAGGCTATAGTTGCCCGATTCGGACCAAACTTGGTGAGGATAGTTATAATGGTACCATAAACATTATATGTGAATTTGGTCACTCTACCTCGAGTTGTTTACAAGTTATGGTGATGTGAAAATTATTTTTACAATTTGCGTGGGCGGTAGAAGGCGCGGCAAAGAATTGAAATAAACTTGATTTGCTCGCGAAGTAAACGGACTTTCATGCCAAATTTGGTGGCTCTAGCTCTTTAAGTCTCTGAGATCTATGTGTTTATACAGACGGGCAGCCGGACATCGCTATACCGACTCGACTTTTGATGCTGATCAAGAATATATATACTTTATGGGATCGGAATCACCTCCTTCTGCCTGTTAAGCACATTTCGCTTCCGACAAACCCAGCAGACCCCTCAACTCTTTTTTAGAGTACAGGGTCTAAAAAAAAATTAGTTCAAACTGTACTCAGCGAGTTTAACCGATAACTATAAAATATAATATATAATAGGCCGGAAAGAAAGTATCGCATTAAGCTGAACCTTTAGGCCATGTTGGACTTCCTCTATTGGCCCAGATCTACATATAATTGTTAAATCTGCGATAGCAGCGACCTCTGACGACAGCGGTGGCTAATAGCAACCCTTGGGCCATTCCGGCTAATACCTCAACATTGACGGGCATTTGAAGACAACCCTACTTATTGGCTAACTG
The DNA here is from genome assembly GCA_018903735.1 of Drosophila cardini. Taxonomy (NCBI): domain Eukaryota; kingdom Metazoa; phylum Arthropoda; class Insecta; order Diptera; family Drosophilidae; genus Drosophila; species Drosophila cardini. The sequence goes on from JAEIGM010000104.1 coordinate 64,836, forward strand.
ATTTTGTAGGCAGTGCAAAACTCAAAAGGAAATGGCGTCTAGCCAAAAAGAGGCCAAAAAGAAATGTGATGACGATACATTTATCACAACAAGAGTGTGCCACACACACACACCAACACACACACACACTCAGCTGGGTTGCAGATCACGAACACGTCCGGCACTAAGTGAGCCATATGAGACAACAATAACAACAACAATAGAATTGGACGGGTATATCATTAGGAGTATATCATTGGAATACAGTTAAGGAATCGGAACGGAATGAGCAGAACAGAACAGAACAGAACGGAACGGAAGTCAAGGCTGTGGCCCTTATCCTGTTGCGGCTGAATGACCCAGGGCCTACACACACACACACACACACACACACACACACAAACACACACAACTGATTGCCATCATCGGTGAAAATCCTAATGAAAATGCCCGAAAAATGTATGTAAGCAGCATTTTTTGTTGAGTCATCGAAGATGAAATTCAAACGAAAATGGCAACAACAAATGCACCCACAGCATAACAGAACGCAGGTATAGGCGACTAGGCAGATACCCTGTAAGGGGGAAAAAAAGAAGAAGTTAGAGGTAAGAAATTGTAATGAAAATTGGGAGTTAAAAATAAATTGATTTGAACTTAAATTTAAACTAAAAAATAACTTAAAAATTAAAAAAAAAAAAAATAAAATAAAATAAAAAAAAATATATGGGAAAAAAAAATATAAAAGAAATGAAAATTGTGAGTAAATATTCGGGAAATGTTTTATTTATTTATTTATTAGTAAATATATATATATTTTTTTATTATATTTTTTTAAATATATTTTTAAATAAAAATTAATTAATGAATGATTTAAGTAAATAATAATTAAACTGCTTCCAAGTTGACTCCTAATTGACAGCATTATTGACTATTCACTCAACTATTTAAATTCCAACAAAAATTTACCTAACAACTGGCTGTCGAGCATACCCCAAAAGCGGACTTATAGGGTATAACAATCAAAAAGGTTCAACGGAAATTTCAACTGCGAGTTTCATTCGAATTTCGGCTACTTAACAGCGAATGCGAATCATTTTAAATTGTGATTCATGCAATTCAGTCGAAAATTCCGATAGAACCAAGGAAACACTGACAAAGAAAATGAAAAGAAATATACTTATACCAATACACTGACACACACACACACACACACACCAATACACATAGAGGAAAAAAAGGGACAACAGTTGGAAATTCGGTAATCAAAACAAGAAAAGGTCACACATGGATCACGAGCCCACTCGAGCCTAATGATGAGCACAAACAGAGCAAGAAACACAGACAAATGGACAGTGGGACAGTGGGATAGTGGGACAGGGGCACAGTGGGGCATTGGAACAGTGGGATAGTGAACGGTACAGTCGAAAAGTCGAGTAAGAGAAATTGGCTACTTTACTCTAATAAATGGGCCAGTACAATTGCTTGAAAACAGAAGGGTCCAGTGCCAAAAAAAAAAATGTAAAAAAATTAACGAGTTGGTCAAGTTTTGACTTTGAAATACCCGTACTTTAAGTTAGGTTTCATTTATTGAAATTTATGAACTTTAACATCAATAGTTCAATAAAAAAGTAAAAACAAAAAGCACCAAAAAAAAAAAAAAAAAAAAAAAAAAAAAATTATTTGTGAATATCTCAAATATATTTCGGGCTTAAATCAATTGAAATTATTTATAAACTGAGAAATTATATATATATATCTTTTTATAGGTATATTAATTTTGTCACGAAGTTTGTAACTCATTGAGGAAGGCATGGCTGACCCTATATAGTATATATATTCTTGATCAGCATCAACAGCCGAGTCGATATAGCCATGTCTGTCTGTGCGTCTGTCTGTCAGTCTGCCCGTCTGCCCGTCTGTTTCTATGCGAACTTGTCCCTCAATTTAAAAACTATCTTGATGAAACTTGTTACAGATGTGTATTCTCTCTGCACGTAGTTCATATGTTAAAATCGGTCAGATAGGATGACTATATCATATATCTCCCAAAGGAACAATCGTTTAAAGACAAAATTATTTTTGACCTATCTCAACCAAATTCTGTCAATATGCATTGAGTACCAAATCCTCTGTACAAAACATATTTCATTCAGATCGGATAACTATATCATATAGCTGCCATAGTAATAAAAAGTTGAAAATGCTGAAAATGCTTTGCTGAAGGCGATTTGCTGACCAAATTTCTTTCAAATCGGACTACTATATCATATAGCTGCCATAGGAATAATCGGTTGAAAATGCTGACTACTATATCATATAGCTACCATAGGAACAATTGGTAACTGAAACCTGACGGCAAGGGTATTTAATCTTCGGTGAGCTGAAGCTAACGGTTTCTACTACTTTTGCTTACCAAATTGTTAAAAAAAAATCTACCCTCAATGCTTGCGTAACGGGTATACAAAGCCATGCCCCCACATTGGGCGTCGGTTATTAATGGTCAGTGTGAAGGCTTTTGCAATGGCAATTATAACAATTTGCCGAGCTTTGCAAAACGCTGTTATAATTAAATGCTTTGGCCATGTCACAATTGCAAACAAATACAAAAAAGCAAAAACAAAAACAACACCACGTAATAATAACAAGAAAAACGAAGAAAAAAAAAATTAAATATAAAAAGAGGGGAAAAATGATTAAAAAAAAAAAAATAAAACGACAGCAAGAAGTCGAGTGAGTTGCAAGCAGTTAGCCACAATCTTTGGCCATATTTCTTATTGGCCCCAGGCAACGCGTCGCGTCGCTTTTTTTTTTACAGGTTTTTCAAGCTACTCAGAGTCAGAGATTGGCCAGTGTTGTCAGCGTTGTCAGAGTTGTCAGCATTGTCAGAGTTGTCAGTGTTGCCACCGTTGTTGCAGCTGCAACTCAAACTCATTTCAAACTGACCAAGACCGAAACTGACCTTTTGCATTAATTGCTCACCACACTCCAAGTCCAAGTCAATGCCAAAAAAATAGGTAGTAAGAAAGACTATAGGCGAGTGAGCTGACTGTAAAAGACCCTGTACTCAGTATTGAGTAATTTAGTCATTTGATCAAAAGTTTTGTATACTTTAACGAAAACCTAAAATTTTTAGGTTAGCTATACTAAAGGCTTATCCGATTGTTCTTCAATTAAGCCAGATGTCCTACAAATTATATACCATTTTTATTATGTATATTTGCGTTTTGGTTGTGATATCTGACATTTTCCGTGGTAATTACTAACTTTCGACCGATTAGTCCCATAGTAACTATATGATATAGTTATTCGATCTGGGTAAGATTTGTTTAAAATACACCAAATAGAACTGTTTTTATAATATGTGAATCAGGTTGAGATAGCTTAAGTAATTTTCAAGTTATAAACGTTTAAAAATTGAAATTGGAAAAAGGCATAACTTTGACAAACATTGATACTCAATTTTTTTACCCTAGCTGTTATAGTCGCTGAGCTTCAGGTGTTCACACAGGTAGATAGACACATCTATATCAACTCAACTTTGGATGGAACAAGAATATATACTTTAAGGGTTAATTTTCTTTGACAAAACTAATATGCTCCTATATTGTTTTGGAGTGCTGGGTCAATAAGCCACAAAATGACCCAGGACCGTGCCACGATTTCATATACCAATTTAACATACTTGTAGCGAATAAATATATACATACGTTCATACTCGTATATATATTCATTTTACCTCGTTTCGAATCATTTCGTTTCGATTCGTTTTCGTTTTCGTTTTCGATTTTAGTTTGAGTTTGAGTTGATTTCGTTACGTGTCATGTGGGCGTTGGATTTTCTTGTTTTTCAGCTTGGACTCGCCAGATATATGTAATTTTTCATTTGGCAAAACGATATTGGAAATGCCAGCGGCGTAACATGTTGCCCATTAATAAAAGGGATCAGCAGATTTATATATAGTTAACCAAATTAAACAAATGAGCCTAATAAAACAAATCATGTTATTCATTCAGGCAGTAACTTTCAGCTATTTTTAGCAGCAAAAATATTATGGCACATTTAAATATACCTTAAGGAATTGACAGATGAAACTATTGTAAAGAAAAGTATTAATTTATTAAATTTGGTTCATTTCTTAACAATGATTTATTGTAATTCTAAACAATTGTGTCTTTATTCTACTTTAACTAATTTATAATTAATTTATATGAATTAAATTGCTGTTTATAACTTCATGTCTTCATGTCTTATGTATAACTTGTATTTATTTTAATTTATTTATTTATTTATTTATTTTTGGACTATAAAAAATCGACACAAAATTTAAAAGAAATTAATTAACTTTAATGTACATTAAAATTTAGTAAAAAATTATTTATGCTAACTAAAAATTTTAATTTAAATTCAAAATTGAAAATTATTATAAGTAATATTTATATGAACATTAATTATATTTTATTAACTATCAATAATTTAATTTATTTAACAATTGTGCCAAACACTTTTAAGCTTAAAGTAAATAAGCTAAAATTGAGTTTGAATTGCTTTTCTATAAGTTTTGGTTGTCGTAGAAAACGTTATGCATACACATATAAATAAAGTATTATTAACAACACTTTTCTGTTACAATTTCCTTACAGACAATGTTCACCTGGCTTAAAATATACCACAAACAATCCGAAACTAAGTTGAAATCGATATCGGAGGAGCCTTTATCTAAGCTCTCGGTATCCAGAGTGTTTCAATTTTATAAATTTGTTGTTTGCTTAGTTTAATATTAACATTTTAGAAGCGATTTATATTTAATATCTACAAACTTTTGCGTAATTCAAAAAAAAAAAAAAAAAAAAAAAAAAAAAAAAAAAATATTGAAACACCACTTATTTTTGTCAAACGAACACGTTAAATAAAATAAAATATTTATAAACTAAAATTTAAATTCAAATATAATTAAGACTAAAATAAAATAAAATTTCAAGACTCTATAATGGTAATAAATAATAAAATTAAAACTAAAATAAAATTTCAGAATTCTATAATGGTTTTAAGGCATAAATGTTCAAATGTTCTTATTAATTTACTTTTTGCATTTTATTTTATAGTTTTCATACATTTTTCTAAATTTTTCTGCCCATTTTCATAACGTAACAACTCCCTCTTTAATACCAAAAGAGGGTACACAACGCACGCCTCTGGGACCTAAAGTAAAATATAATTTTATTAAAATGCATTTGCAGTCAAAGTCGAAGTCGAAGTCGAAGTCAGAGTCGATTATTGGCATAACATATAGTGTGGCTATCTATCGGTCGAGTGTCTCGACTGTCTGGCATTTGTTTAGGCGTTTCGATTTTTATGTTAAACTAAAGTGAAAAATTAACATAAATTACAAGAAAACTTATGGCGCACGATTGGGTACGAGACGAGACGAGACGAGACAAGAGTCGTCTATCGAGTGTCCAAATGCAAAATGAACGCGACAACTTTTGGGAGGGGGTGGGGAGGGAACAGGTGTGAAGGGGCCAACAGACGCCAGTGGTCAGCAGGCAGGTAAAAAGGGGTGGGGAGGGGAGTGAAGGGAAGGCAACTGACTGAAAGTTTGTTTTTGGAACGCCAACAAATCGCTGAATAATAATGGAACAGCTAAATGGTATCAATAAGCTTCTGATTTGTGTGAAGTTTTGCTCGCATTTTCAGCGCTTATGTAAATTGATATTAATAATAATAAATAATGATGATGTTGCTTTTGCTACAACAACAACAATAGCAACTACAACAACTACAACTACAGCATCGTCTTCGTCTTCATCTTCATCTTTAGCTTTAACTTCAACTTTAGCTCTTTGTCAGCACAACCTTCAGCTATTGATTTGTTAAAGGGGGCTAACACACACACACACACACATACACACACACTCAGGCACACACATTGGCTTACAGAGAACAGATTGAGGCGTTGGCTGGCCATTTAATTTGAAATGATTTCAGTCTCATGGGGCAACTTAATTTCACGTTCATCTCATTGCATCTCAGCATAGACAACAAGTTCTCCCTTTACTCCCTGACTGAATTGACTTTAGTTTGCTTTTGCAATTTCAAGTTGCTTCATTTAATTTGCTGCCGTTGCAAAACCAAAGTCTAAAATTTTTTTTTCATTTTTTTTTTCATGCCACATCGAGTTGCCGTTGTTGCTGCCTCAATGATTGTGTGTAGAATATCAATTACTTATGCTAAACACCTGCTGCATCGGAATGTCTGCCGGGCAACGAGCGCTGATTCTAAACCGGGCCTAAATAGTCACACACACACACACACACACACTTGATCACACACACAACTGCACGTGCAGTCAAGTTTGTGCCTTAAGTCTTTCGTTTGCTCCCCTCTTGTGATTTCGTTTAAACATCGCTTTTGCCCATCGCTACTTTTTTAATGGCCTTGACACAGAGTCCATGAACTTAAGCAATTGTTGTGTCATCATAATTATCATTTGCTCAAATTAAACTCTTCACTATAATCATTAATGATTTATATCAAACAAAAAATGTATAAAATAAAAAAATATAAAATTAATTTATTAAATTGGTTTCTTATGTTTTTTAGAGTGTCTTTTTGGTTATAAATTAATTAAAAATAAAATAAAATGAAATATTTTTAGCAAAAATAAACTACGTGCATTTAGTTGCTGGTAGTGTTATGAAATAATTTTTAAAAAATAATATTAAGTTTTAAAATATGTTTTATAAAATTTTTAATTTTTTTCAGATATTGAAATTGAGTTTTTATTTTAGTTTATGGTAGTACTAATTTTATTTATTCATTTATATATATTTTTTATATTAATTTCATCTAAGTTATTATGACTGTATTTTGTAAAAATAATTTATTTAAGAAGTCTAGAAAAAAAGTTAAAATTTATTACGATTATATTTCGTAGCTTTAATATTCTTAGTTTTTAATTAATATATAAATAAATTAATAAATAAATAAAGAGTTTATTAAGCACTTTGTTTATTTTGTAGTTGTAAATTATTTAAAATCCTTAAAACCATATAAAATTATTAATATATTAACAAGCAAATCAAATATATAATTTAAAAAAAAAAAAAAGATATTTTTTAAGGATATTCATTTAATGCAAATATGTGTATAATTTTTAACTTAAGTTTACAATTTTATTTAAGTGTTTTTTATGTAAGCCTTGCATTTAAAAGTTTATGTAAAGTATAAAGTTAGTTAATATTTAAATAAAATATAATTAACAACAAATTTCTATTACAATTATCTTAAAGACAATGGTCAGCTAGCTTAAAATATTATAAATTTAAAATTAATATGCATTTAAAAAGTAGTTGTTTAATTTCAGTAATAAAATAAATTATTAAAAAAAAAAAACATTTTTATTTTAAGTCGTGTAATTTCTTTGTTTTTTTTTTTTTTTTTTTGTTAAAAAATGTATATCTTTTATTTAAACAGGTTTTCTGTTACCTTTTGTGGCAACTTAATCAAGTTTCACATAATTTCTTTATTAAAAGTGCTTTAAGTGCAAGTCATGCACTTAAGTAATACTAGAAGTGTATATACAGTTCGTCTTGCTTAAAATAAGTTCTTCAGCTTGTTCCTTGGTCTCTTTTGACTCGTTTTATGTTTGCTCATTCAACTGGCATCAACACGCCGTTTTGTGTAACGCAGTTCAACGCAGTCGCCGTCGCCGTCGCCGTCGTCGTTGCCGTCGCAATTGCAGTCACAGTTGCAGTCACAATCGCAGTCACAGTCACAATCGCAGTGAAGTGCAAGTGCCGAGGGTCCAGGTTAAGATTGAGTTCCAGTTTTATGAGTTTAACTTTGAGTTTGAGTTTTCCCCTCTGAAAATCTCGTCTCTTGATCGCATTCAGTCTGAGGCTGCTGTCTTCAATGATTTAGTTTCTTCTTCTTCTTCTTCTTGTTTTCTTTGCTTTTATGTTTCGTTTTTCTTTGCTTCATTTTCATTTATATTTCGTTCTTTTTGTTGGCTTAAACTTTTCCCCGCACTCATAAAAATACATGATCTTGACCAGTTTGCCATCTGCCATAAATGGCTCGTATCATTTGCGGTGTTTTGTTACTGTGCAAGACTTGTTACAATTAATTAACTGGCGCATCAATTAAACGCAAAAAAACTCAGTAGTGGCATTTGTTGGCCAAGTTAGCAGGCGCCGCTATCCACTTGCCAAACAGACAAGCAGACAAACAGCCAAATCCCCATGGGGATAACCCTGGCTTATACCAACTCAAACAGGAAACTTAAAAAACTCTGGTAAGTTCGAATATCGAACATAATCCACAACCGATAAAAACTCAATTAATGATGATCATAAAAAGCGGCAGAAGCATTCACAACATTCACTTTTGGTTTGGGCCATCTCCCCATCCCTATTCTCATCTCTACCGCCATGGGCGTGGCATCTATGGGAGCCAGGTGTTGGTCGTGGCCAAATCGTGAAACGTTTTACAAACGCTTTTTGCCTCTGCCGCGATGATTAAACAACTTTTAAGTGCAGTGTATCATCGACAAGGAAAAGAAGAAGAAGAAGAAGAAGAAGTCACAACAAATGAAGTCATTTGATTGAGAATTGCTAATTAAGATAAAATATGTACTTGAATTAAGTTGGGTTTTAAGAACATATCTAACTGATTAAATGTTGTCAAAGCGTTTAGGTTGGTTACAAATTTAATGTTAACAAAATTTATATTTGTTTTTGATTTTTAATTCAATGTAGATAAAAAGAAATTTAATATATTATTTTATTGGAATTTCCATTAGTTTCTTAACATTTTACATCAAAATATTCGAACATAAAATTTTAAATGAATTAAAGAAATGGTAAATAATACCTTTTAAAAGCAAGATTTTTTTTTTGCTATTTCGAAATTTATTTCCTCAAAATTCAATAATGTTTCTTATGGAGCATTAAATTTTCTAATAAAATTATTTTCATTTCAAAATTTTTATTTTTAAAAATATTATGAATCCATTTATATTACTTTGTGGGGAAACTTAAAATATATTTAAGTTAGAAAATAACTAAATGTCGCTACTGACAACATTTTATTTATTGTTAAAAATATATTGTTAAAGAAGTCTAGAAAAATTAGAATTGTATGCACATATAATTTATTTAATATTTTAATTCATTAATCAATTAATGTTTAATTTTTCTAGAGCCCAAATTTATTTTTAATTTAAATGCTATTAAATTCTCGGAGTTCCTCTCACACACTTATTCTGTCTCCCTCCTTGGCCTTCTCTCTCCCCCCTTGTCCCCCTCTATACCTCTCAATACCTCTCTCTCCCTCTTGATCCCTTCTCATCTTCTTCCTCTCCCACTCTCTCTCTCACTCTCTCACTTACTCTTACACTCTCTACACCCTCTCTATCCCTTCTTCTTCTCTCTCTCTACTACTCTATCCATTTCTCTTACCCTTTCTGTCTCTCTTTCTCTCTCTCCCTCCCTCTTTCTCCTTATTTCTCCTGCTATCTCCCTATTTCTCCTTCTCGCCCTCTTCTCTATCTCTTTCACTCTCACCCTCTTTCTCTTTGTCTCTCTCTCTCTTTCTTTCCCTCCCTTCCTCCCTCTCTCTACCTCTTTCCCCTTTATTCACCCTCATTCTCCCTCTTTCTCCTTCTCTCTTACTCTATCTTACACTTTGTCTTTCACCCTCTCTCCCTCCTTCACCCACTATCCCTTCTCTCCCCTTCTCTCTCCTTCTCTCTCCTTCTCTCTCCTTCTCTCTCCTTCTCTATCCTTCTCTCTCCTTCTCTCTTCTCTCTCCTTCTCGCTTCTCTCTCCTTCTCTCTCCTTCTCTCTTCTCTCTCCTTCTCTCTTCTCTCTCCTTCTCTCTTCTCTCTCCTTCTCTCTCTTCTCTCTCCTTCTCTCTCCTTCTCTCTCCTTCTCTCTCCTTCTCTCTCCTTCTCTCTCCTTCTCTCTCCTTCTCTCTCATTCTCTCTTCTTCTCTCTCTTTCGCTCTCCTTCTCTCTCCCTCTTTCTTCCTCTTTCTCCCCCTCTCTCTCACTTTTCGTGTGAATTGCATCTTTTGATTTAAGTAATTCCCCCTCATTCTCATGGCCAAAACCATTAGCAAACTCCATAGAGAACTCATGTTAGCCATTAAATAAGAAAACTAACCAACTAATTGGAGAAAATACCAAGTGAAAACACTCATCAAATGTAATTCCAACTAAATGACGACGTAATTGTAACTCCAAGAAGATAAAGAAGAAGAACAAGAAGAAGCAGCTCAAATAAAAAAGTGGAAATTTTTTTTTTTTTTTTTTTTTGTAGAATCAAGTTGAAAATTTAATGCGATTCGGATTTGGATTTTTTTTTCCCTTTTTTTTGGGCTCAAGTTAAAAACAAATGGAATAAAGTTCTCACAATTAAAATGAGCTTAAATTAAAAAGTACTTTTACAGTTTCACACTCGTGACACGCAGAAGGTAAACAAGGGTCCAGGGGGCAGGGGGGCGTGGCAGGAGGGTCGACTGGTGCGGTAACTGAAACTGAAACTGTAACTGGGTGAGTGGACCGAACAAAGTGCGGACGTGCAAGTCAAGTAAATGACATATAATTGATATTCTAAAAACGGATAAGCATCGGATGGAGACAGCTTTATATAGCCAGGTTTTGGCTAGGTCTACACTGTTAAACAAAAGTTCAGCTTTAATAATGACAAACTTGGAAATAAGAGTAAAACAAAAACATTTTATTAAGACTTTTGTAATTATTTCTTGTTGTTTATAACATGTAATTTCAGAAATATTTATAAAAATATAAAATAATGTTTATTTATTTTAAAGAAATTATTTTTAATTTTTTTAGTTGAAAAAAGACTTACAAAAAAATAAAAGTCAAATATTCATTTCAATTTGTTTTCTATGACACATAATTATACCCGTTACTCGTAGAGTAAAGGGGTATATTGTATTCGTTGCAATGTATGTAACAGGGAGAAGGAGGCATGGCAGACCCCATAAAGTATATATATTCTTGATCAGTATCAATGGCCAATAGGATATACCTGTCTCCGCCTGTTCGTAATATAGCAAGAGAGACCATATTTAAACCTTATGTGTATCGTTTACCATTATAACTATCCTCACCAAGTTTGATCTAGATCGGACAACTATAGCCTATAGCTCCCATAGGCCAAATCGGTCGAAAATTACTTATTAGCATGGTCCAATGCGCCCTAGATTGAGTACGGGATCTTTTTCAGTCGGCTCGCTCGACTCTAGCCTTTCTTACTTAATTGTTAGCTTTTTATTTTATTTAATTTAGCTTAACTTAATAAAATTATTTAGCTTGAAATTGTTTGCAATTTCAGTCTACAGTTTTAGTTTATAATACTTGTTAATAGTAGCTATTTTATTTTGCACAGTGTAGAGTCAGTTCTTTAGCCACTGACTAGCCAGCGATTGCCTCATCGCCATTGCCATCATCATCATTATCATTATCATTATAATGAAATTGCCAAGTCGATGGCCAATGACGATGGCGATGTCTGTTATTGTTGTTGTAGTTGCTGCTGCCGCTGGTGCTGTTGTGGCACATTCCATGCTGTTGCAAATTGTTGTTATTGTGCCGTGTGGCAGCTACCGTGTGCTACCAAGCGATTTTGTTGTTTGGTAATTGCCACACGGCCAAACAACGGCCAACAGCCAACGGGTAACAGCCAACAGCTAACAGCCAAACGGCCGCCAACAACAGGCGGCAACTCAATCTCTGAATGCGCCCACGGAGTTGCCACAGTCAGGCTTGCCACCATCGCCAGGTTGCAAGTTGTCAGTTTCCCAGTTTGCCAGTTTCCCAGTTTGCCAGTGACCAATTGAAAATTAGCATGTCCAGCGCGAAATGCCGCGTTCTATGCAAAACAAGCGTTGCGTGCATCATGACAGGTGCTGCACGTTGCAAGCTCACAGTTTGCAGAGTTTGCTTCAGCTTCAGAATCAGTTTTAGCTGCAACTGCAACTGCTGCAGTCTCGGTCTTTATTGTTGTCAATTTGGTGCTGATTGTTGGCTGTTACCTCTGCTGCTGCTGCAGACAGTTCTCCTCTTACAGCAGGGCGGACTTGCAACTGTTTTGGTCGTGCCACAAACATAAACATTTAAACATTGCCTCATGTTGCAGTTCTTACTCTGCATTTGCAGCTTTGCAATTACAATTACAAGTTTCATTGATCAAAGTAAATACTTAACTCACAGCTCTTGTCGGACTAAAGCCAAATTTGTTTTATTTATAAACAATTTTTTGTTTAATATAAACAAGTAAGATAGGATACAGTCGAGCGAGTCGACTATAAAACACCCTGTACTCATTCTAGTGTGCGTTTATCCTTACAAAACACCAATCTTCGACCAATTAGTCCTATGGGAGCTATAGGCTTTAGTTGTCTGATCCGACCCAAAGTTGGTCAGGATAGTCATAAAGGTACCTTACACATAATGTGTGAATTTGGTCTCGATAGCTTTAGCCGTTTTCAAGTTATGTTGTTGTAAAAATAGGTTTTTATAATTTTCGGGTATTTAGGGTACCATAGTAGTTTAAATGCAAAAAAAGCTAAATTTATAGCTAAAAGAATTTTACCAAAAAAGACGCTTTGGTATTTATTGAAGAATAAACTCCATTGAAACTTGAATGCTGTTAACACTGCAAAAATTAGCTACAAAACAGCTAAAATGGCAGCACTACGAAAAAAAAACTCCAACTTCCAATCTACACTTTCAAACCCATAATTTAGATATTATAACAGCTTACAACGCAAAATAAACAAGAAAGAAAAGTACAGTCGAGCACGCCCGACCGTAGAATACTCTCTGCATTTTATTCCCGATCATTTTAATAAAATCGGTATCCAAGTACATATATCAATTGATACTTGCAACAAAACACGTTGAAACAAAAACATCTGATTGTATGTATACACACACATATACATTTGACATTAAAAGTATGCACGCACATATGTATTTGTGTATATGTTATACATACAGAATTGCTCGGCACAGCCAGCATTCGCGAGCAGCGCTGCCGCTAAGCTACGCAAGCAGCGAAAACGTTCGCTCACATGTTTGTATGTTTCTATCTCGCTCGCACACATGCATTGGCATTGCGTTCAATTATCAACTTTCTTACATGTCTAGCTCTTTTGTTTATTGTCCGATTAAGATGCAACTTTCAGGATAGTTTAATATATTTTGTCTTCAAATGAGTGCGAAATAACAAAACTGTACGATAAGAACATATGCCTTAAAATCGGCATTGAAGTTTGCAAATTATTTTATTTCTTGTGGGAAAGGGGGGCGTGGCAGTCCAAAATTTTTGATGACAATGCATTTATGCCGTCTCTAGGAACCTCCATACCAAAAAGGGTATTCCCAAGTGCTATAGTTATTGAGATATTCGCCTAAAACACCAATTTTTTCCGAGGTGTTTCTAGTTTTTTGTTCATTGTGGGCGAACGGGGCGTGGCATCGAAAAAAAAAGATTCTTGTATTGACTGACTTAATATCGAGTCGATTGAGACCAAATTCAAACTTGTAGCTCTTACCATCTCCGAAATCTGTTTGTTCATACGGACAGACGGACAGACAGACAGACAGACAGACAGACAGACGGACAGACGGACAGACGGACATGGCTATATCGTCTCGGCTTGTGATGCTGATCAAGAATATATATACTTTATGGGGTCTGCCACGCCTCCTTCTCCCTGTTACATACTTTTCACAAACACAATATACTCTCTCTTGCAGAGAGTATAAAAAGGTTGAATCTAGCTACAAATAAGCTAAAATGCCAACACTGCAGCTAGATAATCTCAAATTTAACTCTACGCTCCACCATCACTAAAAAATCCAAAGCAACCTTTACTGTTACAAAAAAAAGCGCTAGTTTTAGCTTTTAAATAGCTAAAATGTCAGCACTGACGCTAAAAATTCACATGCTACAACTTTCGTAGACCTTATTCCAATTCATTTCCCACAGCTAACAAAGCTCAGCTTAATTTAGCTATAAACTGGCTACAATGCCAGCACTGCCACAATTTCCACCATTCATAATTCATAATCCAAAGCAGTTCACACTTTTGTTCGACTCATTTTGCATAATTTTTCCAAGAAATTTCATTTAATACCAATTCAAGTTGACATACGCTTTTGTTGGCCGTATTATTACGGCCATAATTAGCCCAGTTTAGAGCCATGCCAAATGAAGTTCTTCAATGTTCTTGTTAGACCTTGAGAAACTTACGCAATTTTCTCTCACACTGCGCACATTGTGTAAGTAAATAAAAAGAAAAAATTTAAAATAAAAAAAAAAAATAGTTAAGTCGCTTTAAATTGCAAATAGTTCCCAGGTAATGGTGACCCCCTGCTCTGGGTTGGCAGCACAGCCCAGCCCAGCCCTGGTTGCAGTGTTCTGCAGCCCTACTCCACAATCTTTCTGGCTTCCTCTTTGTCTTTGCTTTGTGTTTTGGAAACTGGCGCTAATCTGATTGGAGTTGACTCGCTTGCCAAACAGCGGGTAGCGTCGGGCAGGTGAGGCAGGTGGGACTGGTGGGTCAGGTGAGCTGTGGGGATTATTGGGGTCTAGGACGGAAGCTCAACTATCTCAACTACCACAAAAGCTAACTCAACTGCCTCGACTGCCGCTATAATTAATAATGATTTCAATTTGCATTTGCCCACCTGCAATTTAAGGCGTTTGCGCAAGCGCCAAGTGGCGTCAACGTCAGCGTCGCCGTCGACGTCAACGTCGCTGTCAACGTCAGTTTGGCATTTTTTCTGTTTTTTCTTTGGCAGCTGTAAGAGCATTTTGCAAGATCTCAACTCAGTTCAGTTGAGTTCAGCTATATAATTTGTGGCAATTCCCGAACTCAACTCAAAGTTTATTGGGAACTCTTTGAATTACGCAAGCGTTTAGGCCACTGTTAATCAGCTGTTGGCAAATCAACGCCAATCAAAGGCATTTCTTAGTCAGTCCTTTGCTGAGTACTGGTACTGGGCCAGCAGTGCACTTCAGTGGTTTGCCCAGTATGTGGAGTGGTGACGACTGCAAGATACTCATCATCAAATCAGCAAAAATGTGAAAAGGAGCTAAAAATACACTTTTCCCATGGAAGCTATATGATATAGTAGTCCGATTTGAATAAAATTTGATCAGCATATAGGCAAGAATTTGGCTAAATCGCTCAATCGATACTAGAAATTTTCATTCTAAGCATTTTCAGCATTTTCAATCGATAACTCCTTTAGCTTTATGATATAGTCATCCGATCTGGCCGATTGTAACATATGAACTGCGTGCTGAGAGAGAACATATCTTTACCAAGTTTTATTAAGATTCTAGTTAACATAGAAACAAACGGACAGACGGACATCGCTTTACCTACCCGACTGTTGATACTGATCAAGAATATATATACTTTATGGGCTCGGCCACGCTTCCTTCTACATATTACATATTATTTTTTTAAACAAAAGCCAAAAATTAGTTGAAATAATAACCAAGTTACTGCCACAGTCTGTTATACACTGAGTCTGTTATACACTGTGTCTGTTATAAACTAAGTCTGTTATACACTGTGTCTGTTATACACTGTGTCTGTTATAAACTGAGTCTGTTATAAACTGAGTCTGTTATACACTGAGTCTGTTATACACTGTGTCTGTTATACACACCGAGTACTGAGTATAACAGCAGCTGACAGTGAAAGCAGCTTGAAGATATTTAAATTGTTTATAACTTATTTGTAGTCTAGTTGAGAGTTGTATCAATCGACAGTGGCAGTTGGCTGACTGACTTGACTAACTGACCAACTGACAGAGTGACTGCACTACAACAAGTGCTGTAAAAAGCGTTGACAAATGGCTAAAACACACACACACACACACATACACACACACAAACACATACACAGACATGCTGAGTGGGAGCCATGAAATATGCAGAAAGTATGCGCGATATTTCAGTTTGAAACATGCAACAGTTGGTTTTACTTGCCAAACACACACAGATACACCCAAACACACACAGACACACACACACACACTGATATGCAGATGCTTTGCCAGTTCATATTCATGAGTGTCGCCATGTGCATATGAGTGTGTTTGTGTGTACGTGTGTGTGTGCGTAGTTCACATACATAACTTATGTTTAGCTACAACAACTGCAATTTATGTGCGTTCTCTCGGAATGAAATTGAAGAAGTCGCCAGTGGCACACAAGCACACGCACACACACACACTTCACACACACCCTTCACACTCACTCTCACACACACATAGAGGCTTTTCCTACACTTTTACAGCTTTTCCTTTCATTTTTTGGTGCCCATCAGGTTCACTCTTGATGTATTCTACCACTACAACTGATTACTTTAGTATGCCTAACACTCCCCCCTACCCTCCCCCACCCCCTAGCTTACGGCTTGTGTTTCCCCCTCTTTCCTCTTCCCCTCTCTCAATCGTATGTTTTTCTTTTTCTTTATTTTGTTACTTTGTGCTAAATGTTTGACTGCCATTGGAATTGGCATTTTCATTTTCCAAGTGACTAACATCGCTCTCTTCATAATTCTATCCTCTCTCTCTCTCTCTTCCTGTCTCTCTCTCTCTCTCCCTCTCTCTACTACACACTAGTAGACTAGTGAAGACTTCATGCTATAAATTCTTTACCATTTTGGTTTAGTAAATGAAACTTTTACAAAGATTATTTTTTATTTTTCCATTGAAATAATTTATTGAGCATTTTTTTTAACTCAATTATTTTATTTTATTTTCCGTTACAACAGAAACTATTGAAATTTACTACTATTAACTGGAAAAATATAAATTCTTTTACAGATTGATATTAATATGACTTCATTCGAAAAGAAAGTTTTTTTTTAAGTTGAAATTTGTAAGCTTTGAAAATAAAATGTTTGAACAATAAAACCAACTAAATAGTTTGCGAAAAGTTTGGTTTGAGGGACTTGTTTTTAGTAAAAAATATTTAAAATTAAATTTACTAAAATTTAAGTTAGAAAATTTTGACCCAAATTTATGACAAAAGAAGAAAGAAAAGTACAGTCGAGCACGCCCGACCGTAGAATACTCTCTGCATTTTATTCCCGATCATTTTAATAAAGTCGGTATACTCGGATACCAGTTGATTATACTTGCATTAAAACACGTTGAAACAAAAACATCTGATTGTATGCATACACACACTTATACATTTGACATTATATGTATGCACGCACATATGCATGTGTGTATATGCAATACATACACAATTGGTCGGCACGGCCAGCATTCGCGGGCAGTGCTGCCGCTAGCAAGCAGCGAAAACGTTCGCTCACATGTTTGAATGTTTCTATCTCGCTTGCACACATGCATTGGCATTGCGTTCAATTATCAACTTTCTTACATGTCTAGCTCTTTTGTTTATTGTCCGATTTAGATGCAACTTTCAGGATAGTTTAATATATTTTTCAAATGAATGTGAAATAACAATACTGTACGATAAGAACATATGCCATAAAATCGGCATTGAAGTTTGAAAAGTATTTTATTTCTTGTGGGAAAAAATTATGCCGTCTCTTGGAACCAGTATACCAAAATTGGTATTCCTAGTGCCACAGTTACTGAGATATTCACCTAAAACATCAATTTTTTTCGAGGTGTTTCTAGTTTTTTGCTCATTGTGGGCGAACGGGGCATGGCATCGAAAAAAAAATAAGATTCTTGTATTGACTGACATAACATCGAGTCGATAGAGACCAAATTCAAACTTGTAGCTCTTACCATCTCTGAAATCTGTTTGTTCATACGGACAGACAGACAGACAGACTGACAGACAGACAGACGGACAGACGGACATGGCTATATCGACTCGGCTTGTGATGCTGATCAAGAATATATATACTTTATGGGGTCTGCCACGCCTCCTTCTGCCTGTTACATACTTTTCACAAACCCAATATACTCTCTCTTGCAGAGAGTATAATTAAGGGAATATCTAGGAAATTAGTTTAGCTCAAATAAATTTGTTAATGTTTGTTTTCTCAGTTCAGGGAACTAAGCACTCTGAGTTAATTTCTATTTAAATAATTAATTTAATTATTTATTGATTTATTTTTTACAACTAATTATTTATTAGTACTTGATGCTGACTCTGCTTAAATAAAGTAGACAAAAATCAACTTGATTCCTTTTAACATGTGTCAAGTAAAGCAATTTCAAAGCTCATAGCGTTTTCCAACACACAAACACACACATATGAGATTGTCCAACACTGAGCGCTGTGTGCAGCGATTTTGTTGCAAAAACATTCGACTTGAAATGGATGCGATGTGGATTTATTGTCAAAGTCTATGAAGCCATGGCTAATGAAAACATTTTGCCTTTCACTGCAGGCAACAGGAAAGCGACAGGCAACAAGTACAGTAGTGGTAAGGGTCGTAAAGGGGGAGGGGGAGGGCGAGCATGAGACGGAAGCTGGCATACGCAACGTATGCGCAATTTCGCAAGCAGCAAACATGACAAAGAACTTTGTAACAGAATACGGCAAACTAACAAACAGCAGTGAAAAAGTGACACCAAGGGGTAGGGAAAAGTAAGGGGTAGGGGTAGGAGAGGGAGCGGGGGAGGGGGGTAACTTGTTTGGGTCCAGCAATTTCTATTTGTATTTAACAAAAAACTAAGCAGCGAACTCGCTTCTAACCAGTGACAGCGACAGGCACAAGAAGGCGGTAAAGTGGGAGGGGCAGACGATGGAGACTTGTTGAAGTTAGGGTGCAGTCAAGGGGATGAGGGTGAGAGGGGAGCGGCCAGAGAAGCGTTGCTTGGTTGCCAAAAATTGGCAAAATTTGCAAAACTTGCACAATGAAATCAACAACAAAATGTAACACGAAGGTTGCTAAACTGGCACAGCAAAAGGGTAGGAGAGAGGAAAAGAGAGGAAGAAGAGGGGATGATAAAGAGGGAGTGGGTTTAGGGGGGGGGCGTAGGGCGTGGTGTGAGCGGTCAAAAACTGATGTTAGACAAGAAACACAAAACTAAATGGAGTGCGCATTGGGAGCACTCGACGGTTGAGTGGGCGTGGCAGCAGTAGGCAGGGGGAAGTAGGAGAGCGACAGAGTGAGAAAGAGAGGGAAATATGACAAATGCATGCGGAACACACAGCAGAAGCAATGAAATTGGGGCTGCGGCACAAAGGCAACAAAACAAATAAACTGCAAAAAGGTTACAGGGCGGAGGGGCTTAAGGAGAACGGTAGGGGGGTAGAGGAGTTAGTGTCGTTGCAGCCTAGGGGCTGCCTCTGCCCACCCTTCCCCCACGCCCGAGCCGCCTTCTGTCGGCGGGCGGCTGGACAATGGCACAAAGTAATTAATTTCAATTTGTAAAGTTCAGCAAAAGGCAAGAGCTCAGAGTCTGGCAATACGCAGGGCACTGCACCACCGCACCACGACCGCACCGCACTATTGCAGCAACACCACCACCACCGCTGCTGCTGCTGCTGCACCACCGCACATTTGCAGACGTGTGACAAGCTGAAATAATTGCGCCGCATGCAGATAAGCGCAACACAAAGCAGCTGCCACAGCAAAAACAACGAGAACAACAACAACAGCAACAACAGCAATAGCAACAACAACAGCAAGAACAATGCCAGACAACTTAATGTGCAACAAGAGAGAACCTTGAAGACCCTCTGAGACACAATTCTCCCCTTCGCCTCCATTGTCCCTTTCTCCCATCACCGCCTCCTCACACATAAACACACACACATACACACACACACACACACACACACATACACACACAAACACACAAGCACACACCTCATTTTCGTACAATTTTCCACAAAGTGCACAGTGGTTAAAAATATGTTTTTTTTTGGAATAAAAAAAATTTTTTTTTTTTCGGAATTTGCAATTATGACGATTTTTCGATGGAATTATGTATTAACATATAAATATTTTTTTTTAAGTTTTCCAATACAATAATATGAAAATCAGTTAAACTTATTTAGCCTTTTCCTTTGTTTACAAAAGTTGGGTCAAGTTGGGTTTAGCTTCTATACGAATTTTCATAGACTTTGATCGAGTTTTATTTAAATAAATTTATTTACGTTTAATTAAAATTAATTTGAATTTTCATATTACCAATATTTATTGTAATGAATTTCGGAGAAAAAAAAACCTTTTGCAAAAATATCAGACGATTAAACCATAGTACACAGAAGGGGATATATCTTTCAAGTTAATTTCAATTTTTAGCCAAACATATTCTATAGTCTCTCGCTCTCTATCTCTGTCTCTTTCTATGTCTCTGTCTCTGTTTCTGTCTCTCTGACTCGTCCCCTCCCTTACTCTTCCATTTTCCATCTCTCTGTCTCTGTCTCTCTGTCTCGTCCCCTCCCTTTATCTCCCTCTCTCTCTCTCTCTGCCTTTCCGTCTCTGTGTCTCTCTTTGTCTCTGTTTCTCTGTCCCTTTCCCTCCTTCCCTCTCTCTGTCTCTGTCTCTGTCTCTGTCTCTGTCTCTGTCTCTCTCTCACTCTCTCTCTATCTGTCTCTCTGTCTCTTCCCCCCTCTCCCCCTCTCCCTCTCCCCCTCACTCATTCGCTTTCAGTTACTCTTACTTGGTTTCAGTTTCAGTTTCTGTTTCGCTTTGAATTTGTTCTCGTTTCGACTTCATGGAAAAAAACAATGCAATAAATTAATGCAACATAAATTTACGGCCTACTGCAGTGCTGCACTGCAACAACAATAACAATAACAATAACAATGGCAACCCTAGCAGCAGCAACAACAACACAATTTGGTAGAATTCTCCATTGGAATTGCGATTAAATATGACCTCCAATGGATTCCTAAGCTGGTCATATTATCAATGTATGCAAAATGCAGTGCATAATTGGGAAGCAACGACTACCAAATACCCAGTAAATAAATTTTAACTACAGTTTTGATTTATGTTAAACTTTCTATAGTATTTATATGAGCTTCTTTAGCAATTATTAAAAGGTAAATTTTTAAGTCACGAAAACTTGTTGGGAAAAGTGTGGAAAACTCTAATTACACCCCTCGTCCACCTTAATTAAATTAACCAACTAAGAACTTCATCAAGTACTGTGCAAAAAACAACTTTTTTTTAGCCGCACCCAACTTAACTAACCCAACCAATGACAAAAACATATAAACTTCGTTTTCATTTATTTTCATAAACCACAAAATTGAACCCAAATTACCGCTAACAGACATATAATACTAGTGATACTATATGTTTATATCACCTTTCTATTTGTTCATAATTAGTTGCATGCAATAATTTGTTGTTAATTATTTATTACAGCTATTATTGTTAATGCAATGGGATTTAAGCTGTGACCAAAACGCACTTAAATTGCAATTTCAGTTATCATATATAATATATAATTTTAGGTATTATTTATTGACCGTTAAGTAGAAGATATTAAAATGTATTCAGTAGTAAAATAAAATTATTTACTTTCAAAAATACAATTTTTTTCATTAGCATTTAGTTAATATAGTTTGATGTTAAGTTAATTTTTTTTTATGCCTTACAAATATCATTGAACCTATGTCAGTTATACTATAAAGTTCTTCGATTACTATACTTCTATACTATACTATACTATACCATACTAAATACAGAGTTTAAAAGAGGATACCTTAATGAACAAACAATATTTTCATACCATTCCCTAATTTTCGACCCATTACTCCTATGAGAGCTAAGTGATATAGTTATCTGATAAATACTAAATTTGGTCATCATGCTCCTTACACTAACATACATTGAATATGTAACTTTGATCAAGATAGCATTAGTAGTTTTTAAGTTGTGCTGTTTTAAAAATTATTTTTTGCAATTTGTACTTGTCCATACTTTCCACAAAAATGAAACTACTTCTCTTACTTTCACTGTACCTGTTAAAGTCATATATACACACATTCTTGCATTATCGTTTAAAAAAATTGTTGTTCAGTTTTGAAAGCAAATAAAATTTAAAAATATATTTGCACATCAATTATTTATAGATAAACAATTACTTAATGAGCCTTATCTCTTAGTTAAGTAACTTGTTTTTTCAGTGTAGCTTATGAGTTGATATATTTTAACGCTTTTCCTATCAATTAAGTTATGTTTAAGGTAAAATTTTAAATAATTTTTTACTATTTGTGAGTTTATAATTTAATTTTGTGTTCAATAATTTATTTTTTTTTTTCGTGTACAAAAATAAATCAAATTGGAGTACAAATAGTGCTATGAAGCACATCTTTCATTAGTCACTGTTAATTTTATACACATAAATTTGATCACCTTTGAGCTCTTTTGGTTTATCTATTCTTAGGGACTACCCTTTTAGGCGTACGTTGATCTCATATTTCTTTTCCCCTCTCACTCTATCTCTCTCTCACTCTCTCTCCTTCTCTCTCTCTCTTTTCTTCCTCTATCCCTCTGCCCTTTTTTCCCTCTGTCCCTCTGCCTTCTTTCTAACTCTGCCCTCTTTCTCCCTCTATCCCTCTGCCCTCTCACTCCCTCTTATTGTCTTTTTCAATTGCATTTTTGCTGGAAAACAGAAAAAATGGGAAAAAATAAAATGATACACTCTGCTGCAGGAGCAACAATGACAGAATGTAGCCTCTGTAAATTATATGAAAGTGCTGTAGGCAATGTTTTATGAGGCATGCAACACACCCGCTATCTATCTCCGTTTCTCCTCTCTCTCTCTCTCTCTCTCTCTCTCTCTCTCCCTCCCATGCTCTTGCCATCTCTCAGCGTGTCATAATTTACAGCACAACAGTTGCAGGCAGTTTGGAGCAAAAAGGATCTCAATTTTAAAGCAGGCGCCACCAGATGTTGATTAGATATTTCTCCTCTCCTCTCCTCTCCTCGTTGTTGTTGTAATAACACTACTCTTTGTTGTTGTTGTAGTCAGTCTTCCTCTTCTCCTTCATAGCACATTATAATTCCCTTTATTCCCTGTATTTTGTTGAAGCTGCTGTTTCAACTTTGCCGCCTAATTTGCAGGATTGTGAATGCATTTTCAAAAGGTGAAGAAAAACAGAAACGGAAACGAGAACGAAAACCAAAACGAGAACGAACTTTTCGAAGAAAATTGTTTGGGGCAGCAACCGCTAATTAAAAATGCATTCGTCTTTGCCACAAATGCAACCAAAAAATTAAAAAAAAAAAAAAAAAATTAAGAAGAAAACCAAAACTTGATTCCTTTTGGAAACGATAACAGGGCAGTGTCTGCAGCTTCTGTATTCTTGAACCCTGTACTCATAAAGTGAAAGGGGCTTACTAGGTTTGTCAGTAGGGAAATATGCATAAGAGGCAATAGGAGGTGTTTCCGACCCCATAAAGCATATATATTCCTAATCAGTGTCAACAACTGAGACGATATAGTAATGTACGACTGTCCGTCCGTCTGTACGAACACCTAGATCTCCGAGTCTATAAGAGCTAGAGCCACCAAATTTGGAATAAAAGTCCTCCCATGCGTCAGGCAGATCAAGCTTACTTCAAATTTTTGCCACGCCCCCTACCACCCCAGGAAAATGTGATAACCAAATTCATAACGCCATAACTTGGAAATGGAAGGAGTTATCTGCACCAATTTCACACATTATGTGTAAAGTAGCAGTAGGTGTATGCTGACCAAATTTCATACGAATCGGACAACTATATCCTATAGCTGCCATAGGTCGAATTATCCAGATATGCCAGATTTGTGTGCTCCTCATTGCGCTTGATCTACGAAAGACGCACATTATGTATATATCATGATTTAACATATCTATACTTAATTTGGTACAGATCGGGTAACTATATCATATATGTAGCTCCCATAATAACTGTTATAGTTACAACGTTCTACTGGGTCTTTTGAAGTCGTCTCTCTCTACTCTAACCTTTCTTACTAGTTAGGGTTAAGGTTAAGCTATAACTATCTCTTTCCCACACACTCTCTCACACTCTTCCTCTGTCTCTTCGACTGCATAAATCTTTATTATCACAAAACGACAAACGACAATGATATACCACAAAACTGAACGAAGATAAATATGGGTGCATGGAATTAAGAAATAAATAAATATATACAAGCAATAAAGCCAAAGATATTAACTTGGCTGAAGTGAAACTTAATTAGCTATAGATGGAGGCAGGGAAGGGGCAGAGGCTAGAGTAGAGCCAACAAAAGAGGAGGAGAGAGAGAGACAGAGGGAGAGAAGAGAGTGAACATTTATGAGTTTGATGTGCGCATCCTTCGTGTTGTAGCTAATGAAGTGCACACACAGCAGGAAAGAGATAGCAGGAGAGGGGGAGAGAGAGAGGGGGACAGACCGTAGCTAGCTCGGAAAGACAGTTACATTTTGGTCTTTAGAGCGCCTTTCATTAGCATGCGGACTAATTGTGCCCCAGACTCGAAACTCAGAACTCAGAACTGAAAAAGTGAAAAACTGAAAAACCCAAAACCAAATTCAAACACAAATTCAAACACAAACGGAAACCCGTTGCTTGATGCGAATTCTTTTTGCGCTCACTGTGCTGCTGTTGCTTTTGCTGCTGATTTGATTGCATTTTGGCCGGGCCCAGTAGTTGGCACAAACAATCACAGTTGCCGTTGCCGTTGCCGTTGCCGTTGCAGCTGCTAATGAAGTCATCTTATCAGCGTGTTGAATACAAATGCGTCGTCGCCATTTCATTTGCGTTTGCGTTTGCGTTTGCCAATTTCCGCTTTTGATTTATGCTCTACACAACAAAAAAAAAAAAAAATACAGGAGAGGGGCATGTGGCATGCTGCATGTGGCAAATGGCTCAAAACTGACTGCTCACTGCAGGCAATCGCAACAATTGCGATATCAACGATGCCAACAATGCCATCGATAAGCGATACAATAACAAATCGCATTCATTTGCCCCAGGAGGTAATGCTCATTAATGATTGATGATTGATGATTGATTTTATTGTGTGTACACGTTGCTGTACTTAAATTAGTTAGTGTTTAACACTATTCGAATTTAAGTAGAGCAAGTATATTTAACATACTTTAAAAAAGAGTAGAGGGGAGTAGAGGCGTAGCCGACCCCATAAAGTTTATATATTCTTGATCAGCATCAACAGCCAAGACGATATAGCAATGTCCGTCTGTCCGTCTGTACCTAGATCTTCGAGACTTTAAAAGCTAGAGCCCCCAAATTTGGAATGAAAGTCCGTCTGCTTCGCGAGCAGATCAGGTTTATTTCAAA
The DNA here is from genome assembly GCA_018903735.1 of Drosophila cardini. Lineage (NCBI taxonomy): Eukaryota > Metazoa > Arthropoda > Insecta > Diptera > Drosophilidae > Drosophila > Drosophila cardini. Next base: position 90,117 of record JAEIGM010000104.1, read on the forward strand.
TCTTTGCCACGCACCCTACCGCCCCCGCATAATGCGAACAACTGTTTTCACATCACCATAACTTGAAAACGACTTGAGCTAGAAAGACCAAATTCACACATTATGTATATGGTACCATTACAACTATCCTTACCAAGTTTGGTTCGTGTCGGATAACTATAGCCTATAGCTCCCATAGGTCAAATCTGTCGAAAAATTGTAATTTGTTTGGAAAACGCATACTACAATGAATACAGGGTGTTTTACAGTCGGCTTGCTCGACTGTAGCTTTTCTTACTTGTCAATTAGAAATTTGAGAAATGTATCTCAAGTTTGTACTCAACAAAATTCAAGCAAAAGTCAAGATAATGAGCTTACATCTTTGAAGAATTGAATTTCTCCTTTTGACCAAAATGTTTTCAGTCCGTTATAAACTGAAAACCTTTGCACCAAAAAAAAGCTTAGATTGACTTCTGCTCTGTTGAGATAAAATTGAAAAGCTTAAAATTTGCAACATTTTAGCTTTTAAGAAAAATATTTTGATTTGTGTTTGGCATTTGTAAACATTTGAGCATTTGCAAATGTTGTTCCCCGAAAGAATGCCGGAAATGGATCCATTAACATGGGAAGCTCCTCCAATCGGGGGGACCATCACAATTACTCAACATTGCCAAATTTCAGCATTTTTTTTCATGTATCTTTTGATTTTATCTGCAGTTTTTTTGTTTTTCTGTGATTGTTGCTGTTATTTTTTTCTCGTTTGTAGCTTTATCAGATCTTTTGCCAGTGGGAAATACAGTGAAAAAAGAAACAGAACAAAAGAGAGAGGTGAAGAATAAAGAAGAAGAAACAAGAGAAGCAAAGACAACAATTAACACAGTAAAACACTTGGCTACCTTCATCAAAAGTGGCTCCGAACAACAACAACAACAAGAACAAGAAAGAAAAGTACAGTCGAGCTCGCCCGACCGTATAATACTCTCTGCATGCATTTTATTCCCGATTGTATTATGAAATTTTTAAAATCGGTATCCGGGTATTAAAAAACAACAAAGTATAATCGAACACGCCCGATTACTTCTACAGTTCGCCGCTCGAGTTAGTTTCCGATTATTCAAACTTAAATCGGTATCCAGGGAACACCACGTGGAGGTCATTGCGATGCAATTAGATCTTTGTAATAGATCTTCGAGTCGACTTGAAATTAGTAATTTTTAGAAAAATTACAAATTTCCATGTTCCCCGCGCGGAAAAAAAAAAACAAAAAAATTCCCGACCTATCAACTTATAGCCCTAAAATGCTTACCGAAATCGCGTCGTGAATACTGTGCACTGTCTCAAAGGTTTTTGCGCTGGCTTGGCCAAGCGACACATTTGAAAATGCCCAGTCGATGTGTGTATCGTCACGTGTTGTGGACATTTTCAAATCTAAAAGGGATCTAAATCCCTTCCTAACTAAGCTTTCATATGTTTCCCTAGCCTGAGTGAGAGCGCTTAGACATAAATTAAAATCTCCTAATATTACTACTTCACTACCTAAAATTTCTCCATATTCTACAAATAAATCCTCAAACTCACTTCTAAATTTAGGTAACGAGTAATGGGGGCTTTTGTAAACTATCAAAATACCTATAGACTTAAACTTTAAAACTGCATACTCGAATACGTGCGAACCATCAATATTGCGACCTGTGGAACAAAGACTAACATTCTCAAAAAGTTCGTTCCTGACGAAAACAAGAATGCCTCTTTGTGATCGAGTCCTACCTTCTTCTAAACAGTCTAAACGTACAGCAATCCTATATCCTGAGACTTCATAAGTCTCATTTGGGAAGGTCGAGCCTTCAACAAAACAAAGCATAGATGCATGGAGCATTAGCTTGTCACTCTGAACACTTTTAAGATGACAGTGCAGACTTTGGACATTATGGAATATAATTTCGAAATTGGAACTGTTAACTAAGTAGTCGAAATGCGTACTAAGTAACTTAATGGAGCGTAATTTTTCTAACTCTTCCTGAACAACATTTCGACCTTGGAGGGGCCTCGGAGGGTTGAAATTGCCTACTATAAACAGTCCAGCTGCACTTGTCGCTCTACTACAGCCAACATATAAAGCTGCTCTATCTAAGCCATCGGATACGTGGACCACCACCTTATTAAAGGTTGCACCCTGGCTTTTATGGATAGTTATACCTTCAGCAGGTACGATCGGAAACTGTTTGCGATCTATAGTAACATTTTCATTTTTCCTATACTGAAAACTTCTAACAGTTTTTTCTACTGGGGTCCACAATGGATTGGGTAGATTTCTATACTTTAAACGTAATTCTTTTCCTACTCTTTCTTCAATGAAATCTACCCATAGAAGAATAGGATGACTGTTTGAATCTAAATCTATCTGTCTAAGTATTCCTGTTGCTCCATTAACTAAGCCATCTGAAGTATCTATATTAACAGTCATCATGTATTTTGCTGTCGTCTTTAAAATGAGAGAACTACACAAACCCTGGGTTTCTGAAGTTTTGAATCCTTTAACGGATTCAAGAATGCGGGCCTTGTTTGCCTCACCTAAATTACTACCCTTTATAAAATCCTCAGCATTTGAACAATATTGAGTGGTCGCAATTCGATTCAGTTTTAAAACGTTATATGAATTTGTGTCGGCGTTGGAGTGGAAAAGATGAATAGCATCTTCTGGTATTATATCTTCCCTTACAACTCTTGATCTAATGAGCTCAATGTCTGAGGTCGTCATATGAGCGGATGCCATATTATTAAGGGCTACAGCAAATGGTTGGTCATCTCGTTGACGCATTATTTCCGTCAACTCGAAAAATTCAAACCTAATTTGATTGTTTTCCCACAGTGTGCCATGTAATTCACTGTAGGCTTGGCTAGAGGGTTGCTGAAATATCCACTTGTCGCCCACAGGCCTCAGTTGTCTGAGATCGCCGAACACGATGACAGGTATTCCTCCAAAAAAGTGATTACTTTTGAAAATTTGCTGTAGCCTCAGGTTAATAAAGCCAAACATTTTGGCTCCTACCATTGAAATCTCGTCAATAATGAGTAATTTGAGATCAATCAATCTCGAATGTAGCGTATTAACTAAGTCTGCGGATAAGGTCCCAATTCGATCGGACTGATTAATAGGAAGACTGAACATTGAATGGAGTGTACAACCTCCTATTCCGAATGCAGCCTTCCCTGTTGGAGCGGACAAAAGAACTTTAATAGAGTCAGGATTTGAGCCTCTTCTATTATTAAACCTAGTTGTAAGGGCTTGATATATTACCGAAATTAGTCGGCTTTTGCCGACACCTGCTCCACCACCTACAAATTCATAAAACTTTTTGCCTATTTTAAAATTATGCAAAACATGGTTCAGGTAAGTTTTCTGTTTTAAGTTTAGGGACGATACAATTTCCTCTAAACATGACGATGTCATTAAAACAGGCAACTTAACAAACTGAACAGTGTTGCTGTTTGGCCCATCTGCATTCTCGACATTTCCTATATTTAAAACGTTGAGTTGAGGATCTATTTCAGCTACACCTAATGCTCTAAACCTATTATCTACATTCTCCTGCTCATCTGAATTACCTAACTCTTCTTCCTGATTCTCATCTAATACTCTACTGAGAGCATCTTCTAACTCACTATCATTTAAAACGTTAAATTTCCTACGATTTGCCTCAATAAGCTCCTTATTCTGATTGCAAACCTCTTCGCAATTTCTCCTAATAAGCTCATCTTGCTCATTTCTCCACGGATAATACAGCATTACTAATTCCCTAAAATAGTTCTCCCTATCTTGGTTAACGTTATATCTCCTATAACGTATTATCCGTGGACTACGCCTTTCTCTAATAAATCCGCTACCATTGCGAAGAGGATAAACTTCGGTTGTTCCGAATCCTGCATTTTCGACCTCATCCTGTGATTCTTGGCGATTCCTACCTGCAGTTCTACTGAATGTATAATATGCCGCAAAATCTGCTAAGCATAAACTATTTAGATCATCTGGGCGGTGAACGTAATGATCTAATAGGCCTACTTCGAAAATGTCCTCTGAGTCTTCAGGCAAACTTCTGAGTTGTGCCCTAGACTTGAGCATTTGAACTCGTTTGTCAGGCAATCCAGTGTTTATGAAGACTTCTGCATTGCTGCTCTCTGACAACGACATCCCTAAACAGCAATAAGCTGCCTCCTGTGCAGATATTTCTGAGCCATTTATGAATTTATGCCCTATGTGCTGCAGTTTCTGCCTAATACTAAAATTTCCTGATCGCGCTTCTTCTACAGCTTCTCGCATAAGCTTGGACATACCTCTTTGCGACTTATTAATGTAATTGATAACATAACTGCAGCACGCATATGGATCTAATATAAACTGAATATCTATGTTGGCTCTCTGCATTGACAAAATGTGCGTGTTGTACGCATTCACCATAATGGCGTCGAAGCTTCTCTTTAAAAATATTTTTGGTCTGTTTAAACTAGATCTAATTGCAAGTATATAATCCTCAAAGCTAAGACCAATTTGAGGTTGCGAGAGAAAATTATTGAAATCATTAAGAGATTCCCTTATTTCACTATCTACTGGAGAACTCAAGAAATTGTTAATTTTCTCGAAGTTGTTTTGATGAATTGACTTATTCGGACAATCTTCTGGAAGAGGAAAGAGAATTTCTGTTCTAGGCAAAGGAGGATATGGTATACCAAAACGACAGATTTGCCTGTTTCTAATGCTACGCTGGCATGACGGAGTATGCTTATGCGTTTGGTATAATACGAAAGGTGTCAATTCATCGTTTGTTGGATTTTTTTCCGTCGTAATAAACCGATCAACAAACTCAACAACAGGCGGACAAGAGGAAGAATTGCTAGCATCAAACAAAGGGGCATCTTTCAACCAAAACATTCCATGAATGTGTGGTGAACCCCGATGTTGGAACTCTACTCGCCAATAATACTTGTACACAGAATGTCGGCCGAAAATGCCTCCATCCTTTTTCATAACTTTTAAGAGCTGTCTATACCTATAATCAAAATACCTAGCACAAGTAACTGGGTCTGATCTAATAAGTTCTACAACTTCAGACCTTTCTAATCTAGCTGCCTCTTCTTCGGTTAGAACTTCCTTCCTAACTGTTTTCTTCAAAATAACTATCAGTTCTAACCACTTGCTTTCTGCAGCAGAAAGCGTTATGAAGAAAGAAGGTATGCCAAATTGCCGAATCATGGCCATAACCTTCTTCTTCTCTGCTTCCCAATGAGCAGGAGACGAGCGAATGCCTTTTAAAATTTTAAAACCCTCATCAAACTGAATTAATCTATCTATTTCCTCATCGTTAAGGGCTGTCCTAACTGTTACGCCGCGGGAAGCGCTGTGCTTTCTCAAGCAAATGGAATAATTATTCCGCATATTTATCAGCTGCATTTTTCTAAGATTATAAAAAAGCTTATCTACCCTACAAGCCCTTCTATCGTAATTCCTAAGCTCTGATCTAATAATTTTTGTGTAGCTTTCTACACAATTTCGCTTGACTCCTGCATAAATCTTGGGAAAAGACAACTCCTCTGAATCACAATCAGTTATCATGTCCAGAGGCCGTTGTCCTTCCCCAGGGGCTATAGCTAACCTACTACCATCTAAGTTCTCTACTGGAACATTGTCCATTAGCGTTTCCTCACCTCCAGGATTTAGATCTTGCTCTTCTACTGGAGCGTTCTCTTCTACATTTGGGTTTGCAGCTCTATCACCCATTTCTCTAACTAAGTCTATATCTTCTGTTGATGCAATAAATGGAACGACTTCAGATGTATGAGAAGCCAACCATTCCTCATTAATGCTAATCTCATGCTTTCTGTAAAGCTCAGTGCCTACTAAATGCCTAATTGCATCAACAACACGAGATGGAGATATAGTTTCCACCATAAAACTGTGACGATATTCTAATCGGCGTTTGAGGTGGAGCTGAATAACCTCTGCGTCACTAAAGGCCCTTGGAAGGGAAGTTACGACATTCGCAACTGGAATCGGCACATTTACTACAGCTCCTTTTATGCTATTTTGACGATCATAATCTAAAGACTTTATGATCATGAACGGTAGCCGCGGAGAAACTAATCTTTCTTCTAAGCTATATAAATCCTTCAGACATTCTGGAAGTGGTGGGAAATCTAAGCCATTAGTAATGGAATTATTAGGTTTTCTTCCATCCTTAATTGAACGGCTACAAGATTTACAAAACGAATGCTTGCCGTTCACAGGAGGAAATTGATCGGACAAAAACAGAATGTCTGAGCTAAATTCATTATTTTCTAAAATATATTCCCTACTTATCCTGTCTATCTGGTGAGGAAACCACAAACCTTTACAACAAATGCAAACATGGTCAGGGCCCTGTTTAATTGATTTGTTGTAAGTGGCTATTAAACTTTGTAAGCTATTCCTAATGGGTCGTGCCTGTTCCTCAATGGCATTCGCTCGTGCCTGCTCATTTCGGGCAGCATTACGCTCATTTTCTGCTGCCCTATTCTCTGAAATGCTCCTATACTGACTTACTCTTTGGCTTAAATTTCTGACTGAATCTACTGCTATCTGGCGTGCTCTTATACGAGCACTTCTTCTTTGAGCTGTATTTCGAGCTCTCTCAACTAACCTACGAACAGGATCATTTCGACTCTGTGACCTAGCTATTCTATCTACTTCTCTTTCTAATATTCTAATTTCTACATTTTGCCTTCTCTCAAAGTGCGCCTGACTATTGCGCACTTGCTCTATCCGTCTAACTAAAATATCCTGTCTTCTCTGCGATCTTCGCAAAGTGTCTACTGCTTGCTCTCTTTGCCTAATCTGTGGATCCCGTCTCCTAATTGTTCTACGGGAAGTGTCAGCTGCCTGTTCGCGATACCTTTCTTGAGAATTTTCCCTACGAATTCGTCTGCTAAGGGCATCTGAAGCCCTCTCGCTCTGCCTAACTTGTGGATCCTGTCTCCTTATTGTCCTACGCGAAGTATTGGCTGCCTGTTCGCGATCCCTTTCTTCAGAAATTTCCCTACGACTTCGTCTGCTTAGGGCATCTGAAGCCCTCTCACTCTGCCTTACTTGTGGATCCTGTCTCCTTATTGCCCTACGCGAAGTATTGGCTGCCTGTTCGCGATCCCTTTCTTCAGAAATTTCCCTACGACTTCGTCTGCTTAGGGCATCTGAAGCCCTCTCACTCTGCCTTACTTGTGGATCCTGTCTCCTTATTGCCCTACGCGAAGTATTGGCTGCCTGTTCGCGATCCCTTTCTTCAGAAATTTCCCTACGACTTCGTCTGCTTAGGGCATCTGAAGCCCTCTCGCTCTGCCTAACTTGTGGATCCTGTCTCCTAATTGTTCTGCGCGACGTATTGGCTGCCTGTTCGCGATCCCTTTCTTCAGAAATTTCCCTACGACTTCGTCTGCTAAGGGCATCTGAAGCCCTCTCGCTCTGCCTAACTTGTGGATCCTGTCTCCTAATTGTTCTGCGCGACGTATTGGCTGCCTGTTCTGTTAATCTCAAACGCGCACTTCTCCTACGGAGTGATCGCTGCTGTGAATTCCCAATCTGTTCTACTAATCTATTTTCACTCACTGCCCTACGGATTCTTTGAGATTGGGAATTTAACTCTCGCTCTCTATTTGCATACTCTGCGTCTTCTCTATTTATCCTATTTCTTTCCCTACGCCTTTGAGAACGTGCTGCAGCAGACAATTGCCTTCTTCGGGGCATTTTAAAATTATTAAATTAAATATATAAAATACTCTAAAGATATAAATTAAAATTTATAAAAATCTAAAAAAATGTTATGTGTTACAAATTTATATAAAAATTGGATTTTTTATAAAAAAAGAAAAATTATTAAATAAATAAAAATATTATTATTTATTTGAAAAATTAAATTAATATTTATTAAATATTAATATAATTAGTCTTCTAATAATAAAATAGAAAAGTATATTATTTTATAAAATTAAAATCGGACAAAATCGGACAATATTTAAGACTTACTCCAATTAACGTAACGGAAGGAAAAAATCGCGCGCGGTTTTCAGTTCAAACAGCGACGAACGCGATTCTTTTGTTCATCAAACGCGCACAAAAAATCACGCGCGGTTTCTTAAAGAGAACTACCTACGTCACAAACTACCCGTTCGCAGAATATCGAACGTTCGCGATGTCTTACACACAGACGTAAATCGAGTGGCACACACACACACACTCAAGAACTAACGCACTTAATATTAATAATTTATTAATTATTTAAGCGATATATTAATATTAACTAAACTAACCGCAATTAAAATTAAGTTTTGTTTTGTTATATTCGCAATTAAAATCACGTTTTGTTTAATTTTAATATCGTAATCGACGACAAAATTGATATCGATGGACGATTACACCCGCTCAATCGAAACGTTCGCAACGAATTAAAGCAAAGCAAGGCCAAAATTACCCAGATGGGAGAGGATTTCTCTCTCAAGAAATGAGACAAGCAGAGTGCGAGTCTAGGAGTGAGAGAGACAGGCTAGAAGGATTAGCGGTAAAAGTCGTTACTTTTAACGCACGCTAAATCAGTGCTGCCAGAATCACCAAAACAAAATAAATATAGCTAGATTTTTAACAAATAAAAAAAATGCTAAAATTAAATAAATTATTCGAAAATTGCTTAAAAAATGTGTAATCATTAATAGTTTTATAATAATTTAAATTTAAAGAAAAACAAATTTAAATAAAAATACTTAATTTAAAAGCAACAAAAATTCAGTAACATTTAGATAGAACAAATCAAAATTAATCACATTAAAATGGAATATATTTTCAATATTTTCATTATCGTAAACAATTAAAGAAAAGTTATAATGCTGTTTAGTTCATCAAGTTGACTTTTATTAGCTGACTGCTAGATCTAGCAACTAAATATCTTAACTGGCAGCACTGATGCTAAGCGTTGTCTGTTTTGCTCAGCGACCGCCAAAAGTAACGACTTTTTCGCAACTCCTAACTACTTGTCTCTCTCAATCCTGCATGTGTTTGCATGTGTGTGAGTGACAATGCAATGCAAAGAAGCAATAGAACAAAAACAACAAAAACGAGAGAGAGCGAAGTGACAATATATTTCTCTTTTTATTGTTTTTGTCTTCTTCGCCAATGTTATTGTTTTGATCAGGTTGATAATCAGCTGTGCAATATGATTTGTTGTTATTCTTCAAATTAGAAGTAGCCAAAACAAAGAGGCAATATCAGAATAAAGCAAATTTCGTTAATTTTGCTTTTGAACTTTATTTAAAGTTTAGGCATGTAAAATCATTAGGTGAATTAAAGGGCGAAGTTCATAATCGCAATTACTTGACATGCATATATGTACATATATATTTATATATATATATATATATATTTATTTATATTTATATATATATATTATATTTATATATATATATATATATATATATATATATATATATATATATATATATCTATATAAATTGTATATTTATGGGCATATGTACATACGTATGTATGTTCATTTGTGTATGCATACATGCTGGCAGTGCTACCGCGACACAAGTAGCGTAAACGTTCGTTCATGTGTTTATATGTTTCTGTCTCGCTTGCACACATGCATTGACATTTTTCTAATATCACTGATATCGTTGTCTGTTTTGCTTAATTTCTATCGGCCGCCAAAAGTAACGACTTTTTTCGGTACTTCTAACTACTTGTCTCTCTCAATCCTGCATGTGTTTGCATGTGTGTGAGTGACAATGCAATGCAAAGAAGCAATAGAACAAAAACAACAAAAACGAGAGAGAGCGAAATGAGAATATTTCTCTTTTAATTGTTTTTGTCTTCTTCGCCAATGTTGTTGTTTTGATCTGGTTGCTAAACAGCTGTGCAATATGATTTGTCTGTATTCTTCAAATTAGAAGTAGCCAAAACAAATAGGCAAGAATAGAGAACAATAAAATTGAGCATTTTCACTTTTGTAGTTTTGAACTTTATTAAATGTTTTGGCATGTAAGAGAATTAGGTAAAGCAAAGGGCGAAGGTGTTAACGCTGCAATAACTTGACATGTATACATTTATATATGAATACATATGTATAAATGTATGCATACATACAAACAGATGGGGATATGTACATACTATGTATTACATACATATGTACACACATGTACGCATGTACGTACGTGCACGTGTATGTACGTACATGTGCGTATGCCCACATACGGGCAGCGCTGTCGCCGCGCAAGCAGCGTAAACGTTCGCTCACATGTTTTGAATGTTTCTGTCTCGCTTGCACCCATGCATTGACATTGCGTTAAATTATAAAGTTTGATACACGTCTAGCTCTTTTGTTTATTGTCCGATTTATGTGCAACTTTCAGGATAGTTTGATATTCTTAGTCTCCAAATGAATTTGAAATTACAATACTGTACGATAAGAACATATGCCTTAAAATCGACATTAAAGTTTGAAAATTTGTTGCTTCTTGTGGGAAAAGGGGGCGTGGCAGCCCAAAATTTTTAATAACGATGCATTTATGCCGTCTCAAGGAACCTACATACCAAAATTGGTGTTCCTAAGTGCCATAGTTACTGAGCTATTCGCTGAAAACATAAATTTTTTTCGAGGTGTGTCTAGTTTTTTGCTCATTGTGGGCGAATGGGGCGTGGCATCGAAAAAAAAAGATTCTTGTATTGACTGACTTAATATCGAGTCGATAGAGACCAAATTCAAACTTGTAGCTGTTACCATCTCTGAAATCTGTTTGTTCATACGGACGGACAGACGGACAGACGGACAGACGGACAGACGGACAGACAGACAGACGGACAGACGGACATGGCTATATCGACTCGGCTTGTGATGCTGATCAAGAATATATATACTTTATGGGGTCTGCCACGCCTCCTTCTGCCTGTTACATACTTTTCACAAACCCAATATACTCTCTCTTGCAGAGAGTATAACAAGAGCGGAGAAGAAGACGAAATGAACAACATGCGGGCAGAAGGAGAGAGGAAAGCAAGGTATAGTGAGCGGGGAGTGGAGGAGAGGAAGTAAGGTATTGAGAGATGAAACCAAAGATTCGCAACAAAAATCTGCTCAATCACTTTTCACTTAACCCAAACACAAGAACTTCAAGTTGATGTACGAGCGGGTGGCCAGAAAGAGATGAAGAGAGAAGGGAGAGTGTGTGTGTGTGTGAGAGTGAGCGGAGTGAGCACACAAAGCTGCGGCATATTGGTCAGGGAGCGGGCAAGGGTAAGGGGACTGCGGTAGGAGAAAGAGGAATGTGTAAAAGTGATATGTGGGCTTTTGAACACCAAAAATACAAGAAAACAAACAACAACAGCAGCAGCAGAAAGGCACAAAGGGGGCAGTGAAGAGATAGAGAGAGAGGGGGGGGGGAGAGCGAGTGAGTGAAAGGGGGGAGAAAGCGGGGAAGAGTAAAAAGAGGGGAAGGCGAGCAAAAAGCAAAAGCAAACGCAAACTTTACTTGGATGATGATGATATGCAAAAAGGCCAAGCCGGGAGCAAAGAGCACTAGCTAAAAGATTTTGGCAAAGGGAAAGCTGCTGGCAAAACAACAACAACAACAACAACAACAACAACAACAACAACAGCACATGTGTATACCTTACATATATATACACTGGAAAAAAGATGTACCTCAATTTAAAAAAAATAAACGGTCTTAAAATAAAGTAAGCCAAACTTACGGTAACAAAATGCGGAATTAGCCTACTTCTGACAATCGCTTGGATTAAATTTAAGCTCTGAATTGGCTATACATTTTTTTTACTGTGTAGATATTGCTTGATATTACATTCCTACTCAAAAAAAAATATAAACAAAAAAAAAATGAAAGATGAAAACGTTGCTCCGTCAGCAACAGCATCCAAGGCAACACTTGACCCAAAAGAGAGCAAGCAGACAGCAACACAGAGAAGGAGAAAGAGAGAGAGTGGGAGAGTGAGAGAGTGGGAGAGTGGGAGAGTGGGAGTGAGTAAGAGCGTTAAAGAAATTAAGAGGAACAGAGAGGCATGAAGGAGCTGTAGGTTAAATCAGCAGAGGAGCAACGCTTCAACCAAATGATTTTGCAGCCCAGAAAAGTCAACACGGGATTGAGTAAATTTCCTGGACTAACCGTAAAATCGTGAAAAGTGATTGAGGCTCTCCGAAGATGCTGTGAACAGTGAAATTGTGACAGGCATTGAGTGAACGTGAATTTATTTGAGTAGTAGTCACAGTAGTAGTCACAGTAGCAGTCACAGCAGCCGTCACGAATGTAACGGAGCGAGCTTTGTGTACATTTTTGAAGTTTTAAATTTTAAATTATTTAATAAAAATATTAATTTTTGTTTTTATGCCATGAATCACTTTATGAAACTGAATCACTTTAGACTAAAACCCACGCTAGTGACGCAAAGACATGCAGTGTTTTAAGTAAGAGGCTGTAATTGACTTGTTTCTAGGTAGGTAAGGTAATTATTCTTCAAGTAGAAAAACAAAAAAAAAAAAAAAATTTTCAATAAAAATAATTGATTTCCCGTTAATTTTTCTGACTATTTCTAAATTTAAATATAAATAAATGAAGAAAGTTTTTTTTTTAACAAATTAAATAAAATAAGTTAAATAAATATTTACATTTAAAATTTAATTTTAAATTTAAATATAAACAAAAAATATTTTTACAATTTTTTAAATACAATTTATTAATTTTTAAGTAAACATTTTTTTATTTATTTTTTATACCCAACAAATAAAATTTTTTTTTATCTACATCAACATTTACTCAATTTACTACTAAAAATTGATCCATAGCAAAACTTTAGCAATTAAAAATTGTTTGATTCTACCAGCAACTTTTCTTTATACTAGATGTGTCTTTGTGAAGACTTTGGCAAAGTGTGACTTTGGTTGCACAGCTCTGGTCACACTGCACCGGGCGCTGGCGCCTATGCAAAAGACTTTGGCCAAACTTAAACATTCATTAAAGCTGGAACTGAATTTTGGTAGAAGAAGAGAGACCATCTTTGTACCTACCTCTGCCCACAACTACGCCCCCTTGTACGCCCCCTTTCTGCTTGCCTTAACAGCTGGGTCCATATGACTTGGCAGCTTTTTTCCGAGAACGCTGCAATTTGTTATTTTGCTCTTTTTGTTGTTGTTGTTTGTTTGTTTGAAAGGCGCTTGCACTTGGAGGAGTACCAGCAAAAGGGGGGGGGGGTGGTAGGGGCAGTGAGAGGGTGGTAGGGTAAGCATAGACTTATTGGCAGTTTCAATGTGTCAGCAGCAGGTGCCGCGCCCATGCACAGTGGCGCCCCCATTTGTTGATGATGAAAGTGCGTCAAATGGTTTTTTGATTTGCTGTTTGCGTAACTGAGCCAACTTCAGGCCTCCCTCAGTTCCCCTTTCCCCGTTCCCCAGACCTACCTACTGCCTCTGCCTGTACACTTTCTGGCAGGCTGCCTAATTGTGTATGCGTGTGCGGTACTCGAGCCTTGCGTAAATTTAACAAGTTGCCTCTCGAGGCAAGCCAAGTCCGACCAAGACAAACCAGCAAACAAAATAACAGAAAAATATCCAAGCAGTGACAAGTTACCAGCTGGGCAATACCTGTTAGTCGGTTTTAAAAACTATTGCCTAGTTATAGGCGTATGAAGTGAATGCAACTTTAAACCGTCATAACTTTTGTTTTATCAATCTTAGCTTAACAAAACAAGTCTTAAACATTTCACACACTTAAGGGATGTGTTGGAAACACACATTTAAATGCGTAAAGAAAAGTTAACAGTTTTTACTTTCGAGTTTTCAACTTTTTGTTTAACATAATGTACAAAATACTCAAACTCTACGAATGCCAGGTATAGCTTTGTCTAGCAAAAAGTCTTTAGCAGTATGGCAAGGGGTAGGAAAGTGGGTGGAGGGTAGTAGGGCAGGAGTGTAGTTAAAGGAGAGCGAGAAGCGAGTCTCTCGCCAGGATTAATTTGATTTAGATGTTGAACTGTTGCCGCTGTTGTGGACTTCACACTTGTCCTACACTTTGCCAAACTGCTTAGAATTGCCATCCACACACCCTTTAACGCGCTTTTACAGGGTATTAAAGCAGTCTTTCAAGTGTTCACACATATGACAACAACGTGAAGGGCAATTTTGAAACTTTAACTGCACTTTAATAAGAACAGTAAGAAAATATTAAGCTGTAAGTCAATAATGATATTAATAATGATATTAATAATAATAATAATAATAATAATAATAATAATAATAATAATAATAATAATAATAATAATAATAATAATAATAATAATAACAATAACAATAACAATAATAATAATAATAATAATAATAATAATAATAATAATAATAATAATAATAATAATAATAATAATAATAATTATAATAATAATAATAATAATAATATCTAATGAAAATCTTTTAATACTAGTTTAGTATGTGAAGAGCATTGCGTTGTCGTCTTAGTTCTTGGCGCTAAATTTTACAGCTTGATTTGTGTAGCTGTTGCTGCTTCATTTTTCTTCCTTTTTTTTTGGGTAAGAGCTAAGGAGATGGGCTGGTGATGAGGGGAAAGAGAAGGGGAGGGAGCAGGCAGCAAACAAAGTTGCCACGTTGCCGTTGACAGCTCAAAAAACACTTAAAACGCTGATTTACGTCACGTCTTAGACAGGCGCCCTTACCACCCGCTAAGGGTGCAAAAGGGGGAATGTTTTTCCAACCCACCACCCAAGTAAACCCCCAACTACTCCACCATGTACACTTCCTCCTCCTCCGTCTCCAAGTTGGATCATTACAACGCACAAATTTTTGGGAGCATTGGCAAATTGACTTGGTTGACTGCAGGCCGACTGACTGGTTGACTGACTGATTGACTGATTGACTGACTGGGATGGCTGAGAATATGCTTAAATGCCTGCATGACGTGGCTACAAATCGATGAGGTGCCAACTTTCCCCACAGCCCCTAACCTTAAAGCACGGATCTACTCCATCTTCCCCCTCCCCCTACACCCAATTAGCACGGATGTGAACCCTCAAGCCTTTCAATTGGTAGAAACGGCTGCTCAACTTAACTTGGCTCAGTTTTTCCTCAGCTCCTTTTTTTCTGTATTTGCCCGATTTATTTTTATATCCGTTAAAGGTTTTGGGTAAGGGTATAAGGACTAGGTTGAAAGGTATGCTATTTCTTCTTCTTCTTTTTGTATAACATCTCTTCTAGAAATGCTACAATATCCACGGTATATATTTGATCCTATCAGACATTGATGTGTGTTTAGGTATTCAGTACCACCTCCCATAGCCTTTGAAGCAACATAAAAAACTCTTTAACTTCTGCATTTTAAAACAAAAAGAAACACTTGTAGTTATCAAATGCTTTTTAACTATATATCTAAACATTCCACTTGATTATGCAAAAATTGTATGCATATAGTGAAAGTTATAGCCATTTGAAAAGTAACGAAAGCACCTTAAAGTATGCAATAAATTGTTAAATATTTGCAGAGATAAGCTGCACTAACGGGTGTTTTATTGCCGAGCGTGTAGATAAAGCACGGATTTGTTTTTTTTTTCTACTTCGATTTAATTTGTTGTTGTTGCTGTTTCTTTCTTTCCTTCGCGCACTCTTTCTCTCTCTCTCTCTCTCTCTCTCTCTCTCTCCCTCTCTCTCTCTCTCTCTCTCTCTCTCTCTGTTTGACAGCAGCAAATTAATTAGATTTAATTATTTTCTGCCGCTGCTCGCTTCGTTCATTGATTGCGCCTAATTAACTGTACTTGAAGTTGCCGCACGCCTCAAAATCCAATCATCCATCAAGGCCGAGAGCTTTGGGGGGATGAATCCAGGGGGAGGGGAGTGGGGGCAGCTGGGTCAGAAAAGGACCTTCCCATACCCTTGTTGCTAGACAATGTGTTGCAATTATGTTTGGCATCGGCAAAAGCATCAATCAATTAATTTCTTATCAATGCATTGTTCAAAATATGCTTTTACCCAAAAATGGAGAAAGAGAGAGAGGGGAGAAGAAGGGAATGTGAATAGGCAAAGAAAGTGAATCAAAGGACTTAAGAGTTTAGATGGATATTAACAAAGAAGACTAGAAGACACTTCAGTTTAACGTAATTTAACTCTTAAATTAATTAATTGGAATTGAGAACTTAAGAAGTTTTGTTTGGAGAATGAAGTTTATTCATTTTTAATGGGTGTTTAATTAAATATTTTACTTTGATTAGATTATGTAATAAATTTCAATAATAACAGAAATAATATATTAACCAAATAGATAACAAATTATTATTATTATTTAATATTATTACTAGTATTATTATTATAACTGTTTTTATTATCATTATCATTATCATTATCATTATCATTATCATTATCATTATCATTATCATTATCATTATCATTATCATTATCATTATCATTATCATTATCATTATCATTATCATTATCATTATCATTATCATTATCATTATCATTATCATTATCATTATCATTATCATTATCATTATCATTATCATTATCATTATCATTATCATTATCATTATCATTATCATTATCATTATCATTATCATTATCATTAGCATTAGCATTAGCATTAGCATTATCATTATCATTATCATTAGCATTAGCATTAGCATTAGCATTATCATTAGCATTAGCATTAGCATTAGCATTATCATTATCATTATCATTATCATTATCATTATCATTATCATTATCATTATCATTATCATTATCATTATCATTATCATTATCATTATCATTATCATTATCATTATCATTATCATTATCATTATCATTATCATTATCATTAATACTTATGTATATCTTTAGAGCTTTGGAGTAGTCTATATACATTCTATATAAAACTTGTTCTACGATAATTTACAACCCTCTTACTTAAAAGGGACTTGGAAATAAATATTCGTTTATACTGAAATGCTTCAAATGCAGCTAAACTTTAAGCTTAATTCATTTAATTGATAACTGCAAAACTTAAAGAAAAAAAAACAATTGAAAAATATTTAAATTAAATGAGCCAGGGACACGTTTTGTATGTGCTCCACTTTTGGATTAGATGTGGAGATTGTGTGCATATATCTTGATTTTAGTAATTAACTTTAAAAGTCATTTATCAATCAATCAGCAAGAATGTGTCAAGCCAGAGAGTCGCAGCTAAAAACTAACAAGCCAAAAAGCAAAAATTTAATGGACGTTGGGGGGGTAAAGCCACAGCAGCAACAACAACAACCACAGCAAGAGGAACAACAACAACCATAACAAGAAGAAGAAGAAGAGGGGAACAAAAACAGCAACAACAACGTGTCTGCACAATTCGATTCAAGTCGAGTCAAGTCGAATCAAGACGACAAGTGTGCTAAAAAACATTCACAACAAGGTCACAATCGCATTCACACTCGCACTCACACTCGCACTCACACTCATACTCACACTCACAATTGTGAATCGCAGTCGGAATCGGAGTCGGAATCGAACTGGCGTTCAGTGTAGAAGGCCGCAATGCCGAAAATTGGCTTACAATTGGCTTGTGAAGCGGCCAAGCGGCGACTAAGTAAATCAAACGTCAAGTGGCCAAAAGAAACACAGCCAAGATAACACAAAAAAAACGAGCTGATCGACTACAAATTACCCTGTAAGCAATACAAAATTTGAAAAAGAAAATACTGATTCTAAAAACACAAGTAAGAAAGTCTACAGTCGAGCGAGCCGACTGTTAAAGACCCCGTACTCGTTTCAATGCGAATTTGTCCATACAGATCACCAGTCTTCGACCGATTTGTCCTATGGGAGCTATAGGCTATAGTTGTCCGATTCGGACCACACTTCGTAAGGATAGTTATAATGGTACTATACACATACTGTGTGAATTTGGTCTCTCTAGCTCTACTACGGACAGACGGACATCGCTATATCGTCTGGGCTGTTAATGCTGATCAAGAATATATATACTTAGTGGGGTCAGCAACGCACCATAAAATGTTTAATTAAGGGTAGTCCGACTTTCAGTTAGTATCAATACGCATTATTATAAAACAATCGGAAAAAAATCTCTTGAAATGGCACAAACTTTTTTTCACAAACAAATTAAGCAATTAATTTTCGATAATTGTTTTTGATTTTCACTAAGCAAAAAATCTGTTACAGTCTGTTTTTGTATAAAAATGTAGTTATTAAATAATTACATAAATAAACATTGAAAAAACAACAAAAATGGTAGAAAAACAATTAAAAAATGTTTTAAAAGTGAAATATAATAGAACTAATAAAATGTTTTTGCTTGCAGAAGCAACAAATGAATTGAATTCGAAGCTATATTAGTATTTTTTTATTAAAATACCTATCGAAAACAAATGTAGTATTTTTTAAACGAAAAATACTTTAAATCAACAAAAAAATATTAATAGCAAACAAGAAAAATCCAACATGTCACTGCAATTAAAAGCGACGCTAGCTAAAAAATACAACCAAATACAGAAATTTCAGCAGAAACTCAAATTTTCAAATAAATAAAAAAGTTGAAAAATTGAAAAATTCTTGTTTGAGAAAATCTACAGCCGAGCGAGCCGACTGTAAAAGACCGCGTACTTATTCTAGTGCGCGTTTTTCCATACAAGTCACTAAACTTCGACCGATTTGTCCTATGGGAGCTATAGGCTATAGTTATCTGATCCGGACCAAATTCGGAGAAAATAGTAATAACGTTACCATACACCTAATGTGTTATTTCGGTCTTTCTGGCTCAAGTCGTTTCCAAGTTATGGTGATGTGAAAATAGTTTTTCATTATTTGCGGAAGCGGGAGCGGGCGTGGAAATATTTGAAATAAGCTTGATCTGCCTGACATACATATGGACTTTTATTCAAAATTTGGTGGCTCTAGCTCTTATAGTCTCTCAGATCTAGGACGGACGAACATCGCTATATCGTCTCGGCTGTTAATGCTGATCAAGAATATATATACTTTATGTGGTTGGCTACGCCTTCCTCTGCCTGTTACGCACATTTCTCTACTGACAAACCGAATAGACCCCTCAACTCTTTTTTAGAGTACAGGGTCTTTAAAAAGCAAACCAAACTGTATGAAAATATTTGTAATTCTTTTTTGGTTTCTGGTAAATTTTGGGCAGAAAATGTTTAATGCTTGTCTGATGAATGACAAAGGCGTTCATTTATTAAACTAAACTACAATTATGGTTGCTGGCCACAAGTGGACCACAGGGTGAAGGGGGTAGAGTTGGGGTAAAAGGGGGCGGGGATCTGGAATCTGACTTTGGCATTCTGCATGCCAAATTTAAGCATTAACTGCCATTAGCTGTGGGTTCTACTCCAATGACGACGACGACGACGACTGCTGAAGGCAGCTGATGATGCGGCATGATGGGGCATGCGGCTCTAACTTTTCCACTTTGCAACTATTTCAAAAGTAAAGCGAAACTTGTACGACTCAACACTCATCGCTCCCCTCCACTCCCCTCCCTCCCCCCTTTTCATGCTGACTGTCAACGGTTTCCAATTTTTTTGCTGCTCGCTTCTGACGTCGATTTCCAATGCGATTCATGTCTGCTGACCCACTGACCCTCCCCCACCGCCACCCTCGCCTGCTTACTACCAGCAGTATACCGCCTCTCCCACCATCTGCTACCCCCTAATGTCCCCTACAGCAGCTTCAGCATACGACTTGCCTTGCCACGTTTGCCTTGGTGCCTACTGCATGATTTATGATTTTGCCAAAAGTATTTCTGTGGCCAAAAAAGCCTCGAGCGGGCCAGCGTTCAAAGTTGTCTGCTCAAATCATTTTAATTGAAAATTACACATGAGCGACGCCAGAAAAACGTATGAAATATGAAATGTTCTGGAGTTACAACGAATATTTTATACTCTATTTTACATATCTCAAAAAAGTTAGACAGTCAAAAGTATTAAAATTATTTATAAATGTTGTCCATAAGAATTTAATATTTATTTATTTAAGTAATATTTATGTAAGTAATATTTGTATTAAGTCATTCATTAATGTATTAAATAACTTATTTTTTTTATTTTTACATAAAATTTAAAATTACTTAATTTTAAATAATTTATTTATCTATGTATTTTTATATAAAAAATGTATTTAATTGATTTATTTAAAGTAGATTTATTTAATTAAGTATTATTTTTTTTTTTTTTTTAAAGTAGAATTATTTATCTATTAATTATTTATT
>JAEIGM010000348.1:0-36459 GCA_018903735.1 Drosophila cardini
ATTCCAAAATATTGATTTTTAAAACAAAAGAATAAAGCTTAACAATGGGGTCGAAATTCCGTTCCTATCCAAACTGTCAGAAGACATTTGCGTTATGGAAGTAAGTAAAATTGAAGATCTTAAGTTTGATGAATTAAATGTTGAGGAGGCTCAAATAATACAAAATTTAACGAAAAAATATGAAAAACTATACTTCAAAGAAGGAGATCAGTTAACAAACGCCAATACAATAGTTCATAAAATCAGAACAACCACAGATCATCACTTTAACTCAAAACTCTATAGGGTTTCTCCAAAATATGACGAGGAAGTGCGAAATCAAATTATAGAAATGGGAAAAGTGGAATTATAAGGAAAAGCAGAAGTAAATACTGTTCACCTATATGTGTGATTCCAAAAAAAATTGGCAAATCAGGTATTCAAAAATACCGCATTTGCGTAGACTATAGGAGACTAAACCAAGTAACCGTTCCAGATAAGTATCCTATACCTATCATGGACGCTGTATTGGACAAACTTGGCAAAGCCCAATACTTTACCACCCTAGACTTAGCTAAGGGATATCATCAAATTCTAATGGCTGAAGAAGACAAAGAAAAACAGCTTTCATAACACCAATGGGTCTTTATGAATATGTACGAATGCCATTCGGGCTGAAAAATACCCCAGCCACATTCAAGAGATTGCTGAATGAGATTTTAAGAGACTATGTTCAGTATATTTAGGACATATTCTTACTAAAGAGAGTTTGAAACCAAACCCAAAGAAAATAGAAGCTATACAGGAAATCCAGATAAACCGAAAAACAATTAAAAGGGTTTCTCGGCATAACCGGATTTTACAGGAAATTTATTAAAGACTATTCCAAACAAGAAAGAATGCTATTGTCGCCTCGCGACTTTAGGATACCCGTTACTCAGTTTAATTATGTTATTAACAATGGGATATTATATTAATAATAGTACAATAGTTTAGGTAATCGACTCTATTGATTTTAATTCAGATGACTTGGGAAACACAGAAAATTGTCATACAAATTCATATTTACAACGTATTTTTGACCAATCGTCTCTATGGGAGCTATACGATATAGTCGTCCGATTTGAATGAAACTTGGTTTAAATTATTGACAAATATAATCTGTGCAAGTTTCATTTCGATTAATTGGTCAACGCAAAAGTTATTCATATAAATTCATATTTAGAACGCCCTAAGGTGGGCCTGTCAAAAAACAAAAACAAACTTGTACTGCTTGGGGATTTAATCTTTCGTTTGCGACCACTCGGGCCTTTCTAGCTCTTATAGTCTCTGAGATCCTTTTGTTCACACAGACGGACAGACGGACGGACGGACAGACGGACATGGCTATATCGACTCGGCTAGTCATGCTGATCAAGAATATATATACTTTATGGGGTCTGAACAAAAAGTCTGGACAAAAAATTTTTATCCATCGTACATGCCGTAAATTATTTTAAACACTTTTTGGTAGGAAACAAATTAAACATCATTACAAACACACAGCACTCTGCAGATGAAGAAGAATTAACTCATTTTTGGATAAAAGAAGACATTGTCAATAAATACAAAACTCAAATTATTATAACATATACAGCAACAGATAACATTATAGTACAACACGGAAGAAAGATAATTGAAATTAATCCAGATTCAGAAACAGAGATTGAAATAAAAGTACATAATAATATACAAAAAGGAACAGTAGGAAGTATCAGATTCAATATACCACAAAATTCAATGTATATTAATAAATATTTTCTCCCATTGAAAAAACATACAATTCTTAAAATGCACAAAAAGAGCACAGGAAATATCAAGAGAGGAAGAATTACATAAACAAATTTCCATATACCACACTAAAAACTCATTACATAGTGGTATAAATGAAGCATTCAATTCGCTTAAGGATAAAATATAATACCCAAAATTAAGAGAGCATATTCAGCTAATAATATCAAATTGCAAAAAAATTTAAAGAAATAAAATACGATAGAAATCCAATTAAACCTAAATTTCAATTAACTGAAACCCCAGATACAAAAAATCAAATTATACACTTAGATATCTTCCATATAAAACACAACATAACAGATAGAAATTGGAGAACCAAGATGCAAATCATTATTGAACAGTTTGCAAAATTCAAAAAGCCACAGAAAATTATCATATATAATGAATTCAGAGCAGAACAGATAATTCAATTTATAGGCAAAGAAGAAATTGAGGTACATATACAAAGCCAAATTCGCATACAGGAAATTCCGACATAGAAAGATTACATTCCACATTAATCGAAATAATAGCTGGAATAGATAATAACGAAATATCAATAGAATCCGAAATTCAGATAGCAATTGCAGCTTATAATAAACGTTATCATTCTACAATAAAGTGCACACCAGACTATGCTAAGAACATTGAAGACGAAAGAAAACTTAAAATTACCATTGAAGAACATAAAAAAAACATTTTGACTAAACGAAATAATACAAGAGAAGAGTACACTGAAGAAAGACAAAGAGGCCCAATCAAGAATTATAAAAGAGTAAGACATAAGGATGAACCTTACTTCAGATTTGCAGAACTAAAAAACATTCATCCATGCAATATCAAAAGACCGTTAAATCAGGAAAATAACAATTTACAATAAATAGAGAAAAAAAAATAAAGAAAAAAAATAAATAAGTAAAAAATAAAATAAAATACTTAATAAAATGCAATATCAATGATATATTTTGTTTTCTCTAAATTTTTTTCCCCAGATATTTATCGTATGTTGCATCGTTTTATTAAAACTTACAATGGTACAAACAAGATTACAAATTGAACCAATTCAATTGAATGCAGGATATACACCCATACAAATTTACCCAACGGAAATAGTAAATGAGACAGTTATAATATTACATATTATTAATATTGACCGATTAGTTGACATAATGAACCAAATAGAAACAAATATTAAAAGCGTTAATATAACAGACAAGAATGAGTTGTTCACAGAAATCAATTTAATTAGAGCAAAAATAAAATCTATAACACCACATAATAGAATCAAAAGAGGAGTTTTAAACATTGTAGGAACCACATATAAATGGCTATTTGGACTCATGGACGATGAAGACAGGACAGACATTTTAGAACATCTTGACACAATTGATCAGAACAATCATAATATTATAAACAACATGAATCAGCAAATTGTTATCAATTCCCATTTTAATGACACAATACAAACATTAGCAGAAACTATTAAACACGATAGAATAATCATTAACGAAACACTTCAAAGCATAAACACCCAAAATAAGAAAATAATAATGAAAATTATACATACTGACCAAATGCAAAAACTTAAGAACATTGAATACAAAGTAAATTACATTCAAGAAAGCATTGCGTCTGCTAAGAACAATATTATATTCCCAGAATTCTATAATCAAATAGATCCGGAAAATCTTTTAATCGTGGAAATTAACAATAAGATACTTGAATACAAACCAAACACAATTTTGAAAGAACTTCAGTCAAGCAAAAGTTGTACTATTAACAACAATTGCAAATTAATATTTAACAACATAAAAAGTATTGAAGAAATCGATGACGATACATTAATAACAAGAAAGAAAAGTACAGTCGAGCACGCCCGACCGTATAATACTCTCTGCATTTTATTCCCGATCATTTTAATAAAATCGGTTTCCGAGAATATCAATTGATAGTAATTGCAACAAAACACATTGAAACAAAAACATCTGATTGTATGTATGTATACACACATATATACATTTGACATTATATGTATGAACGCACATATGTATGTGTGAATATGTAATACATACATACACAATTGGTTGGCACAGCCAGCATTCGCGAAAACGTTCGCTCACATGTTTGTATGTTTCTATCTCGCTTGCAAACATGCCGTGAAATGGCGTTTAATTATAAACTTTGTTGCGTATCTAGCTCATTTGTTTATAGTCCGATTTATATGCAACTTTCAGGATATTTTGATATACTTTGTCTTCAAATGAATGTGAAATAACAATACTGTACGATAAGAACATATGCCTTAAAATCGGCATTGAAGTTTGAAAGTTATGTTATTTCTTGTGGGAAAAGGGGGCGTGGCAGTTCAAAATTTTTAATGACAATGCATTTATGCCGTCTCAAGGAACCTACATACCGAAATTGGTGTTCCTAAGTGCCACAGTCAGTCGATACTGACCAAATTCAAACTTGTAGCTCTTAGCATCTCTGAAATCTGTTTGTTCATACGGACAGACAGACAGACAGACGGACGGACAGACGGACATGGCTATATCGACTCGGCTTGTGATGCTGATCAAGAATATATATACTTTACGGGGTCTGCCACGCCTCCTTCTGCCTGTTACATACTTTTAACAAACCCAATATATTCTCTCTTGCAGAGAGTATAAAAATAGAATTTTATGGACAATTTTATTACACTACAGAAATTTTAAGCCCAATCTTAAAAAACACTATAAATTTTGATCATTTAACTATAAAAAATTTCAAAAATCTTAAGGAACTAAAATATCAGAAAAAAGTAGCAAATGGCATTATGCTAATATTTATTTTAATCATTGTATTATGTTTAATCATATATATATAATAACGTAGTTCGAAGATCGGTTATTTAAAAAAATATAATTTTTTTTCACAACACGATACTACGGAGTACAGATACAAATCTAGACTAACTTATGCTATGTTTTGAAGACGTTTAGCAAACCTCGACTTTGAGCTTTTATTGATTGGACTTTAGACTTTTGGAGCTTTTGGCTCTTATGTAAATAAACTGGGATCTCGATCTTGAAGAGATTGAGTTATAAAAGAATTCTGTCGGCCAGGATTTGTGCAACGTCAACAGTTTCAACCCCAATGGTGGGAATAGCCATTCTGGCGAATTGTTATGATATTTGATAGGTTCCTGGGAAGCCAGAATTGTTATTGTCACCATTTGATTATTTTATAATGTTTAGCTTAAATCTGTGGGAGAAGAATGTGTAATAAAAATAAAAAGTGCGTGCTAGGCGTTATGTATGGGTACATATGTGTCTACATATGTCACTTCCCCATCCTTAAGAAATGAGCCTGTCCTCAGGCGGATAATTTTGGGTATAGTGTTGGGTCTGTTACAATTTCTTCGGTTTCATTTTTGTTTTGATTTAGTTCAATATCATTTTCAATATTTGATTGTATGTTTGTGGTTGATTCTTTTTGGTTTTTATAATTAACAATAAATTTTCTTGAAATATTTTTATATTTAAAGATAATGTACATAATATATGCGATTAAAATAATTAATAAAGTGGTTATAGTAATAGTTTGGAACGTGTTATACAATTTTGTTTGCTGTAAGATAATTTCTTGAGTTTGGGCATATGACAATGATTAAATAGTGATATTCGTATTTTATGGGTAAGTTAATTGTTCCTGTTTGAAATATAAGATATCTGTTTTTACAATTAATTGGATTGATTTCCAAATTTTGACCTTTTGTTGGACATATAAAGTAAAGTAGCATGAATGTTATAATTAGAGTTGTTAAATTTAAAGGGGTTTTCATCGTGATTCGGGTTATTGGTTGATCTGGAATTATCGTATTTACTTTCATTAGTTACTTTTTTCTTTTTATATTTTGATTTATAATGTGTTATCTTTCTACCTCTGTTTACTTCTTCATAGTGTTTATCATCTATTTGTGTTATGTTCCCTGTTTGCTTAAATGGATTTGTTGATCTAGACCTTACTTCGAACTCGGCTCTTTTCTCATTGAGTCTTTCTGTTTTATTTTTCTTATTTAACTGTGTTTCATACTCGGGAGTTCCTGCGTAAATGAAAATGTCTGCTGGTGATCTACCAGACGTATTATGTTTAGTTTTATGGTTATAAGTTTAAAGTATTTGTTTGGTTTAGCAGTAAATAATAAGTTAAAATAATTTTATTACTCTTTGTAAATTGTCCTGCGAGGTAATATCGATCAGCTGTTACTTGCATTGGCGCTTCTCGCATATCGTTTCGCATATTTGTTATCATAACATTCATCATTTGTTCTTCTTGCATCCATATTCTTACCGGCTCGCGCATCATTGCTTGAGCCACAATAGTTAGTTGCTTTTCGTTCGCACTTCTGCTTAGAAGTTTCTTATCGCACTTCTCTAAGAAGTTACTAGTTTTCAATCGGTTACACCGCAAGTTCGTTGCGGTATACAAAAACATTGTAAATATCAAAGATTTAATAAAACTTGATATTAAGTGCTATCAAAAAAGCTTGATAGTCCAACAGTATTATTTCGAATCTAGTTAGTTTATCTTCTTGATTTGTGTCAGAATTGACAATTCTCAATTTTTCATTTACTGTTTTATGGAATCGTTCTATGTCTGGAATAACGTTTTTACTAGTTGTGATGGTTATATTTATGTCTTCTGATTTTAACCAAATTTGTAGTGCGGAGCACAAGAAGGCTGAATCTTTATCTGCTTTTATTTCAATTTTTCCCATGCCATTAAATACTTTTAAGAGAGCTCTTTTGGCTTCTAACCAATCTCGGCCATTTACTTCGATTAAAGTTGCGTATTTGGAATATAAGTCTATACATGATAGAAATTGTTTGTTGTCTACCATGTGAAAATCAATGACATATTTTTCTCTGGGATTATGGATTTCTGGAGTTAATTCAAAAGCCAATTTTGTGTTTCTATGTTCTGTTTTTGCTACATTGCAAACTTTCCATTCGTTAATAATGTTTTGAATTAAATTCTGGTTATCTGGATAATAATACTTTAAATAATGATGTCATTTTCTCTATTCGTGGATGTAGTAACTTTTGTGTGTGTTAATAATGTATTTGTCGGAGATTAATTCATTTATTTGAATTTGGCGCGTAAGAGGCTGTCAGTGTTATAAAACACAGGTATTTTTATAGTAAACTGTGACAGTGTTGCTGTATAGTTATATATGTGTGGCTTTATTTTGATAAATATCGCCAGTGCGACTCTGGTCTGTGGTGGTCGATCGGGAACGATAGCATGGTGGCCTTTTATTGAGAACCTCACTTTTGCTGAAGACCACGAAAACAGAAGGAAACGCGCTACACTTAGTCCGTAAAAATGGCAAGCATCCGCGAGGTAAATGAAGATGCGACATCAGAAGTGGGATAAGCTTTGCCTAACAATCCTGATAATGATATATTGTCGCTGAAAGCGCAGAACCGCCATCTCATGGAAATAATTAAAAACATGCTGCCACTAAACAAGTCAAGTGACGAAAAAATAAAACACGTGACTCTTCAAAAATTTAATCCAGACGGCGCGGGAGCGGACGCCTCCGCATGGAGCACTTCTGTTGATTTAATCATGGCGGACAATAGGGTTGAAGGCAGCGAACTCGAGATGGCATTGAGCAAGGCACTCGAAGGTTGCGCTTCACAGTGGTTGTCCCAAGTATGTGTTGCAGACATCACTTGGACGCAGTTCAAGGACCTGTTTATTGGGCGTTTTATTGGAGTTGAGACTAGTGCAGCTGTTCTAGTGAATGTTTTAAGTGGCCGGCCAAAACAGGGAGAAGGTCCCGCTGAATATGGGACTCGCATCGTTACGCTACTAATGTCAAAATGGAAAGCTACAAATTTTGAAGAAATCGCAGTGTCAGTAACGTTGACACACATGGCTCAACTCGACGGTAAATTGTCACGCTGGATTTTTACCAAGAATGTTAAATCGCTTAATGAGCTCCAAAAACAACTACAAGCACACGCTTTTCACAAGCGCTGTTCGGATGACGAGGCGTATACTACTCCTGAGCATAAGAACCCAAGCTTTCGAGTCTGATGAAGTGCAACTTTTGTGGAAAGGCTGGGCACAAATACAAAGATTGTCGAGCTAGACTGGAGAAGGGTAGGAACACTGGAAAGAATCACAACGGAGGCAGTACATCTGGAACATCTTATCCAAGAACCAGGTCTGGTAGAAAAGGCAAATTCTACGAGAAGCGTGTCGATATTTGCACAGTTGCTCCACCATCAGGACTGATAAATCTGTCTGGTGAGTCCGTTCCGTTTTGTTTTGATTCAGGGGCAGAGTGTTCCTTGGTCAAGGAGAGTATTGCTGATAGATTTAAGGAAAAACGAATCAATAATATGGTAAAATTAAATGGTTTTGGTAATGACACAATATGTAGCACTTAGCAAGTTTTATCGAACATAAATATTGAACAATACTGTTTTAAGATTCTGTTCCATGTCGTATTGGATAAGTTTTTAAATTACGATGTGCTGATTGGCCGTGAACTTCTTAGTCAGGGCCTCGGTGTTTCAATAGACGCTGCCAGGTTTCAAATTTATTAAACTAAAGAAGTGAAGGCT
Source organism: Drosophila cardini (assembly GCA_018903735.1). Classification (NCBI taxonomy): domain Eukaryota; kingdom Metazoa; phylum Arthropoda; class Insecta; order Diptera; family Drosophilidae; genus Drosophila; species Drosophila cardini. The sequence continues at coordinate 8,415 of JAEIGM010000348.1, forward strand.
GTAAGTCAAACAGCAGACGAAGATATTATAAGTTCCAATAGCCAAATTAATGAACATGACAAGGCGACACTGACGCATATTTTAAAATGATACAGTGATTGCTTTATTGACGGAATTCCAAAGACACGGGTCTCCACTGGGCAATTGGAAATAAGACTAATTGACCCACAAAAGACTGTACAACGGCGCCCATACAGATTAAGTGAGGATGAGAAAGACCAAGTGCGACATAAAATTGACGAATTATTAAAATCACATATAATACAGCCAAGTTGTTCTCCTTTTGCCAGTCCGATAATGTTAGTTACAATGAAAAATGGTACCGATTGTCTTTGTGTGGACTATCGTTTGTTAAATGATAATACGGTGGCAGACAAATTTCCGTTGCCTCTTATTTCCGATCAAATTGATAGACTTTGCGGTGCAAGATATTTTTCATGTGTAGATATGGCAAGCGGGTTCTATCAAACCCAGTACATGTGAATTCGATAGAGCGAACTGCATTTGTAACGCCTGAAGGGCAATATGAATTTTTGACAATGCCTTTTGGCCTCAATAATGCACCATCTGTGTTTCAGCGAGATATAACAAATGCATTTTGAACATTAGCAAATACTTTTGCTATCGTTTGCATTGATGATGTTTTGATTATAGCAGAAACCATAGAAGATGCATTAGATCGCTTGCAGATCGTGTTAGAAGCTTTAAGTAAAGCTGGATTTTCGTTTAATAAAAACAAATGTTCCTTTCTCAAAACAAGTATTGAGTATCTTGGGTTTAAATTTGGTGACGGAGAAATTTGGCGAAATGCGCGTTAAATTCAATCTTTAATATGATTACCACCGCCACAATCTGTGACACAATTAAGGCAATTTATCGGGTTATCTTCCTATTTCCGGCAATTCGCCCCCAAATTTTCAGAAATATTAAAGCCTTTGTACCTCCTTATATCAAAGAAATATTCTGAGTTCATTTAGAAATCAGAACATGAACAAATTCGATTCAAAATAATAAACATACTAACACAAGCACCAGTATTAATCATATTTGATCCAAAGTACTCAATAGAATTGCGAACAGACGCAAGTGCAATAGGCTATGGAGCAATATTGCAATATTGAGATGGGCATTATGCTCTTCGAATGGGAAAAAACCTTAGACAAAGCTTTTAGTTACTATTGGTTCGAAAATATGTCAAAATATGTGCGCCGATTTGTAGACAATTACATCACCTGTAAAATACCCAATCCACCTGTAGGAAGCGTGCAAGCGGAGCAGCATTCAACTCCTAAGATAGAAATTCCGTGGCACACCATACATATTGATATAACTGGTAAATTAAGCGGGAAAAACGATTTAAAAGTATACGTCATAGTTCTCATTGATGCTTTTACAAAGTTTGTGTATTTTTATCACACTTTGAACAAAGATACTGAAAGCTGCATTAAAGCAGTAAAATTGGTTGTGTCGATATTTAGTTTACCCACAAGGATAATTGCGGATCAGGGTCGTTGTTTTGCGAGTTTAGGTTTTCGTGAATTCGGTTCTTTACAAAGCATTAATATACATTTAATCGCAACAGGGGCAAGTGAAGCCAATGGCCAAGTAGAACGTGTAATGAGTACACTAAAATCGAGTGACAAAGTATAACCCATTAGAATTGTTAATTGGCAAAGATGTAAGACCTTTTTACTTGATAGATAAAGATAACTTAAGAAAGCAAGCTAAAAGAAATATGGATGAAAATGCACAATATGGAAAATGTAGATTCGATAAAAATAAATCAAAAATTATTAAACATAATGTAGGTGATCATGTACTACTTTAAAATGAACGCCACCAAACCAAACTGGATCCAAAATTTAAAGGTCCATTTGAAATTGTTGAAAGATTGGATGGAGATCGATATTTACTAAAGTCTTTAAGTAATAAGCGAACTTATAAATATTCGCATGAATTTTTAAGAGCACTATCAAATAATCAAATAATTAAAATTATGTGAAGATTAAAACAGCACGACGAGAAATGCGTCGAATGTACAAAATTAAATAAATTTTGAAAGAGACTGCACTATAACAGAATTTGAATTTGCCGCCTAAGAGGCTGTCATAAAAAACACATTTATTATTATAGTAAACTGTAACAGGGTTACTGTATAGTTATATATGTGTGGCTTTATTTTGATAAATATCGCCAGTGCGACTCTGGTCTGTGGTGGTCGATCGGGAACGATAGCATGGTGGCCTTTTTTTTGAGGACCTAACTTTTTGCTGAAGACCCCGAAAACAGAAGAAATCGCGTTTCACTTAATCCTCAAAAATGCCAAGCATCCACGAGGTAAATGAAGATGCGACATATTCTTAAAATTCGGTTTGGAGGTCTGTTAGTTTTTTAGTTGATCTCATAACTTTTGTAATATTATTGGGACAAATTATTTCAACGAAAGCATTCTGGAAATTAAGAAAATCGGCTTCGTTGCTGAAGTATATAACACTTTTTTTTAAACATAAGTATTCTTTAATTAATTCTTTGGCATGATTGTCTGTCATTTCGACATCATTTATAAAAAATTTTGTTTTATGAAAATAGATAGTGACGTTAACGTTATTTAAGATACTTTTTTAAAATAGTTGATTGATTGATTGCTCTCGATCGAGCAGCGCGGAAGCTGTCCTGATGCAACTGCACCACGAAAGCTCACTCTTCACCACAGAGCTTTCGTGTAAAGTTGCACCCGACCGCTCCCCGTCTCCCGACAGAGGGCGCTGCCAGCCTTCCTTACTCCTATCGATACTTATATTTGATTACAAAACTCCTTAATTAAAATAATAATTCAATTCAAATACTTAATACTACAAAATGTTTTTAATGCTTACTGTTCGCAGCAGAACAAGCGGCAATGTTAACTAACATTACATTTTACACGATGTATATTTCGATAGATCGATGCTTTATATCAATCACCTCAAATTAGTCGGATTTGTATTTAGTTTCTCAAGCCAAGCGCACACATTATATTGTCTTGCGCTAATACTTTCGGATGCATTAAAAAGAGTGAATAGAGAATTGAACACGCGTTTCCTTATTGGTTTGCTTTTCTACGTTCTTAAATTGCGAACGAAGGGGATGCAAAATAGTATTTCCTCGAAACATTGGTGACCCCGACGTGATTTTCTTTTCTTTCTCATTCTCTTTTCACTATTGCCTTTTGCATCAAGTGTTCGTCGTTTTGCTAATGCAGATTATTGCGAATCGTCGCAATATCTCATCACGGGATATTATTAACTAAGTCAAAATAATATCCAAGCTGTTTCAGTGCAAACAAGTGCTAAACACAATTTCGGTACAGCAAAAACGCCGCAACACAAGTCGCGCACAAACGGTACACAGCTAGCAGTAATCGGTCTGTTGCTGTGTCTCCTTTATTCGCTTTACTCTTTAAGTTTTACAAGAACAGTCCCGCGTGATTCGGTGCGCGTTGACTCATCACAGTGAACATTCGCAAATATGAACGATACGGTGATCGAAGTGAATGCTGCTGGCCGCGCTCCCTTGCCACCAAGCGATCTTGACTTTCTTAAAGCAAAATCCACCGGAATTAGGAGGCAACTCAAAGCGCTCAACACATTTCTAATGGAAGAAATGGATTCCTTTGATGAATCAGATCTACTTGTCCGTCTGGAGACGATAGAGAGTATGAAAGCTGATTTTGAAACCTCTCAATCCAAACTGGAGAGGTTAGATTTGCTTGAGTTATCCGGTGACAACAGAGCCAACTTCTCCCAGCTATACTGGGAGTCCAAGTCAATGATATCATGGAGATTGGAAATGATCGGAAAGTCCCGGTCTAGCTGTGCAAATTCCACAGCACTCACTGAACCTCATCTCAACACAACTCAAACACATTTCCGCAGACCGCGCTCACCTGAGCTTCAATTGCCTCGGTTCAGTGGTTGCTAAGAGGATTGGCCGGACATCTACGCTATGTTCAGCACTGTGGTCGGCAACGATGAGGATCTCAGTAAGATTGAGAAGCACCTGCGTGCTTGTCTGGAAGGTGCTGCTCTGAACACGATAAAATCGTTGGAGCCTTCTAATGCCAATTATGAAAGAGCATTAGAGCTTCTTGTCAAAAGATTTGATAATAAATTACTACATTTCCAGGCGCACATAAGGGCTATTTTTGGGTTATCAGATGTGGAAAAGGGATCAGCACTTAGTTAACGCGAATTGAGCGACGGAATCAATTCACATCTTCGGGCAATTGCTACAATGGCATCAACGTCGGAGCTTGCGGATGGACTGCTCATTCACGTCATCGGCCGCAAGCTGGATCATACTACACAGGAGAAGTGGGAGGAATCTCTCCATACGGAAAAGCTTCCCAAATGGGTAGATATGGCTAAATTCCTGGAGAAGCGATGCCGCTTGTTAGAAAATGTGGAATGTGCAGTGAGCAAAAATCAGGTTCCGCAGGTGAGCAAGCATGCGTCTTAATCGACCCGTAGCTCTCTCATTGCATCAACGCAGCAAGGAGCTGCAACATGTCCATATTGCAACGCAAAGGATCACTTCCTTTCAAAATGCACAAAGTTCATAAATCTAACGCCTTATGCACGTCATAAAGAAGCAAAGCGCATGCATCTTTGTTTCACCTGTCCTCGGAAAGGACATGGCTTGCAGCAATGTAGATCAGGGCATTGCAAGCATTGTCAATACAAGCATCATTCTCTCCTACATATGGACGCCAACCCTTCCTCTACAAACACGCCAACTTCTACAGGGCATGAAATTGTGGGAATTCAGCATACAACAAATTCATCTTCCCTTATTTCTACTGCTACTAACTCTACTCCTGAAACCCCCAAAAATACGCCTGCAGATTATGTGTTGCTGCCTACCGCAATAGTTTATGCCACGAATCGCTTTGGAGAACTTGTCCCATGCCGTGCGTTGTTGGACTCAGCTTCTCAGCTCAATTTTATCACTACGCGATTAGTTAATCAGCTGCAGCTTAAAACGCTGAGATCCAATATTGCCATTTCCGGAATAGGGGAGTCATCGCTATCGTTGGATCAAACTGTTTCTGTCACTGCTCGGTCGCATGACAAGGCCTACGAGGCGTCGTTTTCTGCAGTGGTGACTCGAACAATAACGGATTATCAACCGCATTTTGATTTAAGCATCGACAAATGGAATAAACATAAAAACCTCAAGCTAGCTGACCCATCATTCTTTGAGTCACAACGTATAGATCTACTACTTGGAGCCGGACTTTTCTTCGATCTCATTTGCGTTGGCCAAATTCGTATAGCTGATAACTTGCCTTTTCTTCAAAAGACCAAACTTGGCTGGATCATTTCTGGTGGCTGTTCTCATCAGTCAAATAGGCATTCAACTTTAGCTGCATTGCGCTCAGCTCCTGAGCCTTCGGTCACAGATGAGCCTCTAGCTGACTTGGTGAAACGTTTTTGGGAAATCGACAGTCTCTCAGTAGAAACGCCGTTTGTTTTAGACGAGGATGCTTTGTGCGAGCAGCTATTCACGGAAGGCTGTACCAGACTGAATACAGGCCAATATTCGGTTCGGCTCCCAACCAAAGTAAACGTTAACACGCTGGGTACTCTTATCAGACTGCTTTAAGACGTTTTAAATCATTGGAAGCCAAGCTTGAGCGGAACCCGCAATTGAGGCAGCAGTACTTGGCTTTCCTCCAGGAATACATTGATCTTGGGCACATGCCATTAGCAATAAAGGATCATAATTTACCTCAGTATTTCCTGCCTCATCATTTCGTTCAGAAGCCTGACAGTACATCAACAAAGTTGCGTGTTGTCTTTGATGGATCGGCCAAAACTACTTCTGGCGCATCATTAAACGACATACTTTTTAGTGGTCCTACAATTCAGCCGAAAATCTTTAATACACTCATCCGTTTTCGTCTATTTAAGGTTGCGCTGTGCGGCGATATTTGTAAGATGTACAGATGCGTTCGTGTTACCCATCCTGATGAGTATTTGCAGTGTATATTGTGGAGGGATACACCAAAGGAAAAAATAAGGACATACAATATGTGCCGTTACATACGGCACAAAGCCTGCCGCCTTCTTGCCTATACGCGCAATGCATCAGCTTGCAAGTGATGAAGAGGATGCCTTTAAATTGGCAGCTACAATCGTTCGAAGGGATTTTTACGTCGATGACCTTATCACAGGAGGAGACTCTGTTGACGAAGTTTCCCGAATACGTATGCAGGTCAAGACTATGCTGCTCAAAGGAGGTTTGCTAGCATCGCTCTTGACACGCGAGGGACCAAAAGAAGCATTTTGTCAGCTATCGCCAAGTTCTACGACCCTCTGGGATTGATTGCGCCTATAATCACAACAAGTAAGAAAGGCTACAGTCGAGCGAGCCGACTGTAAAAGACCCCGTACTCCTTCTAGTGCGCGTTTTCCATACAAATCAACAATTTTCGACCGATTTGTCCTATGCGAGCTATAGGCTATAGTTGTCCGATCCGGACCAAACTTGGTGAGGATAGTTATAATGGTACCATACACATAATGTGTTAGTTTGGTTGCAATCGCTCAACTAAAACTTCATGTCTCCATACAAATCACCCATTTTCGACTGATTTGACCTATGGGTGCTATAGGCTATAGTTGTCCGATCCGGACCAAACTTGGTGAGGATAGATATAATGGTACCATATACATAATGTGTTAGTTTGGTTGCAATCGCTCAACTAAAACTTCATGTCTCCATACAAATCACCCATTTTCGACCGATTTGTCCTATGGGAGCTATAAACTATAGTTGTCCGATCCGGACCAAACTTGGTGAGGATAGTTATAATGGTACCATACACATAATGTGTTAGTTTGGTTGCAATCGCTCAACTAAAACTTCATGTCTCCATACAAATCACCCATTTTCGACTGATTCGACCTATGGGAGCTATAGGCTATAGTTGTCCGATACGGACCAAACTTGGTGAGGATAGATATAATGGTACCATATACATAATGTGTTAGTTTGGTTGCAATCGCTCAACTAAAACTTCATGTCTCCATACAAATCACTCATTTTCGACCGATTTGTCCTATGGGAGCTATAGGCTATAGTTGTCCGATCCGGACCAAACTTGGTGAGGATAGTTATAATAGTACCATACACATAATGTGTGAATTTGGTCTCCCTAGCTCTAGTCGTTTTTAAGTTAGGGTGATGTGAAAATAGTTTTTTACAATTTGCGGGGGCGGTAAGGGGCGTGGCAAAGATTTGAAATAAACTTGATCTGCTCGCGAAGCAGACGGACTTTCATTCCAAATTTGGTGGCTCTAGCTCTTATATTTTAGAAGATCCAGGTGTTCATACAGACGGACGGACGGACGGACAGACGGACAGACGGACATTGCTATATCGTCTCGGCTGTTGATGCTGATCAAGAATATATATACTTTATGGGGTCGGAAAAGCCTCCTTCTGCCTGTTACGCACATATCGCTTCAGACAAACTTAATAGACCCCTCTACTCTTTTTTAGAGTACGGGGTCTAAAAATGAAAATATTTTTTCAGGCCATATGGAAGGAGAGCTTAGATTGGGACGAGAGCTTGCCGCAATTTCTTCATTCTTCCTGGATCAAGATCGTCGAGCAAATTGCATTTGTCCGCAGCCTCAGGTTTCCGCGCTATGTTATGCTCCCTAAAGCAAAATGGGAAATTCATTCTTTCTGCGACGCAAGCATGGTCGCCTATGGCGCATGCGTTTACATTCGTTCCGATCTTAATGGACAATTCACGACAAGATTGCTATGTGCAAGATCGAGAGTAGCGCCCCTCAAAACGCTTACCATCCCAAAATTAGAACTCTCAGCCGCACTCCTGCTTTCGGAACTCCTCATGAGCTTCTCTCAAAGCTTGCAATTCAAATGCACATAATATTGTTGGTCTGACTCAACAGTGGTGCTAGCCTGGATACGCGAAACACCATCATACTTTAATGTTTTTGTATCCAACAGGGTCTCGCAGTTTCAAGAACGAACAAAGGGAATGGCATGGAAACATGTTCCTTCGCAGATGAATCCAGCCGACATCCTATCACGGGGATGCACGCCATCAGAGCTGTCTAACTGCAAACTTTGCCTTCAAGGTCCGAATTCTTACGTCACGGAATCAGCGAATGGCCACAAGCAGTTGATTACCCAACCGAGCTTCCGGAGCGCCGGAACAAGGCTTTAGTATCTTCTTCTATACCAGATATTTCCATGAACTGTAAATTCCAAAACTCTTTTGGGCGACTACAGCGTGTTTTCGCATATGTTGCTCGATTCTTGAGCCTCCTTCGCAAGGAGCACAATCGTAGCAAAGGACCACTCACTACACAGGATGTAAAGAAGGGAACTCATCTGCTCATCAAGAGCATTCAACTGGTTCATTTTGGCAAAGATCGTCAAGCTTTGGTTGCCGGCAAGCCTCTTCAGTCAAAGTGTCAATTTCGATCGCTGCAGCCCTTTCTGGACCCTCAGGGACTAATCTGCAAAACTCGGATCTCGATTTTGAAGCCAAGCATCCGCTTCTGTTGCCTAAATATCATCCGGTTACGGTATCTCTAATAGCGTTTTATCATGTCAAATGTCTTCATTCCGGGCCTCAGAGTCTCCTTGCTGCCCTACGGCAAACGTACTGGCCCATTGGAGGATTAAAAGCGGTCGCATCAGTGATCAACAAGTGCGTTAGATGCTTCAGGCTACGCCCTAAGCTGCGCGAGCATGTCATGGTACCCTTGCCAGCAGACCGAGTGCAGCCAAGTGCCACGTTCCACGTCACTGGCATTGACTTCTGTGAACCATTTTACTTCAAATCAGAGTTCAGAAACAGGCCTCCGGTAAAATGTTACATCAGCGTATTTGTCTGTTTCGCTATCATTTATCGGCGCTCTCAAACGATTCATTAGTCTTCGAGGCAAGCCTTATGCCGTTTAATACGTTTAAAAACGTTACGAACTTCGTTGGTGCCAAAAACGAGCTCGCTGAGCTAAGACATCTGTTTCTGAGCGATCCTCACCAAAGCCAAGTCGCTGGAGAATGCTTGGCACTTGGAATCAATCGGCATTGCATTCCTCCTCGCTCTCCACACTTTGGAGGGTTGTGGGAAGCTGCTGTTAAAGCAGCCAAGTATCATTTGTACCGCGTCGTTGGAAACTGTGTTTTTACCTTTCATGAGTTGCGCACTTTGGTATGCCAGATTTCTGCTATATTAAACTCTAGGCCGCTTTGTCCCATTACAGACAATCCAAGTGACTTGCAGGCACTGACTCCTGGGCATTTTCTGTGGGGAAAAGTTAACGTCACCATAGATGAGCCTGACGTCACACACCTTAAGATAGTTTGCTTAAGTCGTTGGCAGCATGTTTGCAGAATATAGCAAGTATTTTGGAGAAGCTGGAGCTCTAGCTATTTGTCCTTATTGCAGGAAAGAAGAAAATGGAATTCTACCCAGCCCAATCTGCAACCTGGTGACATGGTGCTGCTAAAGGAGGAAAATCAGCCTCCGCTAAAATGGTCTCTAGGGCGAGTCGATAGCACGATTCCTGGAGACGACGGCGTTGTGCGAGTCGCCATCATAAGAACGAGCAACGGCCTGATCAGAAGAGCTGTTAACAAGGTCGCTGTTCTGCCGATCGAGACCACATCAGTTGAAAGCCTTCAGCTCCCAACGGGGGGAGGATGTTCGCAGCAGAGCAAGCGCCAATGTTAACTAGCAGCAGAACAAGCGGCAATGTTAACTAACATTACATTTCACACGATATACTATATATATATATATACTATAGTATATATCGATAGATCGATGCTTTACATCGATCAACTCAAATTAGTCGGATTTGTATTTTGTTTCTCAAGCCAAGCGCACACATTTTACAGTGTCTTGCGCTAATACTTTCGGATGCATTAAAAAGAGTGAATAGAGAATTGAACACGCGTTTTCTTATTGGTTTGCTTCTCTAAGTTCTTAGATAGCGAACGAAGGGGATGCAAAATAGTATTTCCTCGAAACACAATCCATATACAATACTTAATCGAACAAGAAAGAAAAGTACAGTCGAGCACGCCCGACCGTAGAATACTCTCTGCATTTTATTCCCAATAACTTCAATAAAATCGGTGTCCGAAAATATCAATTGATACTTGCAACAAAACACGTCGAAACAAAAACATCTGTTTGTATGTATGCACAAACATATACATTTGACATTATAAGTATGCACGCACATATGTATGTGTGTATATGTAATACATACGTAATTGGTTGGCACAGCCAGCATTCGCGAGCAGCGCTGCCGCTAGCAAGCAGCGAAAACGTTCGCTCACATGTTTGTATTTTTCTGTCTCGCTTGCACACATGCATTGACATTGCGTTCAATTATTAACTTTCTTACATGTCTAGCTCTTTTGTTTATTGTCCGATTTAGATGCAACTTTCAGGATAGTTTAATATATTTTGTCTTTAAATGAATGTGAAATAACAATACTGTACGATAAGAACATATGCCTCAAAATCGGCATTGAAGTTTGCAAATTATCTTATTTCTTGTGAGAAAAGGGGGCGTGGCAGTCCAAAATTTTTGATGACAATACAATTATACCGTCTCTAGGAACCTACATACCAAAATGGGTGTTCCTGAGTGCCATATTTACTGAGATATTCGCCTAAAACATCAATTTTTTACGAGGTGTTTCTAGTTTTTTGCTCATTGTGGGCGAACGGGGCGTGGCATCGAAAAAAAAAAAGATTCTTGTATTGACTGACTTAATATCGAGTCGATAGAGACCAAATTCGAACTTGTAGCTCTTACCATCTCTGAAATCTGTTTGTTCATACGGACAGACAGACAGACAGACAGACGGACAGACAGACGGACAGACGGACAGACGGACATGGCTATATCGACTCGGCTTGTGATGCTGATCAAGAATATATATACTTTATGGGGTCTGCCACGCCTCCTTCTGCCTGTTACATACTTTTTAGACCCCGTACTCTAAAAAAGAGTAGAGGGGTCTATTAAGTTTGTCTGAAGCGAAATGTGCGTAACAGGCAGAAGGAGGCGTGGCCGACCCCATAAAGTATATATATTCTTGTTAAGCATCAACAGCCGAGTCGATATAGCGATGTCCGTCTGTCCGTCTGTCCGTCTGTCTGTCTGTCTGTCTGTCTGTCTGTCCGTCCGTATGAACACCTGGATCTTTTAAACTACAAGAGCTAGAGCAGCCAAATTTGGAATGAAAGTCCGTCTATATGTCAGGCAGGTAAAGTTTATTTCAAATTTTTGCCACGCCCCCTACCGCCCCCGCAAATTGTAAAAAACTATTTTCACATGACCATAACTTGAAAACGACTAAAGCTAGAGAGACCAAATTCACACATTATGTGTATGGTACCAGTATAACTATCCTCACCAAGTTTGATCCGGATCGGACAACTATAGCCTATAGCTCCCATAGGACAAATCGGTCAAAAATAAAAAATTTGTATGAAGACATGTAGTGTTATTGGAGCGATCGCAACCAAACTTACAGAGAATGTGTGAATAATTATTAAAAGTATCCTCACCAAATTTGGTCCAAATCGGACAACAATAACATATAAAACAAATTAATCAAAAATGCTGAATTTTATAAATAAATTGTTTGTTTACACTTGCTTGCAATAAAAGATTTAACTCTACGTTAAGCTACTGCAACTTCAAAAAGGAGCGTAGTCTAGGTAGTAGAGATGCGCGCTTCGTGCGTGTTGGTTAGCCGGGATCCCGAGTTCGAATCCAGTCAGTGACAAATGCTATTTGTTTACTTTTTAAATTTAAATTATTTACATAAACTTCAATGCGGAGTGTGGTCTAAGTAGTAAAGATGCCTGATCTAATTCTTCGCACTTGTATGTGAACCCGAGCGCCGTCAGGGACATTTTATTAATTTTTGTTATATAACAAAATTTCGAAAAAATATTACATGTAAATGCAGATAGTTGAGCACTTTTAAGAGAGGGGCGTGGTGCAGCTGTTAGGGCTCTGACGCGTGTGAGTAAAGTCCGGGGTTCAAATCCCGTCAGTGAATTATTTTGATTATTATTATTTTGTTTTTATTTCAATCTAAATTTAAAATAATAATTTAGAATTGTAATATAATAATTTCAAATTGTAAGGCATGGCTTATTTTTAAAATAAGCCAAGTAAGGAAATTGTGCATTTAATTGTGTATATATTTACATATATTTGTATATAGAAATGTATGTATACAAAATGTGAATCACTCCACTTTTCTTCTTTTTCGTATGGAAAATGCGCACTTCTGTGAGTACGGGGTCTTTAACAGTCGGCTCGCTCGACTGTAGCCTTTCTTACTTGTTTTTTTTGCACAAACCCAATATACTCTCTCATGCAGAGAGTATAAAAACTCGAAAGAGAAATTAATGGCATACAAATTGTAAAACGCAACAAAAGAGGATTAATTAACGCCGTATGCTCAGTTTATAAATACTTATTTGGAATATTAGATAACGATGATAAAATAGAATTAGAAGAGAAAATTAATTATTTAGCAGGAAAAAGCTTTCAGGCTCACGAATTAAATTACATAATAGATGCAGTAAACCAAGGATTGGAAGCAATTAATTCAATTATATCAGAAAAAGAAAAGGCCTTAAAATTAGAATTGTTAATATTCAATTTTGAACATTTTACAGAATACATCGAAGATATTGAATTAGGTATGCAACTCACCAGGTTAGGAATATTCTATCCCAAATTACTTAAACATAACTATCTAAAACATGTAACTTCTGAGAAATTACTAAACACTAAAACTTCTACTTGGCTAAAATCCGACACAAACGAAATACTAATTATTTCCAATATTCCACGCAAAATAATAAAAACCCCAATCTTTGAGATACTTCCATTTCCAGGTCAAGATAACAAAATCTTAACAGAAAATGTAAATGATAGATATTATTTTGAAAACGATGTATTGTTCAATAAGATTACTAAAAGAGTCGAAACAAATAATTGTATTATTGGTATTTTAAATCAAGTCCCAACAGCCTGTAAATTTCCCAAAACACAAAAAAGAAATAAAATCATTTCTAGGTTTTTTGCGGATTCTATAGAAAATTTATACCAAATTTCGGCAAGGTCGTCAAACCAATGACACTCAATTTGAAAAAAAGGCGCTACAATAAACATTAAAGACAAAAATTATGTCAACGCATTTGAGATATTAAAAATTCTCATTACTTCCGACCCCATACTTATTTACCCCAATTTCGATAAACCATTCTCCTTAACTACAGATGCTAGCAATATAGCCATCGGAGCAGTTCTGTCACAAGACCATAAACCCATTTGTTATGCCAGATGAACATTAAATGAGCATGAAATCAATTACTCTACTATTGAGAAAGAATTACATGCCATTGTTTGGGCAACTAAATATTTCAGATCATATTTATTCGGTCAAAAATTCGAAATCTTAAGTGATCATAAACCCCTAGTATGGCCTAGTAATATAAAAGAACCAAATATGAAACTTCAGCGTTGGAAAATAAAGTTAAACGAATACGATTATAAAATAAAATATCTTCCTGGTAAAGAGAACAATGTAGTTGATGCCCTTTCTAGAATAAAGCTAGAAGAAAACTATTTAGGAGAAACAAACAGTACAGTAGCAACAATCCATAGTGCACAAGAGGATAATCACAATTATATACCAATTACAGAAAGACCTATAAACTATTATAACAGACAAATTGGATTCATAAAAGATAATGAAAATAAAGTAGACACTATTAACTATTTGCACAAAACTAAAATTAAAATAGTTTATAAAGAAACAAGAGAGAATGCTGAAGTCGCCTCGCGACTTTAGGAAACCCGTTACTCAGTTTAATTATATTATTAACAATGGGATATGATAATAATAATAGTACAATCGTTTAGGCAATCGACCCTATTGATTTTAATTCAGATGACTTGGGAAATACAGAAAATTTTCATACAAATTCATATTTACAGCGTATTTTTACCCGATCGTCCCTATGGGAGCTATACGATATAGTCGTCCGATTTGAATGAAACTTGGTCAGCATGTTTATATTATTGACAAATATATTCTGTGTGAGTTTCATTAAAATTGCTTGGCCCACGCAAAAGTTATTCATATAAATTCATATTTGGAGCGTGTTTTTGACCAAATGTCCCTATGGGAGCTATACGATATAGTTGTCCGATTTGGATGAAACTTAGTCAATATGTTTATATTATTGACAGATATATTCTGTGTGAGTTTCACTAAAATTGCTTGGCCCACGCAAAAGTTATTCATATAAATTCATATTTGGAGCGTGTTTTTGACCAAATGTCCCTATGGGAGCTATACGATATAGTTGTCCGATTTGGATCAAACTTGGTCAGTATATGTACTCCGTAGAAGTGTACTTTCTGTGTCAATTTGGTTTATATAGCATTGCTAACAAAAAAGTTTTCTATACTAAAACAGGCTATTTTTACCTGTTTTTACCTTTGTATGCACATAGAACGCCCTAAAGTGGGCGTGTCAAAAAACAAAAACAAACTTGTACTGCTTGGGCATTTTATCTTTCGTTTGCGACCACTCGGGCCTTTCTAGCTCTTATAGTCTCTGAGATCCTTTTGTTCACACAGACGGACAGACGGACGGACGGACATGGCTATATCGACTCGGCTAGTCATGCTGATCAAGAATATATATACTTTATGGGGTCTGCCATGTCTCCTTCTCCCTGTTACATACATTCCAACGAATTCAATATACCCTTTTACTCTACGAGTAACGGGTATAATGACCATAACCTTTGCTAAAGACATGATTAAAGATTATCTTTGCAGCAAGAAATCAGTTCTCTATTTCCATAATGAACAATATTTTCGCATATTTCAAAAAGCTTATGTTGAAATAATACATGCAAATAATTTAACCAAAACTATGCTGTCCAAAAATAAATTGGAAGACATATTAACCTACTCACAGTTCAAAGAAATAATTCTAAGGAAACATAAAGAACTATTGCATTTAGGAATAGAAAAAACTACTATCTGGTTTAGAGAGAATTTCTAATATCCTGATTATCAAAAATTAATCCAAAACATTATATATGAATGTCAAATATGTAACGTACCAAAAATAGAAAACAGAAACAGAAACAGAAACTTTTGAATTAACTCCCGAAACCTTCAACGTTAGAGAAAAATATATCATGGATTTCTACATGATAAATAATTTAAAATTCCTATCTTGCATTGACATTTATTCGAAATTCGCTTCATTAATAGAAGTCAAATCCCGAGATTGGTTAGAAGCAAAGAGAGCTATAATGAGAGTTTTTAATGAAATGGGAAAACCCATAGAAATTAAAGCAGATAAAGATTCAGCATTTATATGCGCTGCTTTACAAAATTGATTAAAAGAAGAAAATGTTAAAATAATCATTACCTCCAGTAAAAACGGTATTTCGGATATCGAAAGATTCCACCGAACCGTTAATGAAAAACTTTGAATCATAAATAATGAAAACAATGTAGAAGATAAGCTAACTAAATTCGAAACAATTTTATACACATATAATCATAAAATTAAGCATAAAACTACTAATCGAGCTCCTGCAGATATCTTCATTTATGCTGGGACATCAGAATACAAAACACAGGAAAATAAATCAAAACAAATTGAACAATTTAACCAAAACCGACACGATTTTGAAATAGATACTAGATATAGACAAGCTCCTCTAGTAAAATCAAAAACCACAAATCCTTTTAAGAAAAACAGGATAAATTAATCAAGTAGACGAAAAACATTTCGAAGAAACTAATAGAGGAAGAAAAGTTACTCATTATAAGTCAAAGTTTAAAAAGCAGAAGAAAATTAATAAAAGTAAATATAATAACTAATTTCGGGTCAAATAAGCAAAATACTATTTATGGCCATCCTACTAATAATCATCAATCTAACTTAAAATCAAAGTATCGAGATAAACCCAATAAATGCAGCAAATGGCTGCTTAATTTTCAAAACAGGCACAATGGACTTACCAACTGATTTTGAAATCCACTATTTAACCGTAAGCTTAACACAAATAGAATTAACCTATAACAAACTAATTAACGAAGCTAGAGAATTCCAAATAACAATACATATACAATACTTAATCGAAAAACTCGAAAGAGAAATTAATGGCATACAAATTGTAAAACGCAACAAAAGAGGATTCATTAACGCCGTAGGCTCAGTTTATAAATACTTATTTGGAACATTAGATAACGATGATAAAATAGAATTAGAAGAGAAAATTAATAATTTAGCAGGAAATAGCGTTCAGGCTAACGAATTAAATTACATAATAGATGCAGTAAACCAAGGATTGGAAGCAATTAATTCAATTATATCAGAAAAAGAAAAGGCCTTAAAATTAGAATTGTTAATATTCAATTTTGAACATTTTACAGAATACATCGAAGATATTGAATTAGGTATGCAACTCACCAGGTTAGGAATATTCAATCCCAAATTACTTAAACATAACTATCTAAAACATGTAACTTCTGAGAAATTACTAAACACTAAATCTTTCAATTGGCTAAAATCCGACACAAACGAAATACTAATTATTTCCAATATTCCACGCAAAATAATAAAAACCCCAATCTTTGAGATACTTCCATTTCCAGGTCAAGATAACAAAATCTTTACAGAAAATGTAAATGATAGATATTATTTTGAAAACGATGTATTGTTCAATAAGATAACTAAAAGAGTCGAAATAAATAATTGTATAATTGGTATTTTAAATCAAATCCCAACAGCCTGTAAATTTTCCAAAACTTATAAAAATTATCAAACAACTTACATAGAACCAAACATAATAGTAACTTGGAATTTGCCTAAAACTAAATTAAGTCAAGATTGCGTTAATAATGAATTAGAAATTGAAGGAAACAATATAATCAAAAGTTACGATTGTTCATTACAATTAGACGAAATATCCATAATAAATTCACATTTAGACTACACTCAAAACATTTATGTAATAAAAAATATTACAAAGCTTGAACAAATATCATATATTCAAACAAAAGAAATTATATTCGAACACACTAAATATAATAACATATTCCAAACTATAACTATAATATCATTTGTAATTACAATTATAAGCATAATATTGTACTTAATCTATAAGTTTAAAACTTTACCACAAAAATTAATTATTAAGTACACTAAACCCAATGAAACACAAAAAGAAGAAATCGAAATTCCAGAAATATGTGAGCCAAGCCCCACACTTTATCCAATTGTATCCGCCTGAGGACAGGCTATTTTCTTAAGGATGGGGGAGTTATATATCGACAACCCGCCGCCGAAGCCTGTACTCTGAAACTGTGTATCTTCGATTTAAATAATGCATGTAAAAGAAACTCCGACTGTAACTCTAAACTTAAGAATAAAGTAAAGTGTAAACTAAAATAAAACTATTTTTTTTTGAGTATCTCGGTCGTGAAACATATAATTACATATGTATATAATAACGTAGTTCGAAGATCGGTTATTAAAAAAAATATAAATTTATTTCACAACACGATACTACGGAGTACAGATACAAATCTAGACTAACTTATGCTATGTTCTGAAGACGTTTAGCAAACCTCGGCTTTGAGCTTTTATTAATTGGACTTTAGACTTCTGGAGCTTTTTGGCTCTTATGTAAATAAAGGGAGTTCTCGATCTTGAAGAGATTGAGCTTTAAGAGAATTCTGTCGGCCAGGATTTGTGCAACGTCAGCAGTTTCAACCCCAATGGTGGGAATAGCGATTCTGGCGAATTGTTTATGATATTTGATAAGTTCGTGGGAAGCCAGAATTGTTACCATTTGATTATTTTATAATGTTTAGCTTAAATCTGTGGGAGAAGAATGTGTAATAAAAATAAAAGTGCGTGCTAGGCGTAATGTATGGGTACATATGTGTCTACATATGTCACTTCCCCATCCTTAAGAAATGAGCCTGTCTGTTACAATTTCTTCGGTTTCATTAGACCCCGTGCTCTAAAAAAGAGTATAGGGGTCTACTAGGTTTGTCTGAAGCGAAATGTGCGTAACAGGCAGAAGGAGGCGTGGCTGACCCCATAAAGTATATATATTCTTGATCAGCATCAACAGCCGAGACGATATAGCAATGTCCGTCTGTCCGTCCGTCTGTATAATCACCTAGATCTTTTAAACTACAAGAGCTAGAGCCACCAAATTTGGAATGAAAGTCCGTCTGCTTCGCGAGCATATCAAGTTTATTTCAAATCTTTGCCACGCCCCTTACCGCCCCCGCAAATTGCAAAAAACAATTTTCACATCACCATAACTTGAAAACTACTAGAGCTAGAGAGACCAAATTCACACATTATGTGTATGGTACCAATATAACTATCCTCACCAAGTTTGATCTGGATCGGACAACTATAGCCTATAGCTCCCATAGGACAAATCGGTCAAAAATAAAAAATTTGTATGAAGACACGTAATGTTAGTTGAGCGATCGCAACCAAACTTACAGAGAATGTGTGAATAATTATTAAAAGTATCCTCACCAAATTTGGTCCAAATCGGACAACCACAACATATACAAGTAAGAAAGGCTACAGTCGAGCGAGCCGACTGTAAAAGACCCCGTACTCCTTCCAGTGCGCGTTTTTCCATACAAATCACCAATTTTCGACCGATTCGTCCTATGGGAGCTATAGGCTATAGTTGTCCGATCCGGACCAAACTTGGTGAGGATAGTTATAATGGTACCATATACATAATGTGTTAGTTTGGCTGCAATCGCTAAACTAAAACTTCATGTCTCCATACAAATCACCAATTTTTGACCGATTTGTCCTATGGGAGTTATAGGCTATAGTTGTCCGATCCGGACCAAACTTGGTGAGGATAGTTATAATGGTACCATATACATAATGTGTTAGTTTGGTTGCAATCGCTTAACTAAAACTTCATGTCTCCATACAAATCACCAATTTTCGACCGATTTGTCCTATGGGAGCTATAGGCTATAGTTGTCCGATCCGGACCAAACTTGGTGAGGATAGTTATAATGGTACCATATACATAATGTGTTAGTTTGGCTGCAATCGCTAAACTAAAACTTCATGTCTCCATACAAATCACCAATTTTCGACCGATTTGTCCTATGGGAGCTATAGGCTATAGTTGTCCGATCCGGACCAAACTTGGTGAGGATAGTTATAATGGTACCATACACATAATGTGTGAATTTGGTCTCTCTAGCTCTAATCATTTTCAAGTTATGGTGATGTGAAAAAAGTTTTTTACAATTTGCGGGGGCGGTAGGGGGCGTGGCAAAGATTTGAAATAAACTTGATCTGCTCGCGAAGCAGACGGACTTTCATTCCAAATTTGGTGACTCTAGCTCTTGTAGTTTAAAAGATCTAGGTGATCATACAGACGGACGGACAGACGGACAGACGGACAGACAGACAGACGGACAGACGGACATCGCTATATCGTCTCGGCTGTTGATGCTGATCAAGAATATATATACTTTATGGGATCGGAAAAGCCTCCTTCTGCCTGTTACGCACATTTCGCTTCAGACAAACTTAATAGACCCCTATACTCTTTTTTAGAGTACGGGGTCTAAAAATAATTTAATCAACAAGAAAGAAAAGTACAGTCGAGCACGCCCGACCGTAGAATACTCTCTGCATTTTACTCCCGATCATTTAAATAAAGTCGGTATACTCGGATACCAGTTAATAATACTTGCAATTAAACACATTAAAACAAAAACATCTCTTTGTATGTATACACACACATATACATTTGACATTATATGTATGCACGCACATATGTATGTGTGTATATGTTATACATACACAATTGGTTGGTACGGCCAGCATTCGCGGGCAGCGCTGCCGCTAGCAAGCAGCGAAAACGTTCGCTCACATGTTTGTATGTTTCTATCTCGCTTGCACACATGCATTAACATTGCGTTCAATTATTAACTTTCTTACATGTCTAGCTCTTTTGTTTATTGTCCGATTTAGATGCAACTTTCAGGATAGTTTAATATATTTTGTCTTCAAACGAATGTAAAATAACAATACTGTACGATAAGAACATATGCCTTAAAATCGGCATTGAAGTTTGCAAATTATTTTATTTCTTGTGAGAAAAGGGGGCGTGGCAGTCCAAAATTTTTTGATGACAAGACAATTATGCCGTCTCTAGGAACCTGCGTACCAAAATGGGTGTTCCTAAGTGCCATAGTTACTGAGATATTCGCCTAAAACATCAATTTTTTACGAGGTGTTTCTAGTTTTTTGCACATTGTGGGCGAACGGGGCGTGGCATCGAAAAAAAAAAAAAGATTCTTGTATTGACTGACTTAATATCGAGTCGATAGAGACCAAATTCAAACTTGTAGCTCTTACCATCTCTGAAATCTGTTTGTTCATACGGACAGACAGACAGACGGACAGACGGACAGACGGACAGACAGACAGACGGACAGACGGACATGGCTATATCGACTCGGCTTGTGATGCTGATCAAGAATATATATACTTTATGGGGTCTGCCACGCCTCCTTCTGCCTGTTACATACTTTTCACAAACACAATATACTCTCTCTTGCAGAGAGTATAAAAATGCTGAGTTTTATGAATAAATTGTCTGTTTACACTGCTTGCAATAGAAAAAGAACACAAACTGCAGCAAGCAGTGAAGTGTGTTAACCAAACAATTATGATAAAAGATTTAACTCTACGTTTAGCTACTGCAACTTTAATAAGGAGCGTGGTCTAAGTAGTAGAGATGCGCGCTTCGTACGTGTTGGTTAGCCCAGGGTCCCGGGTTCGAATCCAGTCAGTGACAAATGCTATTTGTTTACTTTTTAAATTTTAATTATTTACATAAACTTCAATGCGGAGTGTGGTCTAAGTAGTAAAGATGCCTGATCTAATTCTTCGCACTTGTATGTGAACCCGGGATCATGGGTTCGAGCGCCGTCAGGGACATTTTATTAATTTTTGTTATATAACAAAAAAATATTACATGTAAATGCAGATAGTCGAGCATTTTCAAGAGAGGGGCGTGGTGCAGCTGTTAGTACACTGACGCGTGTGCGCGGAGTCCGAGGTTCGAATCCCGTCAGTGAATTATTTTAATTTTTTTTTTTTTTTTATTTCAATTCAAATTTAAAATTAAATTTAAATTTAATTTCAAATTGTAAAACACGGCATATTTTTAGACCCCGTACTCTAAAAAAGAGTAGAGGGGTCTATTAAGTTTGTCTGAAGCGAAATGTGCGTAGCAGGCAGAAGGAGGCGTGGCCGACCCCATAAAGTATATATATTCTTGATCAGCATCAACAGCCGAGTCGATATAGCGATGTCCGTCTGTCCGTCTGTCTGTCTGTCTGTCTGTCCGTCCGTATGAACACCTGGATCTTCTAAACTACAAGAGCTAGAGCAGCCAAATTTGGAATGAAAGTCCGTCTATATGTCAGGCAGGTTAAGTTTATTTCAAATTTTTGCCACGCCCCCTACCGCCCCCGCAAATTGTAAAAAACTATTTTCACATGACCATAACTTGAAAACGACTAGAGCTAGAGAGACCAAATTTACACATTATGTTTATGGTACCAATATAACTATCCTCACCAAGTTTGATCCGGATCGGACACCTATAGCCTACAGCTCCCATAGGACAAACCGGTCAAAAATAGAAAATTTGTATGAAGACATGTAGTGTTGGTTGAGCAATCGCAATCAAACTCACAGAGGATTTGTGTATTATTATTAAAAATATCCTCACCAAATTTGGTCCAAATCGGACAACAACAACATATAAAACAAATTAATCAAAAATGCTGAATTTTATAAATAAATTGTTTGTTTACACTTGCTTGCAATAAAAGATTTAACTCTACGTTTAGCTACTGCAACTTCAATAAGGAGCGTAGTCTAGGTAGTAGAGATGCGCGCTTCGTACGTCTTTGTTAGACCGGTATCCCGGGTTCGAATCCAGTCAGTAAAATATGCTATTTGTTTACTTTTTAAATTTTAATTACTTACATAAACTTCAATGCGGAGTGTGGTTTAAGTAGTAAAGATGCCTGTTCTAATTCTTCGCACTTGTATGTTAGCCCGGGATCATGTGTTCGAGCGCCGTCAGGAGGGACGTTTTATTAATTTTTGTTATATAACAAAATAACAAAAAAATATTATATGTAAATGCAGATAGTCAAGCGATTTTAAGAGAGGGGCGTGGTGCAGCTGTTAGGGCTCTGACGCGTGTGCGTGAAGTCCGAGGTTCGAGTCCCGTCAGGGGATTATTTTAATTATTGTTTTTTTTTTATTTCAATTTAAATTTAAAATAATAATTTAGAATTGTAAAGTAATAATTTCAAATTGTAAGACATGGCTTATTTTTAAAATAAGCCAAGTAAGGAAATTGTGCATTTAATTGTGTATATATTTACATACATTTGTATATAAATATGTATGTATACAAAATGTGAATCACTCCACTTTTCTTCTTTTCGTATGGAAAATGCGCACTTCTGTGAGTACGGGGTCTTTTACAGTCGGCTCTCTCGACTGTAGCCTTTCTTACTTGTTAAAATAAGCCAAGTAAGGAAATTGTGCATTTAATTGTGTATATATTTACATACATTTGTATATAAAAATGTATGTAAACAAAATGTGAATCACTCCGTTTTTCTTGTTTTTCGAATGGAAAATGCGCACTTCTGTGAGTACGGGGTCTTTTACAGTCGGCTCGCTCGACTGTAGCCTTTCTTACTTGTTTTTGTTTACATTTAGTTCGATATCATTTTCAATATTTGAGTGTATGTTTGGAGTTGATTCTTTTTTGTTCTTATAGTTAACAATAATTTTTCTTGGAATATTTTTATATTTATAGATAATGTACATAATTAATGCGATTAAAATAATTATTAAAGTGGTTATAGTAATAATTTGGAACGTGTTATACAATTTGGTTTGTTGTAAGATAATTTCTTTAGTTTGGACATATGACAATGGTTCTAATTTAGTTACATTATTATTTATGTAAATTATTTGTTTTATTTATTTATAAAATTATTAATATTTCATCTAATTGGATTGAACAATTTAGGGCCTTTATCATATTATTTCCTTCAATAATTATTTCTCTATTGATACAATTTTGATTTAATACAGTTTTAGGTAAGTTCCATGTTAACATAATATTTGGTTCTACATACTTAATTTCATAGTTTTTATGTATTTTTGAATATCTACATTCTGTTTTATCTTGGTTTAATATTCCAGTAATTCCAGTATTCTTTAATTAAAACAAATTAATCAAAAATGCTGAATTTTATGAATAAATTGTTTGTTTACACTTGCTTGCAATAAAAGATTTAACTCTACGTTTAGCTACTGCAACTTCAATAAGGAGCGTAGTCTAGGTAGTAGAGATGCGCGCTTCGTACGTCTTTGTTAGACCGGTATCCCGGGTTCGAATCCAGTCAGTAAAATATGCTATTTGTTTACTTTTTAGACCCCGTACTCTAAAAAAGAGTAGAGGGGTCTATTAAGTTTGTCTGAAGCGATATGTGCGTAACAGGCAGAAGGAGGCTTTTCCGACCCCATAAAGTATATATATTCTTGATCAGCATCAACAGCCGAGACGATATAGCAATGTCCGTCTGTCCGTCTGTCCGTCTGTCCGTCCGTCCGTCTGTCCGTCTGTCCGTCCGTCCGTCCGTCTGTATGAACACCTGGATCTTCTAAAATATAAGAGCTAGAGCCACCAAATTTGGAATGAAAGTCCGTCTGCTTCGCGAGCAGATCAAGTTTATTTCAAATCTTTGCCACGCCCCTTACCGCCCCCGCAAATTGTAAAAAACTATTTTCACATCACCTTAACTTAAAAACGACTAGAGCTAGGGAGACCAAATTCACACATTATGTGTATGGTACTATTATAACTATCCTCACCAAGTTTGGTCCGGATCGGACAACTATAGCCTATAGCTCCCATAGGACAAATCGGTCGAAAATGAGTGATTTGTATGGAGACATGAAGTTTTAGTTGAGCGATTGCAACCAAACTAACATATTATGTATATGGTACCATTATATCTATCCTCACCAAGTTTGGTCCGGATCGGACAACTATAGCCTATAGCTCCCATAGGTCAAATCAGTCGAAAATTGGTGATTTGTATGGAGACATGAAGTTTTAGTTGAGCGATTGCAACCAAACTAACACATTATGTGTATGGTACCATTATTACTATCCTCACCAAGTTTGGTCCGGATCGGACAACTATAGCTTATAGCTCCCATAGGACAAATCGGTCGAAAATGGGTGATTTGTATGGAGACATGAAGTTTTAGTTGAGCGATTGCAACCAAACTAACACATTATGTATATGGTACCATTATATCTATCCTCACCAAGTTTGGTCCGGATCGGACAACTATAGCCTATAGCTCCCATAGGTCAAATCAGTCGAAAATGGGTGATTTGTATGGAGACATGAAGTTTTAGTTGAGCGATTGCAACCAAACTAACACATTATGTGTATGGTACCATTATAACTATCCTCACCAAGTTTGGTCCGGATCGGACAACTATAGCCTATATCTCGCATAGGACAAATCGGTCGAAAATTGTTGATTTGTATGGAAAACGCGCACTAGAAGGAGTACGGGGTCTTTTACAGTCGGCTCGCTCGACTGTAGCCTTTCTTACTTGTTAAGTTTTAATTACTTACATAAACTTCAATGCGGAGTGTGGTTTAAGTAGTAAAGATGCCTGTTCTAATTCTTCGCACTTGTATGTTAGCCCGGGATCATGTGTTCGAGCGCCGTCAGGAGGGACGTTTTATTAATTTTTGTTATATAACAAAATAACAAAAAAATATTATATGTAAATGCAGATAGTCAAGCGATTTTAAGAGAGGGGCGTGGTGCAGCTGTTAGGGCTCTGACGCGTGTGCGTGAAGTCCGAGGTTCGAGTCCCGTCAGGGGATTATTTTAATTATTGTTTTTTTTTATTTCAATTTAAATTTAAAATAATAATTTAGAATTGTAAAGTAATAATTTCAAATTGTAAGACATGGCTTATTTTTAAAATAAGCCAAGTAAGGAAATTGTGCATTTAATTGTGTATATATTTACATACATTTGTATATAAATATGTATGTATACAAAATGTGAATCACTCCACTTTTCTTCTTTTCGTATGGAAAATGCGCACTTCTGTGAGTACGGGGTCTTTTACAGTCGGCTCTCTCGACTGTAGCCTTTCTTACTTGTTAAAATAAGCCAAGTAAGGAAATTGTGCATTTAATTGTGTATATATTTACATACATTTGTATATAAAAATGTATGTAAACAAAATGTGAATCACTCCGTTTTTCTTGTTTTTCGAATTGAAAATGCGCACTTCTGTGAGTACGGGGTCTTTTACAGTCGGCTCGCTCGACTGTAGCCTTTCTTACTTGTTTTTGTTTACATTTAGTTCGATATCATTTTCAATATTTGAGTGTATGTTTGGAGTTGATTCTTTTTTGTTCTTATAGTTAACAATAATTTTTCTTGGAATATTTTTATATTTATAGATAATGTACATAATTAATGCGATTAAAATAATTATTAAAGTGGTTATAGTAATAATTTGGAACGTGTTATACAATTTGGTTTGTTGTAAGATAATTTCTTTAGTTTGGACATATGACAATGGTTCTAATTTAGTTACATTATTATTTATGTAAATTATTTGTTTTATTTATTTATAAAATTATTAATATTTCATCTAATTGGATTGAACAATTTAGGGCCTTTCTCATATTATTTCCTTCAATAATTATTTCTCTATTGATACAATTTTGATTTAATACAGTTTTAGGTAAGTTCCATGTTAACATAATATTTGGTTCTACATACTTAATTTCATAGTTTTTATGTATTTTTGAATATCTACATTCTGTTTTATCTTGGTTTAATATTCCAGTAATTCCAATATTCTTTAATTAAAACAAATTAATCAAAAATGCTGAATTTTATGAATAAATTGTTTGTTTACACTTGCTTGCAATAAAAGTTTTAACTCTACGTTTAGCTACTGCAACTTCAATAAGGAGCGTAGTCTAGGTAGTAGAGATGCGCGCTTCGTACGTCTTTGTTAGACCGGTATCCCGGGTTCGAATCCAGTCAGTAAAATATGCTATTTGTTTACTTTTTAGACCCCGTACTCTAAAAAGAGTAGAGGGGGTCTATTAAGTTTGTCTGAAGCGATATGTGCGTAACAGGCAGAAGGAGGCTTTTTCCGACCCCATAAAGTATATATATTCTTGATCAGCATCAACAGCCGAGACGATATAGCAATGTCCGTCTGTCCGTCTGTCCGTCCGTCCGTCTGTCCGTCTGTCCGTCCGTCCGTCCGTCTGTATGAACACCTGGATCTTCTAAAATATAAGAGCTAGAGCCACCAAATTTGGAATGAAAGTCCGTCTGCTTCGCGAGCAGATCAAGTTTATTTCAAATCTTTGCCACGCCCCTTACCGCCCCCGCAAATTGTAAAAAACTATTTTCACATCACCTTAACTTAAAAACGACTAGAGCTAGGGAGACCAAATTCACACATTATGTGTATGGTACTATTATAACTATCCTCACCAAGTTTGGTCCGGATCGGACAACTATAGCCTATAGCTCCCATAGGACAAATCGGTCGAAAATGAGTGATTTGTATGGAGACATGAAGTTTTAGTTGAGCGATTGCAACCAAACTAACATATTATGTATATGGTACCATTATATCTATCCTCACCAAGTTTGGTCCGGATCGGACAACTATAGCCTATAGCTCCCATAGGTCAAACCAGTCGAAAATTGGTGATTTGTATGGAGACATGAAGTTTTAGTTGAGCGATTGCAACCAAACTAACACATTATGTGTATGGTACCATTATTACTATCCTCACCAAGTTTGGTCCGGACCGGACAACTATAGCTTATAGCTCCCCATAGGACAAATCGGTCGAAAATGGGTGATTTGTATGGAGACATGAAGTTTTAGTTGAGCGATTGCAACCAAACTAACACATTATGTATATGGTACCATTATATCTATCCTCACCAAGTTTGGTCCGGATCGGACAACTATAGCCTATAGCTCCCATAGGTCAAATCAGTCGAAAATGGGTGATTTGTATGGAGACATGAAGTTTTTAGTTGAGCGATTGCAACCAAACTAACACATTATGTGTATGGTACCATTATAACTATCCTCACCAAGTTTGGTCCGGATCGGACAACTATAGCCTATAGCTCGCATGAGGACAAATCGGTCGAAAATTGTTGATTTGTATGGAAAACGCGCACTAGAAGGAGTACGGGGTCTTTTACAGTCGGCTCGCTCGACTGTAGCCTTTTCTTACTTGTTAAGTTTTAATTACTTACATAAACTTCAATGCGGAGTGTGGTTTAAGTAGTAAAGATGCCTGTTCTAATTCTTCGCACTTGTATGTTAGCCCGGGATCATGTGTTCGAGCGCCGTCAGGAGGGACGTTTTATTAATTTTTGTTATATAACAAAATAACAAAAAAAATATTATATGTAAATGCAGATAGTCAAGCGATTTTTAAGAGAGGGCGTGGTGCAGCTGTTAGGGCTCTGACGCGTGTGCGTGAAGTCCGAGGTTCGAGTCCCGTCAGGGGATTATTTTATATTATTGTTTTTTTATTTCAATTTAAATTTAAAATAATAATTTAGAATTGTAAAGTAATAATTTCAAATTGTAAGACATGGCTTATTTTTAAAATAAGCCAAGTAAGGGAAAATTGTGCATTTAATTGTGTATATATTTACATACATTTGTATATAAATATGTATGTATACAAAATGTGTGAATCACTCCACTTTTCTTCTTTTCGTA
>JAEIGM010000725.1:0-11704 GCA_018903735.1 Drosophila cardini
GTTTGGTCCAAATCGGACAACTATATCGTATAGCTCCAATAGGGACAATCGGTAAAAAATACGCTCCAAAAATGAATTTATATGAATAACTTTTGCGTTGGCCAATCAATCAAAGTGAAACTTACACAGATTATATCTTTCAAGAATATAAACATATTGACTAAGTTTCATCCAAATCGGACAACTATATCGTATAGCTCCCATAGGGACAATCGGTCAAAAATACGCTGTAAATATGAATTTGTATGAAAATTTTCTGCGTTTCTCAAGTCATCTGAATTAAAATCAATAGGGTCGATTACCTAAACGATTGTACTATTATTAATATAAAATATATTAAACTATCCTGAAAGTTGCATCTAAATCGGACAATAAACAAAAGAACTAGACATGTAACAAAGTTTATAATTTAACGCCATTTCACTGCATGTGTGCAAGCGAGAAGGAAACATACAAACATTTGAGCGAACGTTTTCGCTGCTTTCTAGCGGCAGCGCTGCCCGCGAATGCTGGCTGAGCCGACCAATTGTGTATGTATTACATATACACACATACATATGTCAGTGCATATGCGCATAAATCGACCCTATTGATTTTAATTCAGATGACTTGAGAAACGCAGAAAATTTTCATACAAATTCATATTTACAGCGTATTTTTGACCGATCGTCCCTATGGGAGCTATACGATATAGTCGTCCGATTTGAATGAAACTTGGTCAACATATTTATATTATTGACAGATATAATCTGTGTAAGTTTCACTTCGATTGATTGGCCAACGCAAAAGTTATTCATATAAATTCATATTTGGAGCGTATTTTTGACCGATGGAAGCTATATGATATAGTTGTCTGATTTGGATCAAACTCGGTCAGTATATGTACTAGCTAGACGTGTACTTTCTGTGTCAATTTGGTTTGGATAGCATTGCTAACAAAAAAGTTTTCTATACTAAAATATGCTATTTTTACCTGTTTTTATCTTTTTATGCACATAGAACGCCCTAAAGTGGGCGTGTCAAAAAACAAAAACAAACTTGTACTGCTTGGGCATTTTATCTTTCGTTTGCGACCACTCGGGCCTTTCATGCAAAACTAATTCACATAAATTCATATTTAGAGCGTATTTTTGACCAATTGTCCCTATGGGAGCTATACGCTATAGTTGTCCGATTTGGATGAAACTTAGTCAATATGTTTATATTATTGAAAGATATATTCTGTGTAAGTTTCACTTCGATTGATTGGCCAACGCAAAAGTTATTCGTAAAAACTCATATTTGGAGCGTATTTTTGACCGATGGAAGCTATATGATATAGTTGTCCGATTTGGATCAAACTCGGTCAGTATATGTACTAGCTAGACGTGTACTTTCTGTGTCAATTTGGTTTGGATAGCATTGCTAACAAAAAAGTTTTCTATACTGAAATATGCTATTTTTACCAGTTTTTTCCTTTTTATGCACATAGAACGCCCTAAAGTGGGCGTGCCAAAAAACAAAAACAAACTTGTACTGCTTGGGCATTTTATCTTTCGTTTGCGACCACTCGGGCCTTTCTAGCTCTTATAGTCTCTGAGATCCTTTTGTTCACACAGACGGACAGACGGACATGGCTATATCGACTCGGCTAGTCATGCTGATCAAGAATATATATACTTTATGGGGTCTGCCATGGCTCCTTCTCCCTGTTACATAAATTCCAACGAATACAATATACCCTTTTACTCTACGAGTAACGGCTAACACGGCGGTGGAAATATAATGGTTTGGGGTTGCTTTACATGGTGGAATATTGGTCCTCTCCACTTAGTAGAAGGCATTTTGCGAAAAGAGGACTATTTAGAAATTTTGCAAACCCATCTTCCCAATTTTGTAGACGAATATGGTTATCCCGAGAAGGACATTGTTTTTCAACAAGACGGGGATCCCAAGCACACAGCGAAAATTGTTAAGGAATGGATTGGGAAACAACATTTTCATTTGATGGAGTGGCCAGAACAAAGTCCCGACCTCAATCCAATTGAGAATCTCTGGTCAATTGTGAAGAGACGGCTCGGGCAGTACCACGCCGCCCCATCAAGCATGGGTGACCTTTGGGAGCGAGTTAAAGCGGAATGGTATAAAATTCCGAAAGATATTATAAATAACTTGGTAGAGAGCATGACAAACCGCGTTAATCAAGTCATTTCGAGTAAAGGTTTATGGACAAAATATTAAAGTTTCTTTGAACTTATTATACCCGTTACTCGTAGAGTAAAAGGGTATCTTGTATTCGTTGGAATGTATGTAACAGGGAGAAGGAGGCATGGCAGACCCCATAAAGTATATATATTCTTGATCAGCATGAGTAGCCGAGTCGATATAGCCATGTCCGTCTGTCCGTCCGTCCGTCTGTCCGTCTATGTGAACAAAAGGATCTCGGAGACTATAAGAGCTAGAAAGGCCCGAGTGATCGCAAACGGAAGATAAAATGCCCAAGCAGTACAAGTTTGTTTGTTTTTTTTTGACACGCCCACTTTAGGGCGTTCTATGTGCATACAAATGTAAAAACAGGTAAAAACAAGTAAGAAAGGCTACAGTCGAGCGAGCCGACTGTAAAAGACCCCGTACTCACAGAAGTGCGCATTTTCCATTCGAAAAACAAGAAAAACGGAGTGATTCACATTTTGTATACATACATATTTATATACAAATGTATGTAAATATATACACAATTTCCTAACTTGGCTTATTTTAAAAATAAGCAGTGTTTTACAATTTGAAATTATTATATTAAATTTAAATTGAAATAAAAAAAAAAAATAATCAAAACAATTCACTGACGGGATTCGAACCTGGGACTTCAAGCACACGCGTCAGAGCCCTAACAGCTGCACCACGCCCCTCTCTTGAAAGTGCTCGACTATCTGCATTTACATGTAATATTTTTTTGTTATATAACAAAAATTAATAAAATGTCCCTGACGGCGCTCGAACCCATGATCCCGGGTTCACCTACAAGTGCGAAGAATTAGATCAGGCATCTTTACTACTTAGACCACACTCCGCATTAAAGTTTATGTAAATAATTAAAATTTAGAAAGTAAACAAATAGCATTTGTCACTGACTGGATTCGAACCCGGGACCACGACCTAACCAACACGTACGAAACGCGCATACCTACTACCTAGACCACGCTCCTTGTTGAAGTTTCAGTAGCTAAACGTAGAGTTAAATCTTTTATTGCAATCAAGTGTAAACAAACAATTTATTCATAAAATTCAGCATTTTTGATTAATTTGTTTTATATGTTGTTGTTGTCCGATTTGGACCAAATTTGGTGAGGATACTTTTAATAATTATACACACATCCTGTGTGCGTTTGGTTGCGATCGGCCAACTAACATTAAATGTCTTCATACAAATTTTTTATTTTTGACCGATTTGTCCTATGGGAGCTATAGGCTATAGTTGTCCGATCCGGATCAAACTTGGTGAGGATAGTTAAATTGGTACCATACACATAATGTGTGAATTTGGTCTCTCTAGCTCTAGTTGTTTTCAAGTTATGGTCATGTGAAAATAGTTTTTTACAATTTGCGGGGGCGGTAGGGGGCGTGGCAAAAATTTGAAATAAACTTAACCTGCCTGACATATAGATGGACTTTCATTCCAAATTTGGCTGCTCTAGCTCTTGTAGTTTAGAAGATCCAGGTGTTCATACGGACGGACAGACAGACAGACAGACAGACAGACAGACAGACAGACGGACAGACGGACATCGCTATATCGACTCGGCTGTTGATGCTGATCAAGAATATATATATACTTTATGGGGTCGGCCACGCCTCCTTCTGCCTGTTACGCACATTTCGCTTCAGACAAACTTAATAGACCCCTCTACTCTTTTTTAGAGTACGGGGTCTAAAAATAGCATGTTTTAGTATAGAAAACTTTTTTGTTAGCAATGCTATCTAAACCAAATTGACACAGAAAGTACACGTCTAGGGAGTACATATACTGACCAAGTTTGGTCCGAATCGGACAACTATATCATATAGCTCCCATAGGGACAATCGGTCAAAAATACGCTCCAAATATGAATTTATATGAATAAATTTTGCGTTGGCCAAGCAATCGAAGTGAAACTTACACAGAATATATCTGTCAATAATATAAACATATTGACTAAGTTTCATCCAAATCGGACAACTATATCGTATAGCTCCCATAGGGACGATCGGTCAAAAATACGCTGTAAATATGAATTTGTATGTAAATTTTCTGTATTTCCCAAGTCATGTGAATTAAAATCAAAAGGGGCCGATTAACTAAACGATTATACTATTATTATTATTATATCGCATTGTTAATACTATAAATAAACTGAGTAACGGGTATCCTAAAGTCGCGAGGCGACTATAGCATTCTTTCTTATTTTTTCGAAACGTGCCAAAATGAATTTATGTGGATTGTTTTCGTTTTTATACCCTTTACTCGTAGAGTAAAAGGGTATATTGTATTCGTTGGAATGTATGTAACAGGGAGAAGGAGACATGGCAGACCCCATAAAGTATATATATTCTTGATCAGCATGAGTAGCCGAGTCGATATAGCTATGTCCGTCTGTCCGTCTGTCCGTCTGTCCGTCCGTCCGTCTGTCCGTCTGTCCGTCTGACCGTCTGTGTGAACAAAAGGATCTCAGAGACTATAAGAGCTAGAAAGGCCCGAGTGGTCGCAAACGAAAGATAAAATGCCCAAGCAGTACAAGTTTGCTTTTGTTTTTTGACACGCCCACTTTAGGGCGTTCTATGTGCATACAAAGGTAAAAACAGGTAAAAATAGCATGTTTTAGTATAGAAAACTTTTTTGTTAGCAATGCTATATAAACCAAATTGACACATAAAGTACACGTCTAGGGAGTACATATACTGACCAAGTTTCATCCAAATCGGACAACTATATCGTATAGCTCCAATAGGGACAATCGGTAAAAAATACGCTCCAAATATGAATTTATATGAAAAACTTTTGCGTTGGCCAATCAATCAAAGTGAAACTTACACAGAATATATCTTTCAATAATATAAACATATTGACTAAGTTTCATCCAAATCGGACGACTATATCGTATAGCTCCCATAGGGACAATCGGTCAAAAATACGCTCTAAATATGAATTTATGTGAATTACTTTTGCATTGGCCAAGCAATCGAAGGGAAACTTACACAGATTATATCTGTCAATAATATAAATATGTTGACCAAGTTTCATTCAAATCGGACGACTATATCGTATAGCTCCCATAGGGACGATCGGTCAAAAAATACGCTGTAAATATGATTTTGTATGAAAATTTTCTGCGTTTCTCAAGTCATCTGAATTAAAATCAATAGAGTCGATTACCTAAACGATTGTACTAATATTAATATAATTAATAATATATTATATATTATATAATTAAACTGAGTAACGGGTATCCTAAAGTCGCGATGCGACTATAGCATTCTTTCTTGTTTTTTCATATTCTTTGTTATACCCGTTACTCGTAGAGTAAAAGGGTATATTGTATTCGTTGGAATGTATGTAACAGGGAGAAGGAGACATGGCAGACCCCATAAAGTATATATATTCTTGATCAGCATGAGTAGCCGAGTCGATATAGCCATGTCCGTCTGTCCGTCTGTCCGTCCGTCTGTCTGTGTGAACAAAAGGATCTCAGAGACTATAAGAGCTAGAAAGGCCCGAGTGGTCGCAAACGAAAGATAAAATGCCCAAGCAGTACAAGTTTGCTTTTGTTTTTTGACACGCCCACTTTAGGGCGTTCTATGTGCATAAAAAGGTAAAAACAGGTAAAAATAGCATGTTTTAGTATAGAAAACTTTTTTGTTAGCAATGCTATATAAACCAAATTGACACATAAAGTACACGTCTAGGGAGTACATACACTGACCAAGTTTCATCCAAATCGGACGACTATATCGTATAGCTCCCATAGGGACAATCGGTCAAAAATTCGCTCTAAATATGAATTTATGTGAATTACTTTTGCATTGGCCAAGCAATCGAAAGGAAACTTACACAGATTATATCTGTCAATAATATAAATATGTTGACCAAGTTTCATTCAAATCGGACGACTATATCGTATAGCTCCCATTGTGACGATCGGTCAAAAATACGCTGTAAATATGAATTTGTATGAAAATTTTCTGCGTTTCTCAAGTCATCTGAATTAAAATCAATAGGGTCGATTACCTAAACGATTGTACTATTACTAATATTATTAATAATATATTATATTGTTAATAATATAACTAAACTGAGTAACGGGTATCCTAAAGTCGCGAGGCGACTATAGCATTCTTTCTTGTTTTTTTCTTCTTTCTTTTATTTTTTGCACGCACCAGATCAAAATGTTTGTAATATATATGTATATATATTTATATATATATGTATATCTGATTATTTTAACATATTTTTAGGCACTGACTTGAATTAGTTTTAATATAAATATATTATTTATATTTTTATTTCATTATTGGGGTTTTTATGTAATTTATGATTGATGACACTTATTTTCACTGCACGCTGCTGCTGACTGTGGACTCGAAATGAAATGCAGATTATGTCTCCCCCTCTATCCTCTCTTTTATTGGGGACTATCCGAACTTGGGACACCCTAACCTCGACTTAGAAGATCTAGGTGATCTAGTGGCGTGGTTAGGGTGCAAATTTTACTGAAACTATATTCAAACAAAAAAAAAAAATAATTAAAACTTAGTTTCTCGAAAAAGAACTAAGTTTAATTATGGCACATACCCATTCTTTTGTTAAGCAGCAATAGCTGCTGCTCTGCGGAGATTAGCAATTAAACAGCGGGAGTAAAAGAACACAAATCCAAAGCGGCTGCACCGTGGTTGCTAATTACAGAAAAATTAAAATTTTTGTTACACAACAATTTTTATTAGACCCCGTACTCTAAAAAAGAGTAGAGGGGTCTATTAGGTTTGTCTGAAGCGAAATGTGCGTAACAGGCAGAAGGAGGCTTTTCCGACCCCATAAAGTATATATATTCTTGATCAGCATCAACAGCCGAGACGATATAGCAATGTCCGTCTGTCCGTCTGTCTGTCTGTCCGTCTGTCCGTCTGCCCGTCCGTCCGTCCGTCTGTATGAACACCTGGATCTTCTAAACTATAAGAGCTAGAGCCACCAAATTTGGAATGAAAGTCCGTCTGCTTCGCGAGCAGATCAAGTTTATTTCAAATCTTTGCCACGCCCCCTACCGCCCCCGCAAATTGTAAAAAACAATTTTCACATCACCATAACTTGAAAACGAAAAGAGCTAGAAATTCACACATTATGTGTATGGTACCACTATAACTATCGTCACCAAGTTTGGTCCGGATCGGACAACTATAGCCTATAGCTCCCATAGGACAAATCGGTCGAAAATTCGTGATTTGTATGGAGACATGAAGTTTTAGTTGAGCGATTGCAACCAAACTAACATATTATGTGTATGGTACCATTATAACTATCCTCACCAAGTTTGGTCCGGATCGGACAACTATAGCCTATAGCTCCCATAGGACAAATCGGTCGAAAATGGGTGATTTGTATGGAGACATGAAGTTTTAGTTGAGCGATTGCAACCAAACTAACACATTATGTGTATGATACCATTATTACTATCCTCACCAAGTTTGGTCCGGATCGGACAACTATAGCCTATAGCTCCCATAGGTCAAATCGGTCGAAAATGGGTGATTTGTATGGAAAACGTGCACTAGAAGGAGTACGGGGTCTTTTACAGTCGGCTCGCTCGACTGTAGCCTTTCTTACTTGTTTTTTTTGTTGCAACTGTACCTGGGTACTTAAACGTAATTCTGGCCTTCTGACACCAAGGTAATCGTCCAAAGAAAAAGAATGATTTTTGGCAAGATGTCTCCTTTTATAGGCCCATATTCCATGCTAACCACTCTCAGATTGGAATTTTACCGATATGGACCCACGGTGCTCTTGCCTATCCGCATTACCCGCATTTCGGATAACACCGCTCTCTTCTTTATCTGCTTCCCCTTCTCTTCGTGTGCCTGCACACTGCATGAGAAAGCTCGCTGTTAATTCTTATCTACTCTTATTACTACTCCCATGCGCTCTTGCACTTAGCTTCCCCTCTTTTCGTTTGTATATTTCTCTTGATGATCTTATTTTCCCCTCTTTTTTTCGTTTGTCATAGCCTGCGTTACACGGGTTACAGCGCAGGCGACAAATTTGTCAAGACAGATTTGCGCTGTAACCAAAAATGTTATTCTGTGCAGCTGCTGACCATTACAAAGCTTAGGGAACTCTTGGATTTTTTAAACGCTGGTCTAAGGAATTTAATGATCCATTTGTCACCAAACTTCTTTACACATCCCTAGTCCGTCCCATTCTTGAGTATTGTTCATGTGTCTGGTCTCCTCAAAATGCTCATAGTCAAGCTTTAATTGAGTCAGTGCAGAAACAGATTTTACTCTTCGCCCTTCGTGGACTTAATTGGACCCTAATCTTCGCCTTCCATCTTATACTAACAAACTCTTGCTTCTGAACCTGCCATCCCTTAGTAATCGGAGAAGAGTTCTTGGAGTAATCTTCCTCCATAAATTAATAATCGGTGATATCTGCTCCCCATCTGTTCTAGAACGACTTAAATTTAATATTCCCACCAGGACCACTAGGTACTTCATCCCCTTATCTTTTCCTACACGCAGTACTGATTATGCTTTGCATTATCGTTCTCGGGTACTATGAGCTAATTATAATGAACACTATAGATTGATTGACACATCTCTCTCTCTCTCCCATCTTAAAGCTTCACTTTACAGCCAACTCCGTTAAATCTCTGATTTTTTAGGGCAGTAAGAATGAAATCTCTGCCATTCATTCTTCCCCTTAATTCAGAGATCTTTCGTGTTAGTTTTGGCATATTTTTATTGATCTGGTTTGGTTTTTCTGGGTTTTTCACAACCCTTGCAACAATCAATCAATTTCGTTGCTTGTTATTTCCAGATTAATGGTCTATCTTTTTGGACCTAGTACTCTAAAAAAGAGTAGACGGGTCTATTAGGTTTATTTGAAGCGAAATGTGCGTAGCAGGCAGAAGTAGGCGTGGCAGCCCCATAAAGTATATATATTCTTGATCAGCATCAACAGCCGAGTCGATATAACAATGTCCGTCTGTCCGTCCGTCCGTATGAACACCTGGATCTTTTAAACTACAAAAACTAGAGCCACCAAATTTGAAATGAAAGTTTGTCTTCTTCGCGAGCATATCGAGTTTATTTCAAATCTTGACCACGGCCCTTTCCGCCCCCGCAAATTGTAAAAAACTATGGTCACCTACGAAAAAGTTGATGTTTTAAGCGAATATCTTAGTAACTATAGCACTTAGGAATACAATTGGTATGCAGATTGCTAGAGACAGCATAAATGCATTATCATTAAAATTTTTGGACTGTCCAGCCCCGTTTTTTTAAGGCATTTGCACTTATTGTACGGTATTGTATTTTGAAATTTGTTTGGAGACAAAGTATCACAAACTGTCCTGAAAGTTGCAAACAAATCGGACAATAAACATAAAAGCTTGACACATAACAAAGTTTACAATTGCACGCAATGTCAATGAATGCGTGCATGTGTGAGCGAACGTTTTCGCTGCTTGTGAAGCGACAGCGCTGCTCGTAATACGATAAATCATGTATCGATATTCAATACGATAATAATAATAATTATGATATGATATTGAACGCTATAATTATTTATTATGTCGAAATCGTATTTGATTTCATATTTTGATAATATCGATATCGAACGCCATATGTGATTTAATGTGATATTTTAATAAATATCGATATCGGCATTTTACTGACGACTTACATCCCTATTACAAAGTGATGGTTTCGTTTCAAAGTGTTTTATTGCAAATACAATGAGTACGGGGTCTTTTGCAGTCGGCTAGCTCGAATGTAGACTTTCCTACAGGTTTTTTTTCCTGTTGTTACCTTTGTATGAACATAGAACGCGCCAAAGTGGGCGTGTCAAAAAACAAAAATAAACTTGTTCTGCTTGGGCATTTTATCTTTCATTTGAGAGCTCCCGGGCCTTTCATGCTTTAATAGTCTCTGAGATCCTTTTGTTCACACAGACGGACAGATGGACGGACAGACGGACAGACAGAAAGACAGACAGACAGACGGACTTTGTATTCTGGCTATTTCGACCCGGCTAGTCATGCTGATCAAGAATATAAATACTCGATGGGGTCTGCCATGGGTCCTTCTCCCTGTTACATACATTCGAACGACTACAATATACCTTTTTACTCTACGACTAACGGGTATAATTATCGATGCCACGCCCCTTACCGCCCCCGCAAAATGTAAAACTATTTTCACATCACCAAGAAAATGCGTACCCAAAGCGCAGTATGCTGCGCGGTAATGCACCCCGAAGAAGATGGACTGGATGGACTACGACTGGAGGCGGTCGTAGACAGATTCTGGGAACTGGAACGATCCCAGAGGCAAATGGATTGAAAAAATATTTTCCAGAGCACTTTGCGTGTGAATAAAATTTTCAGGGCAGCGTACACAAACTGCCGACAGGACACTTTGAAGCCGGTTTGCCGTTCAAGACTGATCCCCAAGTGCTGGGCTCCTCTTTTGAAACAGCGAAAAGACGGTTTCTCGTACTAAAGCATAGAACTTTTTGAACGAGTATCTCGAACTAGGTCACATGTCTCTTATAAGTACAGAAGTTCCACCAGGACCACACTACGTCACTCCACACCAGTGCGACCTGAGACCTGATAGTAGTTCCACGAAACTTAGAGACGAAACTCACGGCAGACGTTAAAAAGATGTATCGTCAAGTAAGCATATCCCATGACGATCGACGATTTCAGCTAATTGTTTGGCGTGAAAATCCATCAGCTGAACTTTAACTTTACCAATTGAACACGGTGACTTATAGAACTGCGTCCGCACCGTTTTTGACTATCAGATGTTTGCAAGAGCTGGGTTTGAGCCATAAGAACACCCATGCTCTTGGTTCAGAAATAATTAAACATAATAATTTGATTTCTACGTCGATGATATGCTTACTAGAGCCGACGATGTTGAAACATTAAACAAGATATATAAATAAGTGCCCGAAATTTTCGAATCGGGCGGATTTCAATTGGCAAAATGGTTTTCGAATCATCCAAACTTCGTTGAAGAAGGCGGAATGGAGAAATATCTAAGTTTCAATGATGCCGAATCGACAAAAATGCTTGGCATTAGGTGGAGACAAAGATTGGATACTTTCCAGTATCACTTGGATGATAGTTTCACAAAGTGAAGTCCCACCAAGCGTAATATATTATCAGTTGCTGCACGAATGTTTGACCCACTTGGCTTGATGACCCCGATTAGCATAAGGGCAAGAATTCTGCTTCAAGAGCTGTGGCGCATGCAATTGCCGATTTAATGCCCATGGAAATGCATAGCAGATGGGTTAAGTTCAAGGAGAATCTTCTTGAACTAGAGTTCAAATTCCCAGGATCACTTACGCCAGCTCGGATACAAGCATACAAGTGCACGGATTTGCGGTACCAAAACCGTCTGCTGATTACTAATGGCAAAGGCAAAAGTCGCTTTACTTAAAACCAAGTCCATTCTGTAAGGTGTAGTA
>JAEIGM010000077.1:0-170625 GCA_018903735.1 Drosophila cardini
TAATCATATAATTAAATACTCGCGACTGCTTTTAGTCTGCGTTAATAAATAAATACATAAATAAATAAATAAATAATTAGAAGATTAGAGATAATCAGCTGATAACAGAAAGTTGTCCGATCGAGATAATCGACCGATCTGCAAACGTTGCCTAAAAAAATATAACTAGATGAGAACGATAATCAACTGATTAATTAGACAACTCTAATCACAGGGATGCTAGCAGCTAAAGAAGCGCAATCATATGCATAATTATAAAACAGTTCAATAAGGGCCAAACCGATTGTTACAAGAAACAACAAAAAAAAGTTGTGAACAGTGCGTAGATTTGGAAGAAAATTGTATTAAACCTTGTGATAGTATTAAACCTTGTGAACCGTGTGTAACGTTGGTAAAATATTGTATTAAATGAACTCGCTAAGCTGGTTAGTGTAGTTGGTGCATCTCCGCATGATGTTGACTTGTTGTTGCAAACAGAGGAAATGAGAGATCCGGATGTACGTAAGCTAAGGGTAAGTTAATTGATGGTATAGTTTATAGGAAAAAGGAAAGAACGAAAGTTATGCCTGTATGCTCCGGCTCAGATGCAAGGGGATTTAATAAGACAATGTCACGAGAGTTGGGTCATTTAGGTACTGATAAATGTGTGAACAAATTAAAGGAAAATTACTATTTCCCGTTAGTGAAGACGAAATTTGAGGAATTTATAAAAAATTGTCTGCCGTGCATCTTACATTCTGTTCCCAAGACTATACATAACAGAACATTGCACAGTATTCCAAAGAATCCCATTCCTTTTGATACCATTCATATTGACCACCTAGGTCCGTTGGCAGGTGTAATTTCAAAAAGGAAGCATCTATTGGTTATCATCGATGCTTTCACAAAGTTTGTTAAACTGTATCCAGTAAACTCCACCAGTACTAAAGAGGTCAATGCGTCGTTAGAAAAATATTTTAAATATTATAGTCGCCCGCGAAGAATAATATCTGACAGGGGTACGTGTTTTACTTCATTTGAATTTACTGAATTTGTTGGGAGCCGAAATATTGAACCGGCTGTTGACTCCTATTTTGGAAAGCTATCCGAGTGGAATTTCCTATTAACAACTCGGTGCAGTGCAGTACCGGTAAGACACCACCTATTTTGCTATTTGGTTGCGATCAGCGAGGTCCCATAGTTGACGAACTAACAATACTTGGACGAGAAATTTAGTTCAGTCAAACCTTGTAATTTTGAAA
This sequence comes from Drosophila cardini, assembly GCA_018903735.1. Taxonomy (NCBI): domain Eukaryota; kingdom Metazoa; phylum Arthropoda; class Insecta; order Diptera; family Drosophilidae; genus Drosophila; species Drosophila cardini. The sequence continues at coordinate 1,242 of JAEIGM010000077.1, forward strand.
CTGTCAGAGAAGAAGCAGGTGTGAAAATTCAAGAGTCACAAGAGCGTAATGAAAAACGGTACGCCCTAAGACATAAGGCACCATTAACATATAAGCTTAACGATTTTGTTCCTATTCGCAATGTCGACGTCACTCCTGGGTCGTGTAAGAAGTTCGCTCCCAAGTATAGAGGTCCGTATAAAATAAATAGAGTACTTCCGAACGACCGCTACGAAGTCACTGATATCGACGACTGTCAGCTTACTAAATTACCGTACAAAGGTATTCTAGAATCAGCCCGACTCAAGCCGTGGATGCATGCGTGTGATAAAACTGTGAGCCTATGTTTGTAAGTGAATTATTGTAAATTTGCAAATGTATAAGTATGTATATGAATGATCGTGGTCGATCAATTGTAAGGATTGGCCGAATGTAAACGGCCACACTGAGTTAAGAATGACACTCTTTTTGCTATTCACCACGGTAAGGTATTCTTAGAAAAAGGAGTGGTCACATAATCACTTTTAGAAAAAAGAAAGAAAAGTACAGTCGAGCACGCCCGACCGTAGAATACTCTCTGCAATTTATTCCCGATCATTTTTATAAAATCGGTATCCAAGTATATTAATGGATACTTGCAACAAAACACGTTAAAACAAAAACATCTGTTTGTATGTATACACACATATACATTTGACATTATAAGTATTCACGCACATATGTATGTGTGTATATGTAATACATACAGCATTCGCGGGCAGCGCTGCCGCTAAGCTACGCAAGCAGCGAAAACGTTCGCTCACATGTTTGTATGTTTCTGTCTCGCTTGCACATATGCAGTGAAATGGCGTTAAATTATAAACTTTGTTACGTGTCTAGCTCTTTTGCTTATAGTCCGATTTATATGGAACTTTCAGGATAGTTTGATATACTTTGTCTTCAAACGAATGTGAAATAACAATACTGTACGATAAGAACATATGCCTTAAAATCGGCATTGAAGTTTCAAAATTGTTTTATTTCTTGTGGGCAAAGGGGGCGTGGCAGTCCAAAATTTTTAATGCATTTATGCCGTTTCGTGCCGTGGGCGAACGGTGCGTGGCATCGAAAAAAGATTCTTGTGTTGACTGACTAAATATCGAGTCGATACTGATCAAATTCAAACTTGTAGCTCTTACCATCTCTGAAATCTGTTCGTTCATACGGACAGACAGACGGACAGACAGACGGACAGACAGACGGACAGACAGACAGACGGACATGGCTATATCGACTCGGCTTGTGATGCTGATCAAGAATATATATACTTTATGGGGTCTGCCACGCCTCCTTCTGCCTGTTACATACTTTTCACAAACCCAATATACTCTCTCTTGCAGAGAGTATAAAAATTGTAAGACGATATCAGAATTGCCAGATCGTGAGAAATGCCTATTCAGCATCCTAGCAAGCCTAGAGTCTAAAGTCCAATTTGAAAGTCACACGAAAAACTCACTAACACATACAAACAATCAGGGTATAAATATCCTAATACAGCCTTCTGTCAAATAAGTTCTAATCTTGCCGCCGAAGCCTGTACTCTAATATTGTAGTACTTCGATTCAAATAGTGCTTGTAAGAAACTCCGACTGTAAAACCTAAGTATAAGAATAAAGTAAAGTGTAACCTACAAATAAAACTAAATTGTTTGGGTATCTCGGTCGTGAAACATATAATTATATAATGATCATGTCAGTGGTGACGTGAGTTTTGATAAATTTACACAACTAAGTATGTAGTTTGTGTTGGAAAGATAAATATGGAGTTTTATGCATTAGTAAGGACGATCCCTTGAATTTATGTCGCTATAGATTGGGATTTGACACTTTTGTTGAAGTTTAAATAAATTTGATTTAAGAATATTTAGATCAGTACGATTTAAACTACAATCAGCCTTAATATTTACATCAGACCTCATTTTTACATCCGCCCTCAATTTTTAAAATCAGCCCGAATTTTCTAAAATCATCCCTCATTTTAACATCAGACCTCATTTTGACATCAGCCCTCAATTTTTAAAATCGGCCCTCATTTTCTAAAATCAGACCTCATTTTTATATCCGCCTTCATTTTCTAAAATCAGACCTCATTTTTTTAAAAATCAGGCCTTATTTTCTAAAATCAGCTTTCATTTTCTAAAATCAGACCTCATTTTTACATCCGCCCTCATTTTTACATTCGCCCTCATATTTTGTAGTTAGCCCTAGTTTTCTAAAATCAGCCCTCATTTTCTAAAATCAGGTCTCATTTTCTAAAATCAGCCCCTCATTTTATAAAATCAGACCTCTCTTTTTCACATCCGGCCTCATTTTCTAAAATCAGCCCTCATTTTCTAAAATCGGACCTCATTTTATATAAAATGAATGAAGAAATTTTAAAAGAACTCATCAAGACAAGAAAGGAGTTGAAAATGAAATTTCAAAGTCTAATACATGCCCAAGTTGAAACAGAACTAAGACTTGAAGAAACATTTAAGCCAATTACACGTCCGCTTAATGATATCTTAAGCAAAGCTACATCTGTAACATCTAAATTGGAAGAAAAACCAGAGCCGCCTGAAGAAAAGTATCATGAATATGCGGGTTCGTTTGGTAACACTGTCCCCATCTTAAAAAGCAAAAATCACTCAGCTCTAATGAGAACATCGATGGTACTCCAGTTGATACACATGAGTACAACTTCCATTCGTTTGAAGATGATACAAGACAAGATAGCTCAATCGCTGTTGAGCTACCTCATAAAGACTTTAATAATGAACGCCTTATCGAATTTGGGAACAAAAAACTAGTTGACAGCAATTATGATCCACATAAACAACCCACTGGAGTTGGGGGAGCTTACCGTTTCAAATTGATAATGAATACTTCATTTTGGGAGATGAGAAATTCAAAGTAACACCAGGATTAATTTCATTGAAATTTGAAGGCGACAAATTCAATTTTAAAAATATGATTTTGTCAACAAATGTATTTAGAAACAAGTAAGAAAGGCTACAGTCGAGCGAGCCGACTGTAAAAGACCCCTTACTCACAGAAGTGCGCATTTTCCATACTTAAAGAAGAAAAACGGGTGATTCCCATTTTGTATACATTAATTTTTATATACAAATGTATGTAAATATATACACAATTAAATGCACAATTTCCTTACTTGGCTTATTTTAAACATAAGCCGTGTATTACAACATTTAATTTTAAATTGAAATTGATATAAAAAAAAAACAATTTTCAAAACTCACTGACGGAATTCGATCCTCGGACTCCACGCACACGCGTCAGAGCCTTAACAGCTGCACCACGCCCCTCTCTTGAAAGTGCTCGACTATCTGCATTTACATATAATATTTTTTTGTAATATAACAAAAATTAATTAAATGTCGCTGACGGCGCTCGAACCCATGATCCCGGGTTCACATACAATTGCGAAAAATTAGATCAGACATATTTACTACTTAGACCACACTCCGCATTGAAGTTTATGTAAATAAATAAAATAAATAATTAAAATTTAAAAAGTAAACAAATAGCATTTGTCAATGACTGGATTCGAACCCGGGATCCCGGGCTAACAAAAACACGTACGAAGCGCGCATCTCTACTACCTAGACCACGCTCCTTATTGAAGTTACGGTAGCTAAACGTAGAGTTAAATCTTTTAATGCAAGCAAGTGTAAACAAACAATTTATTCAAAAAATTCAGCATTTTTGATTAATTTAATTTTTATGTTGTCCGATTTGGACTTAAATTGGTGAGGATACTTTTAATTATTATGTGTGACTTTGGTCGCCATAGCCCAACTAACATTACATGTCTTCATACAAATTTTTTATTTTTGACCGATTTGTGCTATGGGAGCTATAGGCTATAGTTGTCCGATCCGGATCAAATTTAGTGAGGATAGTAAGATAGGTACCATACACATAATGTATGAATTTTGTCTCCCTAGCTCTAGTCGTTTTCAAGTCATGGTGATGTGAAAGTTGTTTTTCACAATTTGCGGGTGCGGTAAGGGGCGTGGCAAAAATTTAAAATAACCTTGAACTGCTCGCGAAGCAGACGGTCTCGCTATATCGTCTCGGCTTTTGGTGCTGATCAGGAATATATATACTTTATGGGGTCGGCCACGCCTCCTTCTGCCTGTTACGCACATTTTGCTTCAGACAAACTTAATAGACCCCTATACTCTTTTTTACGGGGTTGAAAAATCGAAAAACAACAAATCGAAACAAATTGCAATTTCGTACAATTAACAATTTATTTGGGACTTGGCAATCGCGGAAAGGCTTGGCAGCGTGCGTGTGGTTACAGCGATATCAAAAAACGAACTAACCGCCTGCCGCTCGCGACAGCTTACTCGCTAGCTTAAATATAAGAGATTCGCTTAAACTTCTAGAGAATCCAATAGTTCCATCTAACTACATATACTAACAATTCATAATTATTTCTTACACTATTAACCTATGCTTATGATCCAACATTCCGGCCACCTTGAAGGGATCGCCTTCAATTCCTTGGTAGCCTGTCAGCTTTAAGCCGACCACCCTGAATATTCCTCTCGGAGGGATGACCCTCCACTCCATTCCTCGTTCCGCTGCGAACGGAAGGCGGCGCTGCTGTCGGTCGAATGTGTCCTGGAAGTCCAGCCCCAGGTTTCTCATTCCCACGAAATGTGCCGCCTTGTCCGAGTACCGCCAGACTGGTATGCCACGTGTAGCGCTGAAGATGTTCAGGATTGGAATTAGAGCATTAGTGGATTTTTCTGATATGAATCCTAAACGAACAGCATTTGAAGCAAACCATACGAGTACCGCAATATACACCTTAAGCGGGACTCGTCCTTTTATATTTGGCAACACAATTGGGGGACTTGGATGCACGATATCATACTTTTTTGGCCTATCAAATTTCACGGTGCACTCTGTGCGATGGGCTGGTTTCAGCACTATCAGCAAAGCGAATCTATGCCTTTTCTTCCCGAGTTCGACAGTTTGTATTTCTATAGTGATTATTGATCTTAATCGATCCATTGTTACCAGTTTCCGACGAAATTTGAGTTTCGGAACGTCACACCCTCTTGATAGTGTCGGTCCATGTCTCCAAGATACATCATTGGCCATCTCTTTGATGTCTGCAACTCGATTGGCTACAACTGTTGCTAATAATGAAGGGGAACTTTTTATACAATGTAGTGCGATTTCTGAATCATTCCAGAAACTCGCACTCTCGATTCGACATAGGTCCAACGCGTATATTTGGGCTAACATATACGCAAACCCATCAAACAATGTTTTTCGCTTGGTAGGACTTAATTTGGCGAAACTACTGATACTGAAAAGTATCTGACCTTGGTGTCCTCCTCATGCCAAGCGTATTTGTCGAATCGGCATTATTGGAAATCAAACGTTTCTTATTTCCACCTTCTTCTAATGCGTAAAAATGGTTTGAAAACCATTTTGCCAATTGATATTCGCCCACTACGAGAATTTCGGGCACCTGCCTTTTTCCCTGTTTGATATTTGCCGTTAAGGCATATCGGTTCAGACGGAACTTACGACATGAACGAATTAGATCCCTCTGAGTAGCATGTTCCATCATCAGTAACTCGTTAGCAGAGTGTGACGATGTTGACTTCCACGAGGCGTCAAACATCACTCGAAGCGTGGTGGAATTGCTATCAGGCCTCAGGACACACTGGTGTGGAAAGGTGTAATGTGGTCCTGGTGGAACTTTTGCATCTGAGACGGACAAGCGACCAAGTACAAGATACTCGTTCATGAAACTCAAATACATAACATTGATTTCAGCATCAAAACCTCTACGTTCTACCGAGAGAACCTGTCTTTCAACTATTTCTAGCGAACATTGGAGCAGTTTGGGATCAGTCTTGAAAGACACACTGATTCCAAAATGTCCTGTCGGCAATTTCCAAATTCCAAATTTCCAAAAGTGCTCTGCAGAATAGTTTTCCGAAACACATGTCTTTGGGACAGCTTCAACCTCACAACTTCGATCTGCACAGGCATCAATTAGAACATCTTGTCTATGTTGCATCACTGAGCAGCATACTGGGCTTTTGGTACGAATTTTTCTGCACCGCCCTGATGCCACCCAACCAAGCAATGTCCTTTGTAGCACCGGACCATTATTCGCCAATCTTATTTGTCCACTACGTAGCAAGTCGAAGAAGGAGTCTGCTCCCAGAAGCATATCTATTTGCTGGGGTCTATGAAATTCAGGGTCAGCCAGTTCGACATTTGCTGGAATCTTCCACCGATTAATGGGAAGATCACAGTCGGGCTGCCTGCTACAAATTGATTTTAGCACCCAAAACTCGGCGCTAAACTGGTGTCTCGTTACTCGAGACGAAACTATCGTCGATACTTCGCTCTTTGCTGTCAATCTAGCCTATCCAACCGATTTTACGGTCAAGCACTTATTTTTGCGTTGAAGGCGCAAAGCTTGAGCGAGCTCTTCCGTCATGAAATTCGCCTGCGAGCCAACAAGGCTCTAGCGTTTCGCTTTGACCAAACCTGTCTCGAACTGTTACAACTGCAGTTGCAAGGATTACTTGGTCGACTTCGCTAGCAACATGGTTCACATGGGCAGGATGAGCAGATGCTTGCAATGGTTCTAATGCGTATTTATGAAAAAGTTGACTAGATTTTACGAAATTAAATCTTTCGTCAACTGGCAATGCTGCGAAACCTTGGCAATTTCCAATCATATGGTTGGCACTGCAAAAGTTGCATGATTTTTGCTTCATCCTAGACTTTAAACTTTCTTCAGCAGATAAATGCTGATATCGCCTGTTCAAAGCCACAACACAATCGGCCCATTTTGGTAATGTATTATAGTCCAGTTGCTCCTCATACTTCGACTTTGTATGAGGATCAACCTTAGACATGACTATATGTATCAAGATAGCGTTAGCGAAGTCTTGCTCATCTCCAACTGACATTAACGAATCAAAACTTGCCGATACCGAGTCTACCATTGTACGAGTTCCAATTGCCGATGGCTTATCCATCGGCTCAATATCGAACAACTGGGCGAGAGTGTCAAAAAAGATCAGACATTTGTTGTCGTATACTCGACTTAGGCTCTCTAATGCCTTTGGGTAATTTGCATCAGACACCTGGAAAGCTCTGATGGTACCTAAAGCCTCATCTGATAAGCACGATATCAAATGGTTGAATTTTTCAATGTTTGATAACGAGCGATCAGAATCTACCAAACTATTAAAAAGACCGATAAATTGTCTGTACTCTGAGTGTTTACCGCTGAATCTAGGCAACTTTAGCTTGGGCAGGTGTGAATGGTGAGAAAGCTGAGGTACGGTTTCAGATGCCTTGTGTGCACTTAGGGCAGACATGTATGACGACCGGGCCAAAATACATGTTTCCTCTAGCATTGCGCGGCTAGTATTATCAGGATCTATTGCATCGATCTCTGACTGCAAGTCCATCGCTTTGGAAATATACGAATTTAGTATATCTAGCCGGCACTGATTCTCAAATTTACTTGGAGTCACCATTTTATTAATGAGTGAACTCCTTTGACACTCTATGTCGCTCTCTACTTTTTCCAATTTAACGAGCAAATGACTTAAACGGGTGGTGAGGCAACTTTCCTCATCAACGAAAACGGTGCCATTTGAATTCGATTTGTGCGCCATATTGAATTTTTCTAAATTTGGATCTATTTGAGTGCACGTAAGTGTACTGTCTCAAGAAATAATCAGTAAATAAAAAGATCGAATGAGCAAAGATAATCAGATGATTAAAGATAATCAGCTGATTAAAGACAGTTAACTGATGATATGAGAGAAGATAATCAGATGAATAAAGTTACTCAGCTGACTAAGTAGACTTCTCGAATAACAGAGATAAGAGAAGCTAAAGCAGCGCAGCGTATGCAGATAAGCGCTGGCAGTAACAAAAACAATAAACCACTCAGACGCGCAAGCGACTGTTCAACGATAATCACCTAATTAGCGATATTCGGCTGATTATAGTTAAACAGGAGTGGACTGCGATCTATGCAAACCAACAACACAACATACGTATGTAGGCAAACGATTTACCAACAACAACTATTCGACTTGCAGCTGCTCAGCGTACGTATGTTTGCCTGCTAGCGCTTATATGTATGTATAAGCAGCGTTGACGCAAGCAGAAACTAAGTACGAATAAGTAAAAGTAAACTACCGCAAGCTAAACTCCACCAGCTGTATGTATGTAATTGCGAGCTGCGCTTTACTTACATATGTGCAAGAACTTAAACAAACAAATAAGAATCAAAGGTCAAAACCCACCACCGAACATATGCAGATCTTAACGAATAGCAGAATTAAGAGAACGGCAAATATGTATATGTGCATATGATTACATGCAGCGACACAATTCAATAAATTATATATTTTTTTCTTTTGTTTTATTTTATTTGTGTATATTTATTAAATGCTCTAGTACGTTTTGCTTCAGTTACTTTTCAATAAATCACATATATCAGTGCCGAAACGCAATGTCACTAATGTGCAACAAATGAAGCAGTACTTTTCTATGTACTGAATGTATTATGTGCCGCTCTACGCTTGCACTTTCTATATTATCCTATGCACCGACTCGTTTGGGCACTGTTACCTCATCATCAGAAGAGTCGCTCATGGGCTCAATTCTAGGTATAATATCTAAAACGACTATGGGTGGGGATTTCAGTGTCTTCAACTCCAGGTTGTTCCAATTCAAAACTTCCACCACGGCGAAAAGCTCCAAGGAAGATCCAATAACGAATATACTAATACCGACACGCACAGCAACCGAAGCCTTGAAAATGTCTAATAGACCAACGAACGCGATTGAAAGTCCCTGCTCGGGCGCCAATGAAAAATCGAAAAACAACAAATCGAAACAAATTGCAATTTCGTACAATTAACAATTTATTTGGGACTTGGCAATCGCGGAAAGGCTTGGCAGCGTGCGTGTGGTTACAGCGATATCAAAAAACGAACTAACCGCCTGCCGCTAGCGACAGCTGCATTGCCGAAAACAAGAACTTACACGCTAGCTTAAGTATAAGAGATTCGCTTACACTTCTAGACAATCCAATAGTTCCATCTAATTTCTTATACTAACAATTCATAATTATTTCTTACACTATTAACCTATCCTTATGATCCAACAGGGGGTCTAAAAAAAGTATTTTGAAAATTCAATAAAAGAATTGCAAACTAATGTTGAACAACGTTTGAAAGAAACATGCTTAATGTTTTAACTAGTAAATATGAAAATCTATTAGCAAAACACGAAGTTCTCTTTAAACTACATTTTGAAAATGAGTTAAAAAATGTAATTGAACAATTTAAGATCAAAATGATGACATTGAGTCAAGAGTCCGTAAGAGTGAAACATATTATGAACAAATAAAGTATAAATTACAAAATGATAAAAAACAAGTAAGAAAGGCTACAGTCGAGCTAGACGACTGTAGAATACCCCGTACTCATAGTATTTGCAATAAAACACTTTGAAACATAACCATCAGTTTGTAATAGGGATGCTAATCGCCAGAAAATGCCGATATAGATATTAATTAAAATATCACATCAAATCAAATATCGATATTATCAACAACTGAATTCAAATACGCTATAGATATGGACATAATGACCAAATATCGCATTCGAGATCATATCGTAATTATTATTACTATCGTGTTGAATATCGATATATGATTTATCGAATCGTATGCATACATGTGCGTGCATCGTCCGCGAGCAGCGCTGTCGCTACACAAGCAGCGAAAACGTTCGCTCACATGTTTATATGCTTCTGTCTCGCTTGCACACATGCATTGACATTGCGTGCAATTGTTAACTTTGTTACGTGTCTAGCTCTTTTGTTTATTGTCCGATTTGTATGCAACTTTCAGCATAGTTTGTGATACCTTGTCTTTAAACGAATTTGAAATTACAATACCGTACGATAAGTGCATATGCCTTAAAAATGGCATTGAAGTTTGAAAGTTATTTGATTCGTGTGGGAAAACGGGGCGTGGCAGTCCAAAAATTTTAATGACAATGCATTTATACTGTCTCTGGCAACCTGTATACCAAAAATGGTACTCCTAAGTGCTATAGTTACTGAGATATTCGCTTAAAACATCAATTTTTTCCTAGGTGACCATAGTTATTTACAATTTGCGGGGGCGGTAAGGGGCGTGTCAAAGATTTAAAATAAACTTGATCTGCCTGACATAAAGACGGACTTTCATTCTAAATTTGGTGGCTCTAGCTTTTGTAGTTTAAAAGATCGAGGTGTTCATACGGACAGACGGACGGACGGACAGACGGACAGACGGACATTGCTATATCGTCTCGGCTGTTGATGCTGATCAAGAATATATATACTTTATGGGATCGGAAAAGCCTCCTTCTGCCTGTTACGGACATTTCGCTTCAAACAAACTTAAAAGACCCCAATACTCTTTTTTAGAGTACGGGGTCTAAAAAACCCAAGTTCAACATCGGCGACAGAGTACGCATAAGTAAATATAAGCATGTGTTTGAGAAAGGTTATACACCCAACTGGACTACCGAAATATTTATAATTAGACTAGTACAAAACACACAACAAAGAACATATTTATTTATTTATTTATTAACGCAGACTAAAAGCAGTCGCGAGTATTTAATTTAATTATATGATTACGTTGTGTATAGGTATATAATTTAAATTTACATAGTATTAAAAGTAATAATTAAAAAATTTAAATTTAAATTAAACTGAAATTAAAAAAGATAATAATTAGACCATTAATCTGGGAAAACAAACAAACAAATTGATCCAACATTTGTTGCAAGGGCTGGGAAAACCCAGAAAAACCCAACCAGATCAAAAAATTAAAAAATTTTGCCAAAACTAGCTCGAAAGATCACTGATTTAAGGGGAAGAATGGATGGCAGAGACTCCATTCTTACTGCCCTTGGAAATCAGAGATATAACGGAGTTGGCTGTAAAGTGAAGCTTTAATATGGAAGAGAAAGAGAGATGTATCAATCAATCTATAGTGTTCATTATAATTAGAGCATAATACCCGAAAACGATTGTGCAAAGCATAGTCAGTTGTGCATGTTGGTAGAGATAAAGGTATGTAGTACCTAGTGGTCCTGGAGGGAATATTAAATTTAAGGCGTTCTAAAAGAGACGGGGAGCAGATATCACCAATTATTAATTTATGGAGGAAGATTACCCCAAGAACTCTTCTCCGATTAGTAAGGGATGGAAGATTCAGAAGCAAGAGTCTGTTAGTATAAGATGGAAGGCGAAGATTAGGGTCCCAATTAAGTCCACGAAGCGCGAAGAGTAAAAACTGCTTCTGCACTGACTCAATTAAAGCTTGGCCATGAGCATGTTGAGGAGACCAGACACATGAACAATACTCAAGAATGGGACGGACTAGGGATGTGTAAAGAAGTTTGGTGACGAATGGATCATTAAATTCCTTAGACCAGCGTTTAATAAATCCAAGAGTTCCCTTAGCTTTATTAACTACAGTGGAAATATGATGTGTGAAACTTAATTTATTATCAAAAAGAACACCGAGGTCAACGACTGACAATATACGTTTTAGAGGTATATTGTCAATGTGATAGTTGGCTAAGTAAGGAGTCACCCTGTTAAATGTCATAAACAGGCATTTAGAAAAATTTAGGTTCAAGTGATTAGTTATGCACCAGTTGTGCATAGAATTTAAATCATCTTGAAGAAGCGTATGATCTGGGGGATCCTTATAAGACAATAATAATTTCACGTCATCGGCATACATAAGTATACGACAATGGGCTAGTAAAGAAGGAAGGTCATTTATAAAAAGATTAAAAAATAGGGGGCCTAGGTGACTACCCTGGGGAACTCCAGAAGTAACGAAGACAGATTTAGATATGGCTGATCTAAGCATAACCCTTTGGGTCCTACCTGTAAGATATGATGATATCCACAGAAGAAGGGAAGGTGGGAAGCCTAAAATGCATAGTTTATGCAGAAGGAGGTTATGATTAACAGAGTCAAACGCTTTACTGAAATCAGTATAGATGACATCAGTTTGCATTCTATTAAGGAATGCCTCATTTACAAAAGAGGTAAATTCCAATAGATTGGTCGAAGTCGACCGACTCTTAACAAAACCGTGTTGGGCAGGGGAGATAATTGACTTGCAGAGGTGTTGCAAAGTCGAAGTAATTATCTTTTCGAAGAGCTTAGGGATTGCGGACAACTTCGCAATTCCCCTGTAGTTGGATATATCCGACTTGCAACCTTTTTATGCAGAGGGATAATGTAAGATTCTTTCCAAAGGGAAGGAAAGACAGAGGATTCCAAAGAGAGGTTAAAAAGAATTGAAAGAGGTTTAATTATAGAAGAACAGCACTCCTTAAGCACGCAACTAGGAATGTTGTCAGGCCCAGGAGAGAAGGAAGTTTTTACATTGCTAATGGACGAAAGCAGACAACTATCAGAAATATAAGGAAAAAAATGGAATTAGAGGATGGGAGTTTAAAGGGGTAAAAGAAGTTAGTAGGCAAACTAGGGGAATACGTAGATTGAAAAAAGTTAGCAAAGAGATCGGAAGCAGCCGAGTCGTCACTTACTTTAGCAGTATTGAAGTATTGGGTACAGTAGAAGATTTGCGTTTAGAGTTAACAAAGTTATAAAATTGTTTAGGATCGCGCGCAAATTGATTCTTGCATCGAACGAGATAATTTTCATAGCATTGAGAATTAAGAAGGGTAAAGGCTGCTTTTGCTTTAGAATAATTTAAAAAGTCTAAGCTAGAACCTGTCTGCTTAAACTTTTTAAAATATTTTGATTTTTTATTTTTTAAGTTAGATAGCCTTGGTGAGAACCAAGGAGATTTATGTGAAACGGACTTTACAACACTATATGGAATACAGACATCAAAGATTGAATTTAATATGTTGTAAAAATACTCGACAGCTATGTTAATATCATTCGTGCTGTATAGTATAGACCAGTCAGTAGCAAAAATCAGTTGATTTAGCAAAGAAAAATTTCCTTTGCGAAAGCAACGGCGCGACTTCGAAGAGGATGAAGGAAGTGAACGGATGAAGTTAGTGATAGACAGGGAAAGTTCTAGAGTAGGATGAAAAGAATCTTCAGGAGCAACTACAGGAGAAGATCTAGTGACAATGGCACTGGATGAATCATTAACGAAGATAAGATCCAGCATCCGGTTCAGACGATTAGATATATGATTGATTTGAAAAAAGGGAAGATCAATCAAACTATCTAAAAAGTCGTTATTGGGTGTGGGTATGTAATCAAACTTGTCGAAAAACGTCCAGGAAATGTTTGGCAAGTTAAAATCTCCTAGTATCACAAAGAAATCACAATCACGAATGTGACTAAATATTTCTTTGATGAAATTGAAATGCTGTAAATAAACTGACATTCCTGAGGAAGGAGGAATGTAAGAGCAAGTTACATAAAGGGCAAATGACGAAAAGGTAACCTTAACGGCAACAAACTCAATTTCGTCCAGTGGTGAGACATCTATTAATTCAGCATTAAGAGAGGATTTTACTGAAATAAGAACTCCACCACCGCGTCGATTAAGACGATCGCGCCTGAAAATGTTATAATGAGATGACATTATTTCATTATCAGATATGCTAGAATTCAGCCAAGTCTCTGAAAATGCAACAATGTCAGAATCAAAAGATAAACTATTTTTATGCAACTGTTTTAACTTAGACCCAAGACCCCTAACATTCTGATACTGAATGAAAAGTTGGTCAGAGCCTAGTTTTTTGAAGTTATGACTGGGGCCGCTTGAGTCGAACCACTAGTCGGAAGGATGACTGGAGTTGAACGAGTTCTATTTTTCGGTTTGAACTCATGTACAATCATATGTGGGGGCCAGAACTTTGGATCACATATGATAGGAAATATGTCAGGGGACACACTAATCTTAAATGATGAAATTTCTCTTGGCTCACAGAAATTAAATTTAGAAATTGAAACGCTACCTGGAGTTTTGGTAGCGATAAAAGCTGCAATAGACTCAATAGTCGTATCTGCAGATAGTCTAGATAAAAATACCTGCTTACGTGGAGCCACGACCATAAGCAGGGGAGGCTGAACTGCTATGGGAGAAGCAACGGGGTGACTATTACGTCAACTTGGAGGGCTTTTGGTGTTTTTACTTGTTACATTAGAGTTGATTACAGGTAACACCGAATTATTAGGGGTAAAGGGGGAGCTGCGGGGGCGGCAACAGAGCGACTGTTACGCCGAATAGGGGGACTCTTCGAGTTATTACTCGTAGCCACTGCACCATTTACAGCCACAGATTTGATCACTGGTGATGGGGCGACTACGAGAGGGGCAGGCATAGCCGGGGAAGTATGGTTGCATAAGGGCCGGTCGGGTACTGGGTCAGCACTAATATCAAAATCAGTGCTAAGCTGCTTAGCGAGTGAGCGCAGTTTTAGGAATTGTTTTTTCACAGTATTGTACATACGTGAAAAATCGCATTGCAACTCAATACAAACTGGGCATGACATTTATTAGAAGACTATCAAGGATGTGAAACTAAAGGGTCTTTCTATACAGAGGAATTGAGAAAAACCAATTATCCAAGCAGCTACCTAGTAGAGAAAATTATAAGGGGAAAGGGGGTAAGGCACTAGTAAGGTGGCTTGTTTCTTCGGGGAGCAAAATTTGGTTGATTTAAAAAGAAATTTATTAATTTAAATAAAAAAAAAAAAAAAAAAAAAATATTAAAAAAAAAACTTAAAAAAAAAAAAAAATAAAAATATTTTAGGTTTATAGAAAAAATTAAAAATTATTAATAAATTATTCTTTCCTTCCTATTTTTGTATGGGGGAAAATAAATTTATTTTTTTTAAATTTTTTTTTAAAATACTATAAAAAAAAATAAAATTAAAAAAAAAATAAATTTTTTTATTTAAAAAAAAAAATTTTAAAATTAAAATGAAGTTTTTAATTTTAAAAAAAAAAAAAAAAAAAAAAAAAAAAAAAAAAAAAAAAAAAAAAAAAAATAATATTAAATAAAAAAAAAAAAAAAAAAAAAACTTAACATTTTAATTTTAAATAAAAAAAAAAAAGAAGAACCGTCTTCACATTCACAGAGGGCATGGAGCCCTGGGTTTCTTAATTACTATTTTTTAAGTATTATTATTATTACACAGAGGCATGGAGCCCTAGGTTTAGTTATAAGTATTAGTCAGATATACCCTAGAGGAAGGGAGTACACTGGGTAGGGTATAGAACGGCAACCCGCTAGCGACAAACCACCGGCAGAGCAGCGGTAAACCCAACGACGCACACACACAACGAATTACATGGAGATCGACATCGAAAGAAAACGCAAAACAGACGAAACCATGGCGACGCCGCACAGCAGAAAACAACGACGCCGGCAGCGAAAGAGAGCAAGCTACAGAGGGAGAGACAGCAGCCAGACAGCAGACGAAACAATTGCGACGCCGCACAGCAGAAAACAACGACGCCGGCAGCGAACGAGAGCAAGCGACAGAGAGAGAGAAACAGCAGCGAAGCAGCGGACGAAAACGATAGCGAGCGACACAGCAGCAAAGCAGCGACGCGGGCAGCAAGCAAGAACAAACAGAGGGAAGCAGAACATCGTGACGTCGGCAGCTAAAGCGAGACGCAAAACGGCACGCGACAAATGAGAGCGCGCTGCCGCTGATCTTGCTGGCAGAGGAAGCTTAGAAGCAATTAGCATAATTTACGCACGTTCACTTGGTTTTTCACCATCGCAAGAGGACGACGCATTGGACTGAGTTTCACCGCCGCAGAAAGACAACGCCGAAAGATGCGTAAGCAGGTAAGCGTGGTTGCCGGCTAGGGAGGTTAGGTTAGGTCAGGTTTGTGTAAGACGGTGCGTGGAGTAATAGACATTTAAGTGAAATTAAATAGAAAATAAATCTGAACAGTGCAACGAGAATACACGGCTTAGTAATTACCCAGTTTACCAACGACGACGCACAGTGGGACACATAAGCAAATTACTGCGTTTTACGCGGATATTTGCCGACGCAACGGACAGCGAGATCTAGCACGTTTTACGTGCAGGTAGCCATCGACGACGCACAGTGGGACAGATAGGCAAATTACTGCGTTTTACGCGGATATTTGCCGACACCACGGACAGTGGAATCTAGCACGTTTTACGCGCAGATAGCCACCGACGACGCACAGTGGGACAGATAGGCAAATTACTGCGTTTTACGCAGATATTTGCCGACACCACGGACAGTGGAATCTAGCACGTTTTACGCGCAGATAGCCACCGACGACGCACAGTGGGACAGATAGGCAAATTACTGCGTTTTACGCGGATATTTGCCGACACAACGGACAACGAGATCTAGCACGTTTTACGTGCAGATAACCATCGACGACGTACAGTGGGACATAGCCCGTTTTACGTGGACCTATGTACCATACCGGGATTCCTCATCGTTGGTGTGCCAAATAAACTCTTTTCCACTCAGTTGTATTTTTGCCCTATAATAGTCGCTAATTTCATCGCAGCGTCTATTTAGTCTCGCTCCATGGTTCCAGGTTTTTATAAATTTCTTATAAAGAGGACTCCGGTAGACTGAGAAATACCCCAGCCTTAGAACTTCTTTACAAGTGGCGCCCGAGCAGGGACCCTGGAGCTTATTTTTGAAAAAAAAAGTAGAGAGAAAACATCTTTGGTGGAATAAAAACCCACAAGTAGGGAATCATGAGGGGAAAGAACAACATAACCTCAATGGCACACGAGGCGCGAGTTTTTTGCATTACGTCTTCCTTGATTTTCTCCTCGTGTTTGTGCACACGCAAGGAATAGCCGAAAACGCAGAGACATAAAGAAAAGCCACATAGCAGAAAGCGAAGAGAACGAAGCAGAGAGAGAGTAGCAGAGAGCGCACCGAACAGAGATAGACAGAGCAGAGTTAGACGACCGAAGCCGAAGCCGAAACCGAACCCGAGTGGCAACGACGCGACGCCGGCAGCGACGCTGCCGCGGCCTATATAAGACCGGTAACACAACGTGTCGAGATCATTCTTTGCTCGACACGCGAACCAAACACAGCACCATTGACTCAACATTTGCTAGAGCATTCCTCTAAGCAAGTCACTCTTTTCGGAATTCATCGCATCGTTTACTTCATCGCATCGTTGATACCTCATCGCATCGTTCATAATTCATCGCATCGTTTACACAGAGTATTCCTCTAGACACATCGCATCGTTTATGATTCATCGCAACGTTTATAATTCATCGCATCGTTGATAATTCATCGCATCGTTCATAATTCATCGCATCGTTTACACAGAGTATTCCTCTGGACACATCGCATCGTTCACTCCATCGTATCGCCTATAATTCATCGCAACGTTTATAATTCATCGCATCGTCTATAATTCATCGCATTGTTTACATAGAGCATTCCTCTAAGCAAACTATCGTTTATAATTCATCGCATCGTTTATTTAGAGCATCCCTCTATATAAACTCGTCGCTTCGTCTTAATCATCGCTACGGTTCTCTTGGTCCTCGCACAGTTTGCTAGAGCATTCCTCTAAGCAAACTATCGGTTGTAACTCATCGCATCGCTTATATAGAGCCTCCCTCTATATAAACATTTCGCTTCGTCTTAATCATCGCTACGGTTCTCTGGGTCCTCGCACAGTTTGCTAGAGCATTCCTCTAAGCAAACTATCGGTTGTAACTCATCGCATCGCTTATATAGAGCCTCCCTCTATATAAACATTTCGCTTCGTCTTAATCATCGCTACGGTTCTCTGGGTCATCGCACAGTTTGCTAGAGCATCCCTCTAGGCAAACTATCGTCTATAATTCATCGCAACGTTTATAATTCATCGCATCGTCTATAATTCATCGCAGTGTTTACATAGAGCATTCCTCTAAGCACATCGGTTATAATTCATCGCAACGTTTCTAATTCATCGCATCGTCTGGGTCATCGCACAGTTTGCTAGAGCATCCCTCTAGGCAAACTATCGTTTATAATTCATCGCATCGCTTATATAGAGCCTCCCTCTATATAAACCTTTCGCTTCGTCTTAATCATCGCTACGGTTCTCTGGGTCATCGCACAGTTTGCTAGAGCATCCCTCTAGGCAAACTATCGTCTATAATTCATCGCAACGTTTATAATTCATCGCATCGTCTATAATTCATCACATCGGTTATACAGAGCATTCCTCTAAGCACATCGTTTCTAATTCATCGCATCATTTATAATTAAACGCATCGTTTTAATTAAGCACATCGTTTCTAGTTCATCGCATCGGTTATAATTCATCGCATCGTTTATAAGTCATCGCATCGTTTATAATTCATCGCATCGTTTATAATTAAACGCATCGTTTATAATTAAGCACGTCGTTTATAAGTCATCGCATCGTTTATAATTCATCGCATCGTTTATAATTAAGCACGTCGTTTATAAGTCATCGCATCGTTTATAATTCATCGCATCGTTTATAATTCATCGCATCGTTTATAATTCATCGCATCGTTTATAATTCATCGCATCGTTTATAATTCATCGCATCGTTTATAATTCATCGCATCGTTTATAATTAAACGCATTATTTATAATTCAGCGCATCGTTTATAATTAGGCAAACTATCGTTTGAAATTCATCGCATCGCTTATATAGAGCATCCCTCTATATAAACACTTCGCTTCGTCTTAATCATCGCTACGGTTCTCTGGGTCATCGCACAGTTTGCTAGAGCATCCCTCTAGGCAAACTATCGTTCGTAATTCATCGCCTCGCTTATATAGAGCGTCCCTCTATATAAACACTTCGCTTCGTCTTAATCATCGCTACGGTTCTCTGGGTCATCGCACAGTTTGCTAGAGCATCCCTCTAGGCAAACTATCGTTCGTAATTCATCGCCTCGCTTATATAGAGCGTCCCTCTATATAAACACTTCGCTTCGTCTTAATCATCGCTACGGTTCTCTGGGTCATCGCACAGTTTGCTAGAGCATCCCTCTAGGCAAACTATCGTTTGTAATTCATCGCATCGCTTATATAGAGCATCCCTCTATATAAACACTTCGCTTCGTCTCAATCATCGCTACGTTTCCCTGGGTCATCGCATCGTCTGCTAGAGCATTCCTCTAGACAAATCATCGTTTGTAATTCATCGTATCGCTTATATAGAGGCATTTCCGGATCATCGCGTTCTCACTCGACACACGGCCGAGCTACTGTAACGTAGTTGGACCATGAGCAAACACAGTTGGGTTAGTTATCGTCGCAAGAACGAACTAGAAGCAATATTATCGGAGTTCAATATTGACACGACAGGCACCGTAGAGGAGCTACGCCGACGCCTTTCAGTGTTTATTGGCCGTGAGGACTTACCCACTGCCACACGACAACGCTTGGACGAGCTGGCGGAGGCGTACGGGCCACGGTCCACACCAGATTCGCGATCACCTAGCCCTAGTAGACCCAAAGAGGAACGAGGGGAGGTGGAGCCAGCTACGGGAGTGAGCTTAACGGTACCCCCGCGACAGGCACCGAAGCGAATAATGAACGACGTCAACCCAGGGCAACCGGAACCATCCCCGATGGACAAGCATCGAGACGAACCCTCGTATGCCGGGCTGGCACAACAACTCCAGAAGTGGAGAATCACCTTCAATGGAAGAACGGACGCCCTCCGCTTCATAGAACAACTAGAGGAGAGAGCTGTTGCTTACCAAGTAGACATGGATTGCTTGCCCCGAGCTATGCCAGAATTCCTGACCGGTCGCGCCGAGGATTGGTTTCGAGGAAGTGGACTACAGAGCGCTACGTGGTCAACGTTTCGTCGGAGTTTCACCGACTTCTTCCTGCCGCCTCGATATTTCTCACGGCTGGGCGATGAGATTAGAGCAAGGACCCAGAGGGAGAAGGAACCCTTTCAGGACTACCTGATCGATATAAAGATCAGGATGCAAAGGGCTAGATTGAGCGAGACAGAACAGCTTGACCGGATCTATGACAACATGCTACCTGATTACCGGCTATACACCAAGCGCACCGAGGTTGACACCATAGCAGCCTTGACTCGGATGGCTCTGACTTACGAGGAGTTGCGGAGTCTGGAGGCTCGACGCACAACTAGACACAACGGAACGGGGTCAGGTCACGTAAATCCGTTTCGTAACCCCCCTACTCCACCCGATACAGAGACGATGCACCGGTCCATCACGAATGCCACGGCGGATCGCATCGATGTCACACGAGCTTGCCGACGGTGCGGAGAGATAGGGCATTTTCAGAGCAGTTGCCGAGCTCGCCCGATGCTATTCTGTTGGGAATGCGGACACAGAGGAATACGAACAGTAGAGTGTTGTCGACGACGGCAGCAGGGAAACGGCCAGCGTCTCCAGGGCCAAAGGGACCGCCCGGGGACGGATCAGCCGCCGTCCCAACAATAGACAAGGAACTGAGCATCACTGCGGGCCGGGTTACCGCCCCGGTCTGGGTGGCCGGATGGCCGATGGACGGAACCATCGACACCGGAGCCACGAGGAGCTTCGTCAGTACCGCAGCAGCAGCATACCTCCGGCCCCAATGCAAGGAGCGGAGAGTATACACGACGATCACCCTAGCTGACGGCACCACCAGAGTATTGGATAAGGTAATCCTGGCAGAAATTCACCTAGGCACCAAGAAAGTAACACTACCGTTACTCGTCCTGCCCACCGAAGTGGACGAGCTGATCTTGGGCCTAGACTACTTGCGAGCGATAGGAGCAACACTTCAGTGCGGGGACTACAAACTGAGATTCGGGGAAGAAATAGAGACGGAGGTCGCGAAGACACCAGTGCTCTCGGAAGCCGTCACTGAACCTACCCAAGGAGGAGCCGTGCGCCGTAGCACGCAACCGGAGGCGACTCCAGCCGAGGAATTAGGAACGGGAACGACAACCGAAGCACTGGGAATGGATTCCACTGACACGTGTCTAACGTCGGCATCCGCGGAACGCAACACGACTGCTGCAGCGGGCCGAATAGACCCAGGCATACCCGAAGAGCCTTGCCAGGCTGGTATGCACACGGATCCCCTCTCCAACCCACACGTAGTCCGGTTCTTAGAACAAGAACTAGGGAAGTTTGCGGCGTTGCACGGAACCACGTCAATCACCGAACATCGTATTACGATGCGGGATGACAGGCCCATTAAACAACGCTACTACCCAAAGAACCCAGCCATGCAGCAAGTTATCAACGCCCAGGTGGATGACTTGTTACGCCAAGGATGCATCGAGCCACAGGAGCCCCAACCCGAACAGGGCTCGGACATCGAGCGATGGATAGCTCCCCCACAAGACTGGCACACCGACGGGGGCCCGCTGCCGAGTTCGCTGGTGGAGCGACTCCAGGCCCAACTGACCAGTGGACCACCGAGAGCGGCCAAATTCCTGATGACGGCGGGTGGACACCGATACCAAGTGGTCCGGAGCATAGCAAGCCGCTATACCATAAGGTATCGCGACCCGGAGTAAGGGGGGGGTGTGAAGAACCGTCTTCACATTCACAGAGGGCATGGAGCCCTGGGTTTCTTAATTACTATTTTTTAAGTATTATTATTATTACACAGAGGCATGGAGCCCTAGGTTTAGTTATAAGTATTAGTCAGATATACCCTAGAGGAAGGGAGTACACTGGGTAGGGTATAGAACGGCAACCCGCTAGCGACAAACCACCGGCAGAGCAGCGGTAAACCCAACGACGCACACACACAACGAATTACATGGAGATCGACATCGAAAGAAAACGCAAAACAGACGAAACCATGGCGACGCCGCACAGCAGAAAACAACGACGCCGGCAGCGAAAGAGAGCAAGCTACAGAGGGAGAGACAGCAGCCAGACAGCAGACGAAACAATTGCGACGCCGCACAGCAGAAAACAACGACGCCGGCAGCGAACGAGAGCAAGCGACAGAGAGAGAGAAACAGCAGCGAAGCAGCGGACGAAAACGATAGCGAGCGACACAGCAGCAAAGCAGCGACGCGGGCAGCAAGCAAGAACAAACAGAGGGAAGCAGAACATCGTGACGTCGGCAGCTAAAGCGAGACGCAAAACGGCACGCGACAAATGAGAGCGCGCTGCCGCTGATCTTGCTGGCAGAGGAAGCTTAGAAGCAATTAGCATAATTTACGCACGTTCACTTGGTTTTTCACCATCGCAAGAGGACGACGCATTGGACTGAGTTTCACCGCCGCAGAAAGACAACGCCGAAAGATGCGTAAGCAGGTAAGCGTGGTTGCCGGCTAGGGAGGTTAGGTTAGGTCAGGTTTGTGTAAGACGGTGCGTGGAGTAATAGACATTTAAGTGAAATTAAATAGAAAATAAATCTGAACAGTGCAACGAGAATACACGGCTTAGTAATTACCCAGTTTACCAACGACGACGCACAGTGGGACACATAAGCAAATTACTGCGTTTTACGCGGATATTTGCCGACGCAACGGACAGCGAGATCTAGCACGTTTTACGTGCAGGTAGCCATCGACGACGCACAGTGGGACAGATAGGCAAATTACTGCGTTTTACGCGGATATTTGCCGACACCACGGACAGTGGAATCTAGCACGTTTTACGCGCAGATAGCCACCGACGACGCACAGTGGGACAGATAGGCAAATTACTGCGTTTTACGCAGATATTTGCCGACACCACGGACAGTGGAATCTAGCACGTTTTACGCGCAGATAGCCACCGACGACGCACAGTGGGACAGATAGGCAAATTACGGCGTTTTACGCGGATATTTGCCGACACAACGGACAACGAGATCTAGCACGTTTTACGTGCAGATAACCATCGACGACGTACAGTGGGACATAGCCCGTTTTACGTGGACCTATGTACCATACCGGGATTCCTCATCGTTGGTGTGCCAAATAAACTCTTTTCCACTCAGTTGTATTTTTGCCCTATAATAGTCGCTAATTTCATCGCAGCGTCTATTTAGTCTCGCTCCATGGTTCCAGGTTTTTATAAATTTCTTATAAAGAGGATCCGGTAGATGAGAAATACCCCAGCCTTAGAACTTCTTTACAAACATGATATACACTTTGAAAAGGAGAATAATATTGGCTCACTTTTTGGTTTTAAAAGTGCAATTTATCGGAAAAACATTGTACATATCTCTGAGCTACCTGTAATTACTAAAGTGAATGACGTGAGAATCGAATGTAGTATTGTGAAATCATCCTATATGAATAACACACCAGCACATACCTTACATGAATTTACTGTAAATGTCGCACCAGGATATAAATTTATTGTAGTTCCAAAGAATCTCATCTATTTACCAGTGAACACTAAAGAAAAAGGTTCTCTAACCATTCGAGTACTTGATCAGGACGGAGACTTGATCGATTTTCGTGGTGAAGAAATTACAATACGCTTGCACTTGAAGCCTAAATAAATATGATTATTTTTAATAAAAGAGGGAATACTGATGAAAACACTATCAGTCAACCTTTCACAGTTAAAGAGTCAACACGCTTTACAAACCCTAATCTGACAATACAAAATAAACTATTTTTAGAGTCTATTGGGCTAAAAGTAAAGATTATTCAAAATGGACGTAATTAATATTGAGGAGAAACCATTTTCTTTTGAGAACATTACGAAGAAAGAATATCATACTTATTCGTCATACTTACAAACATTTAATAACAATGATGAAGTTAGGATATCTATTCAAAATCAGGATCTATAAGTATACCTTGTGAGAGTTACATTAATATTGAAGGATTTATATCTAATATTAGTCCGCTTAAAGTAGTAAAAGGTATACTACTGTAATCACCGTCGTTTTTATTTTATAATATATAATATGATTGATAATTTATTTACAGATATTTAAAACTTGCTTTTGTTGTAAACGCTTTTGTTCTTCTTTTTCTCAAAAGTGATTGTGTGACCATCTTCCTTTTGCTAAAATACCTCACCGTGTTGAATGGCATTAAAGAGTGGCATGCTTAATTCAGTGTGGCCGTTTACATTCGGCCAACCCTAACAATTGATCGACCACGATCATTCATATACATACTTAGAATAACATTCACATTTTTACAATATTTCACTTACAAACATAGGTTCACAGTTTTATCACACGCATGTATCCACGGCTTGAGTCGGGCTGATTCTAGAATACCTTTGTACGGTAAGTGAGTAAGCTGACAGCCGTCGATATCAGTGATTTCGTAGCGATCGCTCGGAAGTACTCTATTTATTTTATACGGACCCCTGTACTTGGGAGCGAACTTCTTACACGACCCAGGAGTGACGTCGACATTGCGAATAGCAACAAAATCATTAACCTTATATGTTAATGGTGCCTTATGTCTTAGGGCGTACCGTTTTTCATTACGCTCTTGTGACTCTTGAATTTTCACACCTGCTTCTTCTCTGACAGCTTCAAAATTACAAGGTTTGACTGAACTAAATTTCTCGCCCAAGTATTCTGTTGGTTCGTCAACTATGGGACCTCGCTGATCGCAACCAAATAGCAACATAGGTGGGGTCTTACCGGTACTGCACTGCACCGAGTTGTTAATAGCAAATTCCACACGATTAATTAGTTTATACCAATCAGCTTTGGCTAGAGGCTCGGATAGCTTTCCAAACATAGGAGTCAACACCCGGTTTACGCGCTCGACCTGTCCATTTGCCTGAGGAGCTGCTGTTGCTACTTTGATGTGTTCAATATTTCGGCTCCCAACAAATTTAGTAAACTCAAATGAAGTAAAACACGTACCCCTGTCAGATAAAATTCTTCGCGGGCGACTATAATATTTAAAATTTTTTCTAATGACGCATTGACCTCTTTAGTACTGGTGGAGTTTACTGGATACAGTTTAACAAACTTTGTAAAAGCATCGATGATAACCAATAGATGCTTCCTTTTTGAAATTACAACTGCCAACGGACCTAGGTGGTCAATATGAATGGTATCAAAAAGAATGGGATTCTTTGGAATACTGTGGAATGTTCTGTTATGTATAGTCTTGGTAACAGAATGTAATATGCATGGCAGACAAATTTTTATAAATACCTTAATTTTCGACTTCATTAACGGGAAATAGTAATTTTCCTATAATTTGTTCACACATTTATCAGGACCTAAATGACATAACTTCTCGTGACATTGTTTTATTAAATCTCCTTGCATCTGAGCCGGGGCATACAGGCATAACTTTTCTTTATTGTTATTCCTATACCTATACCATCAATTAACAAGAAACCTGTCACATCACCTTCTTCTAAACTTGCCCTTAGTTTACGTACATCCGGATCTCTCATTTGTTCTGTTTGCAACAACAAGTCAACATCATGCGGAGATGCACCAACTACACTAACCAGCTTAGCGAGTTCATTTAAGTCACGGCTTTCAAATGATATTTTGCAGTTATCTGTTCAGTTCTTTTCCAAAGGGCTACACAGTCCGGATGAGTCTTCACTAGGTTCGCACGGTTTAGGACTAACTTCTGCCAAAAGTACACACGGTTCACAAGGTTTAATACTATCACAAGGTTCACAAGGTTTAATACAATTTTCTTCCAAAGCTACGCACGGTTCACAACTTTCTTTTGTTGTTTCTTGTAGCAAATCGGTTTGTAGACTTAACGCATCTACATGTGCCATATTCGATCCGGGTCTATGAGCGATTGAATAATTAAAGCTTTCCATTTATAATGACCACCTTACAATACGAGGATTTATCGATTTCTTACTTAGTTGTTGGATCATAAGCATAGGTTAATAGTGTAAGAAATAATTATGAATTGTTAGTATAAGTAATTAGATGGAATTAATTAGATTGTTTGGAGTAATTAGATTGTCTAGAAGTTTAAGCAAATCTCTTATGTTTAAGCTAGCGAGTAAGTTCTTGTATTCAGCAATGCATCTGTCGCGAGCGGTAGGCAGTTCGTTGTTAAATATCGCCGTAACCACACGCACGCTGCCAAGCCTTTCCGCGATTGCTTAATCCCAAATAAATTGTTAATTTTACAAATTTGCAAAAATTTACTCTACGAGTAACGGGTATAAAAATTAAAAAATGGAAAAGGCAAAGCGCAATATAAAGTCTTTTGACGGTGGAAGGTACTCGATTTGGAAGTTTAGGACGAGGGCATTATTTGCAGAACTGAATGTGTTAAAAGTTGTTGATCGGTTGGAGCCCATCGAAATCGATGACTCTTGGGAAAGGGCAGAGCGATGTGCTAAAAATACGCTCATAGAGCAAGCGACAAAACGACGCGCCAAATCTTTGAAAGCTTAGACGCTATTTATGAGCGCAGAAGTTTGGCATCGCAATTGGCGTTGCGCAAACGTTTACTCTCACTTAAGTTGTCGAGTGAGATGCCACTTCTGACCTTTTTCAATATATTTGATGAGTTGGTTAGTGAGTTGTTAGCTGCCGGTGCAAAATTGGAAGAAATGGACAAGGTGTCCATCTAATAAATGATGAGTCATTGTATTCAGACAGTGTAAAGTTGGTGCCACCACTGTAAATCGCTGTGGCCAAACAAGGAGAATACATATATGCCACCAAACGTGGTATGGCAAAATGGCTTCGAAATTACACTGGAGGATGTCTTGTACTGCAGGGAAGCTGCAGGTAATTTAATGTCAGTGAAGAAACTCCAAGAAGCTGGAATGTCAGTCATGTTTGACACCGATGGAGTCTCCATAAGCAAAAATGGAACACTTGTGGTGAAAAGCTCAGGTATGTCGAATAATATTCCAGAACTTAAATTTCACGCGTATACTTTAAATGCGAAAAATAAAAATAAATATAAATTGTGGCATGAAAGGCTTGGGCACATTAGCAATGGCAAATTACTTGAAATAAAAAGAAATAATGTATTCAACGATATTAGTGTTCTTAAAAATATATAGTTGTCCGATGATATTTGTGAGTCCTGTATAAATGGAAAACAAAGTAGACTACCATTTAACAGATTAAAAGACAAAAACCATATTAAAAGACCCTTATTCGTAGTGCATTCAGATGTATGTGGACCAATTACTCCAGTTACCCTGGATGATAAAAACTACTTTGTAATCTTCGTCGCTCAGCTTACACATTATTGTGTTACTCATTTAATCAAATATAAGTCAGAAGTATTTAATATGTTCAAAGACTTTGTAGCGAAGAGTGAAGCGCATTTTAATCTGAAAATGGTTAACTTATATATTGACAATGGTAGAGAGTACCTGTCAAATGAGATGCGTACTTTTTGTGTAGAAAAAGGGATATACCCTCATTTAACAGTGCCACACACACGACAACTGAACGGCGCACAGTGGGGCAGCGGGCCTAAAAACTTTGCAAAAATCATATCTTTTGAACCAAAAAAGATATTTAAAATATTTAAAAAGCAGTCATTAAAAAAAATAAATAAATAAAATGAATGTTAAAACAGCATTTTCGGTCAACAGGGTGCTTGAAAATTTAAGGTCAAAGTTCACTAATGTTTCTGCTCATATTAGACACATAAAATAAAAATTAAAAATACAATTTTTTATCACAAACTATTGTTTTCAATCTTATTTTTATATTGGTACCACATTTTAATATGTTTAAGACAAATTTCTAAACAAATTTACTAAATGTTGATGCCAACATTTTTGGTTATGTTATTTTGAGGTTATTTTTCTTTATTTCTTTTTGCTGTCATTTTTATTTAAAACATACATTTACATTTATTGTAATACTTAATAGACCTTATTTTTCGGAACTGAAACTATTCTCTTCGAAATCCTTTTAAAATGGGTGGATCTGTTGATGCTGCTTGCTTGCAAACAAAGTCTACTTTCTTTCAATGTAAATCGTAAATTTTTGCAGGAATTAAACTCTTAAATTTAACATAAGATATTGAGGAGAATATATACACTTCATTGAGTAAGCATTACTCTTAATTAAGTTTACGAATCTGCCTTTCCGAATATGCCCAATCAAAAAAGAGTCATAAAACAATTGATACCTCACCCCTTAAAAGCTTGGAATGGAAGAAGAAAATCAAAATCAAGTTATGAATTTTTTTAATGCATTTTTGCTAAAAACATTGTGTAATGGATTTTTTTTTAAATAACCATCAACATAAGAATATCTAATAGTGCTGACTTATCAGAGCTACAACTATTTTCTCTCATTTCTCTTGGGATCGCACGTGTATAATCGATACAATGGACGAGATGCGTTTTCGTTTCAGGAGAAATCTCTTGGAATCGAATAGGATAGTTTCAAAATAAATTCTGTGTACTTCATTTTACAATGCAGCTGAGAAATCCCATACTCATAGCTGTGTTTCTACCTCATGGAATTATCCAAATTGAAATTCTTTTTTTGTTTACTTAAAAACACAATTTCTTCAGCTATCTGTTGCCTAAATGACTAAAGATGGGTAAAATCCTTACAAAATAACTCTTGTTAAGAGTTACTATGTCTGGTATAATTAACAACATGATTTTACGCAGTTTTTTCATTCAAACACACATGACGGAAATTCCCATTTTTGCCTGCGCTCTTCTTGTTCCATACCTAAGCCACGCATTTTTACCGCGAGGTTGCGTTAGTTTTTTGACTCTTGTTTCTAAACGGGCAAGTACGGGCAAAGGAGACTATATAGACATATTAGAGGAAGGATCCCTCTATCATATGTATATAGTTTCACTCTGACCTTGGATGAACTTTAGAATTTAAGTCCAACTTAACTTAAAAAAGTGGCCCAAAAATAGTCTTTTTTTAATCTTTTGGATTTACCAGTTTTAATCATTTCTTAACCAAACCTCATTTTTCTTTTTGTCGAACGCTACCATCACAAAAATGATTTTTGCCACGTTTTTCGGGCCGCTGCCCCAGTGTGCGGCGTATCTAAACGAATGGTAAGATATATTACTGAAAAGGCTCGGGCTTTGATAAATGGCGCTACATTAGAAAAACACTTCTGGGGTGAAGCTGTCTTAACAGCAACATATCTTATTAACAGAATTCCAAGTAGGGTTCTCGATGAAGGCAGAATTACGCCGTATGAAAAGTGGCACAACAGAAAACCCGATCTGAGTTATTTGAAAGTGTTTGGCTCAACTGTGTACGTTCACAATAAAAATGAGAATGGAAAATTCGATGAAAAATCATTTATCCTTGTGGGATATGAGCCAAATGGGTATAAATTGTGGGATGCTATCAATGAAAAATTCATCGTTGCAAGAGATCTTGTCGTTGATGAAACTAATATGGTTAATTCAAGGGTTGTCAACTATGATACAGATTTGCTTAAAGAAAGTAATAAAAGTGGTGATGAATGTTTTCCGAATGAAAGTAAGAAAATAAATTACCCTGACGTCCTGAATGAAAGTAAGGAGTGGGATAAAACTGAAATCCTGAAAGATAGTAAGGAATCTGATCACATAAATATTCTGAATGAAACTAGGAAAAGAATTAAATCTGTTGACCTAAATGAAAGTAAGGAAACGTGTTTCCCGAACGAGAGTACGGAAAATGAAGCAATCGAAGCAATAACCAGAAAAAGTGAAAGATTAAAAGGCAAACCACAAATATCGTATAATGAAGACAATTGTAATATAAATATGTTTATATTGAATGCTCACACTGTTTTCAATGATGTTCCAAATACATTTGACGAAATAAAACACCGAAATGACAAACATCTTTGGGAAGAAGCCATAAAAATAGAGTTAAACGCTCATGAAATAAATAATACATGGACTATGACGGAAATGCCAAAGAACAAAAACATTGTCGATAGCAGATGGGTATTTTCCATTAAGTATGATGAACTTGGAAATCCTTTAAAATATAAGGCTAGGCTTGTCGCACGAGGGTTTACTCAAAGATATCAGGTAGATTATGACGAAACATTTGCCCCTGTTGCCAGAATTTCTAGCTTTCGGTTCATTTTATCGTTAGCTGTGCAATATAATTTGAATGTTCATCAAATGGATGTGAAAACAGCTTTCTTGAATGGAAAGCTAAGTGAGGAAATATATATGCAACTTCCTCAAGGTACATCAAGCAATGGTCATAACATTTGTAAATTGAACAAGGCAATTTATGGACTCAAACAAGCAGCAAGGTGCTGGTTTGAGGTTTTTGAGCAGGCATTAAAAGAATATCAGTTTGCGAATTCGCCAGTAGATCGTTGTATTTACATTCTAGACAAAGGCGATTTTAAGTCAAATATATATGTACTATTGTATGTTGATGATTATGTCATAGTAACGGGGGATATGACAAGTATAATTGATTTTAAAACATACTCAAAGAACAAATTTCGAATGACCGATTTAGAAGAAATACGACATTTCATTGGCATAAGAATAGAAATGTTACCAAATAAAATTAGCTTAAGTCAGTCCACTTATATTTTGAGAATTTTAAGTAAATATAATATGGAAAACTGCAATGCCGTAAGTACCCCTTTACCGATCAAAATGAATTATGAATCGCTTAATTCAGATGAAGTTTGTGGAGCACCATGTCGAAATCTTATCGGGTGTTTAATGTACATCATGCTGTGTACACGCCCTGACTTGTCTACTGCAGTAAATATTTTGAGTAGATATAGTAGTAAGAATAACTCAGAGCTATGGCAATGCTTAAAGAGGGACCTTAGATACTTAAAAGGAAGTGTCGATATGAAGTTGGTTCTTAATAAGAATGAAACATTTGAAAATATCCCAGTTGGATTTGTACACTCTGATTGGGGTGAGAATGAGATTGATAGGAAGAGTACCACAGGTTTTTTGTTTAAAGTATTTATTCGATTCAAAGTTTATTAGAGACTGACAAAATGTGTATATATGAATTTGCTGCAACGCAGGCAGACGAACCAAGAAGTAAAACATACATGAAAGAATCTCCGTTATAATTCAGTAAACGAAGCATGTGTATAGTGAAATTAAAGATAGACAATCAACGGTGTGTGTATACATATTTTAACACTCCTTCTCAACGTGTTGTCTATCTTTACAAAAATCTTAAATCATTTTTAATCCTAACATTTCAGTAAACTTAACATGTTTTACTTTACATAAGTTTTTTGTAAATACATCTGAAATCATATTATTTGTGGGAACATACTTTATATTAATTACATTATTTTTGTACATTTCCCTTACAAAATGGTATTTTATTTCAATGTGCTTGCTACGCGAATGGAACTTCGAGTCTTTAGCAAGGCACTGTGCGCTTTGATTGTCGCTATAGATCAGCAATTTTTCGGTCAATCCGAATCCCATCTCATTGATCAGTTTTTTAACGTACACCGCCTCTTTGGTAGCTATAGAGAGTGCTACGTATTCTGCCTCCGTACTGCTGAGGGCGACAAGGTTCTGCTTCTTCGACTCCCATGAGACAGCTGCTCCGGCCATGAAGAATGCCCAACCACTAAAAGACTTTCGATCGCTGCTATCGCCAGCCCAGTCGGCGTCAACAAAACAGTGAATAGGCACACCCGTTTTGCTATAGTGCAATCGCATATCTGAGGTACCCTTTAGGTATCTCAACACCCGCTTGGCAGCAACCTCGTGCTCCTTGTGCGGATCAGCATTTCTCTGTGCCAGCTTGACCACAGAGTGAATGATATCTGGTCGCGTAGTCAGCGCCAAATACAACAACGACCCAATGAGAGATTGATTGTCCACCTGATGACAGCCAATCTCATCACATTTCGTCTGAAAGCCAGCTTCCAACGGAGTGGTGTTCGCCTTACAGTCCTGCCATTTCTCTCAATTTCCGTACCCAGGAAATGCTGCAGCTCTACGCCATCGACCACATCAAACTTATTTGATATCAGCTGCTTTGTGTCCGACATCTTGTTCTCGAGTACATGCAAGTATAAAATCGTCAACATAAATAACAATTATATTTAAAAAACCATTAAGTCTGCTTGTATAGACACATGGCTCGCTAGCACATGGTACAAAGCCAATCTCCAATAGAGTGCTCCCCAGCTTTTTGTTCCATTCACGGCCACTCTGTTTTAGGCCATACAAAGACTTCTTTAACTTGAGAACTCGTTCAGGATGATCAGCGTCTATAAATTCTTCAGGTTGTCGCATGTATACATCATCATGTAGCTCACTGTTGAGATACGCTGCTGAGACGTCCATTTGGTGCAAGTGCATCTCGTGCTCGACAGCCAACGCAATCACCAATCTGATTGAGGAATAACGAGCCACTGGTGAAAATGTTTCCTCGTAGTTCACTCCATATTGCTGCCCGAACCCTTTTGCGACTAAGCGTGCCTTAAAGCGCTGCACGTTGCCATACTGGTCACACTTGGTAGTAAAAACCCATTTACAGCCGATTATTTTTCTCCTGCAGGACGATCAACCAGACTCCACGTTTGAATGTTTTTTAGGTGATTATACTCCTTCTGCATCGCCGATTTCCAGTCTGCAGCTTGTTGCGAACATAGCGCTCCCCTTTACACTAGTAGGCACAACGATTTTTTTCGCATCCAGTACATTGAGCATATTGTACTCCTTGTGAGGACGACCTACACGTCCAGTGCGCACAATTCTTGGCCTGCCTGGCCCCCTTTTTTTGCGTTGTTTGGTCCTCTTCAGCATTCTGCCCGTCATCGCTTTGATTTTGTTCATCGGCATTAAGATTTCGCTGCTCATTATCATCAGTATCCTGTTGGTCATCGCTTTGGCCCTGCTCAGCAACATCAATGGACTGCATTTCATGCTTCTCAGCAGGCTCCAGAATCAGCACATCTGATCCACTTGGTGATCTTTGATTGGACTCCAAATCCTTTACAAATTCGTGCTCTAAGAACACAACATCTCTGGATACTGTCACGTTTCTTTTTACAGGGTTGTACAGACGATATGCTTTGGCAGTTTCTGAGTAACCTACCAAAATGTGTTGCACTCCCTTTGGCGAAAATTTCTTCTTGCTGGTTTTATTCAATACAATGGCTTTTATGCCAAACACGTTCAGATGGGATACACTTGGTCTTTTTCCAAACCATGCCTCGTATGGCAGACAATGTTGTAGTGTGTGATCTATTGCGTAGATACGCCGCTGTAGCAATAGCCTCACCCCAAAAGCACTCACCAAGTCCAGCATGTACCAGCATACTTCGTGCCATCTCCACCAAGGTTCTGTTGGCGCGTTCCGCCACACCATTCTGCTGCGGAGTGTGAGGAACCGTGAGCTGTCTTTTTATACCGTTGCTCGACAGAAATTTTTCAAACGCACCGCTCAGGTATTCGCGCCCGTTATCGCTTCTTACAGCCTTAATCCGTTTTCCAGATTGATTTTCGACCAGCATTTTAAAGTCTTTAAACTTATCAAAAATTTCGCACTTTGTCTTTAATATGTATACCGATACATAACGCGTTTTATCGTCAATAAATGTAGCGAAATACAGTCCGCCACCTTGTGATACTGTAGGCATCGGTCCACAAATATCTGTATGGATCAAATCCAATACCTCTTTTGACCGATTTTCCGAAACTTTTGGAAATTTCTTCACGCATATTTTGCTTTTAGCACAAGTTTCACATACGAAGTTATTTGTATTACACACACTAGCACGAAGACCATAAACCATGTCTTGTTTAATCATTTTATTTAAACTGTCAAAATTAAAATGTCCGAACCGATCGTGCCACTTGACTAGCTGATTTAAATTTGTTTTTGCAGCAAATGCCTTTTTTGTGCTGTTCTAAAATAGAAATAAATCATTTTGTTTTTCTGCAACCATGATAGTGTCACCGTTTTTGTTTTTTATAAATGCTTTGTTTTCCACAAAAATCACTTTGCACTTATTATCAGTTGCCTTTGGTACAGAAACAAAATTACATTGTAAATTTTTAACATATAATACATCTTTCAATTCGATCTCATTATTTTGCCACTTTAGCATCACTGTCCCTAAGCCTTCAGCTTCTATGTAATTTTGTCCCGCTAATTTTATTTTTTCTTTGTGCTCACGCATACTGAAAAACAACGATTTCTCGGAACACAAATGTGCTGTAGCGCCGCTGTCTAAACACCACGCACTTTTTGTCAATTCGCCGCTATTACGCGAAGCAGCAAACACCGATAGCGAACTTTTTTGTCTTTCGTCCGATTTTCGTTTATGTTGTCTTTTTCAATCTTTTTGTTTTTTGATCTACACTTCGCCGCAAAGTGCCCGCGACGACCGCATGTCCAACATTCGACGTTTTTTAATTCCTTTTTTCCTTTGTCCTTCTTTACGCTTTCTGAACGCGATACAAACATTTTTTGTTCGACTTTTTCGATTGTCTCCTTATGCGCTCTCCTTCTTCAAGCAATTTAATTCTGAGAGCGCTAAGCGACGGCAAATTAACTATCACCTTCTTCCCACGAAAAAAACAAAATACCCCTTAATTTTTACTTAAAATAAAAAGGAAAAAAATGGGAAGGAGATTACTTGTTGGATTTCACTTAGTTTTTCAACGAGATTAGAAAAATTATTTATATGTTCCTAAAATTTTTCCTATTTCCCCATTTTTAATAAAAAAAATAATGTTTAAAGACGTTCCCGGCGGCGTAGATACCGTCCTCTCCCCCGGGGGTTTCTGTATAAAAAAAATTTATTTAGTGCAATGACGCTGCAGTTCGGGTTGGGAAATATGGAAAAGGGCAAAGAGCAACTGCAGAATAGAATGCTGCTAGGGATAACTAGATGGACGACGTGCCGGTATAGTCCTCACGGCAGGCGGGGAAAAGACCCCCCTATTATGGGAAAGGTATTGGCGAGAGACCCTCGCCTATCTACAAGGAAAATAGAGTTCAATGCGCCGGGATAGTCCCAAGGCAGGCGGGAAGAGACCCTCGCCTATCTACTAGGAAAGTGGTTAGAGTTAGTAGAGAGAGCAGAAAGAAAGCACTCCAGTTATCTTCAATACAATCCTTTATTCTTATACTAATCGTTACAACTATTCCCCTATGGTGCCCTGTTGCACCGCCTAACGGAATCCTATCGGCACGTGGCCGCCAACTTACTTGTTATTCGGAAACGCGCCAACTCGCGACCGACGTCTACTTCTCCCAGGCTCGATCGAAAAGTGACGCGACGCTCTGTCATCGAAGCTGTCGCAACACAACTCCACCACGAGACCTCTTTCCCCCCCAGACTTTTCCTGAGAAGTACCAACCCCCCCCCCCCCTGCCGATAGAGGGCGCCGCGTCCTTACCACGAGGCTCTCTTCACCACCGAGCTGTCTTGGGGAGAAATTCAACCCCCCCCCCCCCCCCGCGCCAAGGAAGGGGGCCCCCATAAAGTCTAAATGCTAACTGCTATACTAACTATCGCCTTCAATGGCGCGGAAACAAACTTAAATATTAAACAATATTCCATTCTTAAAACTATTAATTAATAATGGAAAACCAAAATGATAATGTAAGGCGGTCAATTTTGGGGCCGCCTTACACCCCCCTCCTTTCTCCGCAGAGTTGATCATCACCGCTCCTGCTCTGGTGATGATCACGCTCGAAATCCTCTCGCCATTGTCCAGCTTAAAGTGCGTGCGGCGGCAGTTGCTCCCTTCTGTGGCCGTTATCTCCTGCTGCAGTCTCGCTGTACCTCGCCCTCGTCGTCCATTGCGTTGGCTCTCCTGATGCGCCACCCTCGCTGCTGTCTTGCTGTGCCTCGCCCTCATCGGGGGGATCTGAGTATTCCCTATCTGTGCTCTGAAAGAAAGGCCTTAAAGCGGTTAGGTTGACCACCCTTCACTTACGCTCGCCTTGCTGGGCGAGCCGCACGATTTTGGGGGAAATAAAGTGTACCACCCGGCAGGGCCCTCCATACTTGGGGCCATCACAAGACAGCTAGTGTTGCCTCAACCAGACCGCATCTTAAATCCCAGGGCGCCACTCTCTTCTTCTGCTTATGTAGGACCTTCTCTGGTCCTTCGATGCCCGTTGACGATTGCTCCGAGCTACATCGGAGATTTTCTTCATCCTTTCCTCCTTCTCCCTCGGGTCCAGCTGGACTGCGGCAGACCCGGGAGTGACTTCCTCGTTTGCTTCCTCAATTCCCATCCTCCGTACTCCAGGTGAAGACGCTGTTCCGGCCTTCGGCGACCTATTTCCGCCCTCCGTTGCCTGTTCCTCCGACCCATTCTCCTCGTTCGCTTCCTCCATATTCATCCTCCGTACTCCAGGTGAAGACGCTGTTCCGGCCTTCGGCGACCTGTTTCCGCCCTCCGTTGCCTGTTCCTCCGATCCATTCTTCTCGTTTCCCTCAGATGCGCGTGCCCGAGCGGTCAATCCCTGCTTGGAGAGCGGAATAACTTCTATCGGTGGGCGTTCTTCCATGAGAAACGCCGGCTTGCCACACTGCTCTGCTCCTTCCTTCCTCAAGATTAGTTTTCCCGTCCACAGCTAATTGAGGTGCCCATGAGGCACAAAAAGTCCATGCCCAGAATGATCTTGCCTCCCTCCATCGTCAATGGGGAACTCCTCGCCGCGATTCCATGTCGCCGCCCTCCCGGGTTGGGGGACGCCTCTGGTCGTTTTCCGCTCTCGTACGTTCGCAGGACTCCCAACTGCTCTTGCCTGGTTTGCCGCAGACCCGGCCGAAGGTGATCCTCGCATTCCCGAGCGAAATGCCCCGTTGGTCCACATCGATGGCACGCTCTACGCAGATCGTACCTTGCTCCTTCGTTGTGTGTCATCCTCTGGTTGACGGCTTCTGTCTGGGTCGTCCCTGGAAGCGCTTCTCTGCACGATGCCTGCGCTAAGGGTCCTCCTATCGCCGACCTGAAAGGATTATTCTGCCGCTCTTCGGGTACCGGCGGCCGATTTACATACCCATAGTGTGAACCCCATTCCTCATTGTGCTGCGTCGTATCCAGCATGACGCATGAGCAGCCTTATCTCCACCAAGTAGTCCTTGAATTTTTCACCGCGTCGCTGGCGACGGCACCTAATCTGGTCCTCCAGACGCTCTAGGTACCGGGGAGGCAGGAAGAACTCCAAAAATTCCCTCCGGAAGACAGCCCAGGATGCGTCCCTCAATCCACTCATGAGGAACCATGTAGCGGCCTTTCCGCTCAGCGCCTCGCTTACTGCTCCTGGCATATATGCGAGATCAATCCCATATGTTCTCGCTCGTTGCTCCAGGGTTTCAATAAACCCGAGCGGGTCCGACTGCCCGTCGTACCGCATGTCCCACTTTCGCACCTGGTCCGCCACGCTCCTCAACGAGCGGGAATCCTCATAGACGGGCCACATGCGTTCTTGCGGCCTTCCATGCGCGCCAGCGCCATCCGGTGGCCTAGAGACATCCCTGCCGAATCCGCGAACATCTTCCACCCGGATCTTAGGCGGGAATTTTGTATCCGCCGGTGATGGTTCCCACGCTGGCCGCTCCGCATGCCCGTACAGGCGTGCACCCCGTAGGTCGTGCTCTGACCGTTGCCGCGATCCGCCACCGACGCCAAGCAACGCGCCTGTCCGAGGCGGCTCCTGAAGCCTGGCATATTGAGCCTCCAGCTCCACCAGTCGTGCCCACACCTCTGCCGAGTGGCCACCCGCCTGTATGAACGCGGCGAATGTCTTGCGCAAATCCTTCACGCGGCCAACGTCCTCCAAATCGAATTCCCGGAACATCGTCAATAATTCCTCTCTGCGCCTGTAATATACCCAGCGCACGCCGACCCCAGGCTTCTTGGACTCAAATGACTCCATTTCGACTTTATCAGATTCGTCGTTTGTCTCGTCTTATTAATTTTTCTTTTCCCAGAAAAAGAGTCTCCGGCCCACGGTACCACGGAACCTCGGTAACTTCCGTTCCTTGGCCTTCCTCCCCTTTTTCCTCCTCCTGGCCCCGGCTCACCTCGTCGCGGCTCCGTATGCACCAGGAGCACACGTTGTTCCTCTTATTCTTCCCCCATTTTTTCCCTCCAGAAAGTTCGGCCTCTAGCCCACTGTGCAACTGTCTCTCTTATTATTATGCACAAACCACTGGCTCGTGGCCCACTGCGACATACATGTCACCGTCTCTTCTTTTTTTTTTCAAAATTAAAACCAAAAAATTTGAGCACGAATCTCTGGCTCGAGGCCCACTGTTCCAGACATGTCACCGATTTTTCTCCAAAGTCAATTGCATAAACATGGCCTGGCCCACTTGCGATATTGCGCTGCTTTTTAAAAATCGATTTTGAGCACTAAACATTGGCCACTGGCCCACTGTGCAGATATTGCGCTGCTTGCGCGCAGCCGTTATCAACCACGCACTCAACACCGAACCGCGGCAACCTGTATGCGTTTTGCACGTCTCTTTTCGTTTTCTTTGTTTTCGTTCGATGCGCCGTTGCGTGCGCGTCAACTGTACTTTGCGCACGTGTGTGAGTGAGCACGCGTCAGCCGAATTGCACACTTTTGTCTGTGTATGCGTCGCGACACTTTTCGATCGCCGTTTCCCCCCGTGGGCTTTATTTACCCCTTGCCTACAACCTCTTCGCTACTGCTTTTTCTCTATGCTATCCTACGCTTGTACTGTACTGTACTGTAGCCGCTCTTATTTCTTTCTAATCGCGCACTTGTCTGTGCGTGCTGGCGGGGTTTTATGTCGCCTGTGTGCAACGCCTCTCAGAACTGCAGCGTCCCTGCTCGGGCGCCACTTGTAAAGACGTTTCCCAGCCGGGGTACAGATCTCAGTCTGCCCAGGGTCGCTCTTTGCAAGAAAATTTATTTAATGCAATGACGCTGCAGTTTGGGTGCGGGAAATGTGGGAAAGGGCAAGAGTAACTGCAGAATAGGATGCTGCTAGGGACAATTGGATGGGCAACGTGCCGGGATAGTCCCACGGCAGGCGGGAAAAGACCCACGCCTATCTACTGGGGAAAGGTATCAATGCGCCGGGAGAGACCCTCGCCTATCTACAAGGAAAATAGAGTTCAATGCGCCGGGATAGTCCCACGGCAGGCGGGAAGAGACCCTCGCCTATCTACTAGGAAAGTGGTTAGAGTTAGTAGAGAGAGAGCAGAAAGAAAGCACTCCAGTTATCTTCAATACAATCCTTTATTCTTATACTAATCGCTACAACTATTCCCTATGGTGCCCTGTTGCACCGCCTAACGGAATCCTATCGGCACGTGGCCGCCAACTTGTTATTGGCAGACGCGCCAACTCGCGACGTCTACTCACTCCCAGGCTCGATCGAAAAGTGACGCGACGCTCTCGATCGAAGCTGTCGCAACACAACTCCACCACGAGAGCTCTCTCTTCACCACCGAGCTTTCGTGCAGAGTTGCACCCGACCGCTCCCCGCGCTGCCGATAGAGGGCGCCGCGTCCTTAATACAAAGTCTAAATGCTAACTGCTATACTACTATCGCCTACTACCGTCAATGGCGCGAAAACAAACTTAAATATTAAACAATATTCCATTCTTAAAACTATTAATTAATAATGAAAAACCAAAATGATAATGTAAGGCGGTCAATTTTGGGGCCGCCTTACACTGTTTAAATAGCTGCACTTTTCTTGCCGAACCAGACGGTACATGGATCTCGGCTAATCTTCGCCAGGCTTCACTTGAGGTTGTACAGTGCTTTATATTGTTAATCTGCGATGCTTTTACACATAACAATATACTCGCGAGTGCTTTTTCGTCTTTGCTATTAACAATAGCCTTCTGCTCAACTGTGTCATTTAGATTATGTACCAAACGACCACTTGTCACTGACCACAAGTCACTATGTATTAACAGACTTTTCATCTGCACTGACCACACACTATAGTTTTCACTATCCAATTTCTCAATTGCGAATTGTGAAGTCATTTTGTTAAATTTAGTTACTGTTTACTTTTAACTAAATAATTAAGCGAGTCTCTCTTATACACAACTCTTTTAAACTGTCACGCGTAGTTTTTTAAGCTGCCTGGGCCCATAACCTATTCGATTCAAAGTTTATTAGAGACTGACAAAATGTGTATATATGAATTTGCTGCAACGCAGGCAGACGAACCAAGAAGTAAAACATACATGAAAGAATCTCCGTTATAATTCAGTAAACGAAGCATGTGTATAGTAAAATTAATTATAGACAATCAACGGTGTGTGTATACATATTTTAACAGTATTTGATTCCAATTTGATTTGTAGGAACACCAAGAAACAAAACTCAGTAGCAGCTTCATCTACTGAAGCTGAGTATATGGCGCTGTTTGAAGCTGTGAGAGAAGCGCTATGGCTAAAGTCCTTAATAAACAGCGTAAATATTAATCTAGAGAAACCCATAAAAATTTATGAAGATAATCAGGGATGTATCTGTATTGCCAATAACCCATCATGTCACAAAAGAGCTAAACACATAGACATTAAATATCATTTTGCTAGAGAGCAAGTGGAAAATAATATTATTCTTCTCGAGTATATTCCTTCAGAGAACCAAGTTGCTGACATCTTCACAAAGACGCTGCCAGTCGGAAAGTTTATAGAATTTCGAAAGAAGTTGGGACTCCTGGAAGACAACTAAAAACAAGAAAGAATGCTATAGTCGCTTCGCGACTTTAGGATACCCGTTACTCAGTTTATTTATATTATTTACAATGGGATATAATAATAATAATAGTATAATCGTTTAGGTAATCGGCCCCTTTTGATTTTAATTCACATGACTTGGGAAATACAGAAAATTTTTATACAAATTCATATTTACAGCGTATTTTTGACCAATTGTCCCTATGGGAGCTATACGATATAGTTTTCCGATTTGGATGAAACTTAGTGAATATGTTTATATTTTTGACAGACATATTCTGTGTAAGTTTCACTTCGATTGCTTGGCCAACGCAAAATTTATTCATTTAAATTCATATTTGGAGCGTATTTTTGACCGATTGTCCCTATGGGAGCTATATGATATGGTTGTCCGATTTGGACCAAACTTGGTCAGTATACGTACTCCCTAGACGTGTACTTTATGTGTCAATTTGGTTTAGATAGCATTGCTAACAAAAAAGTTTTCTATACTAAAACTTGCTGTTTTTACCTTTGTATGTACATAGAACGCCCTAAAAGCAAACTTGTACTGCTTGGGCATTTTATCTTTCGTTTGCGACCACTCGGGCCTTTCTAGCTCTTATAGTCTCTGAGATCCTTTTGTTCACACAGACGGACAGACGGACATGGCTATATCGACTCGGCTACTCATGCTGATCAAGAATATATATACTTTATGGGGTCTGCCATGTCTCCTTCTCCCTGTTACACACATTGCAACGAATACAATATACCCATTTACTCTACGAGTAACGGGTATAAAAATCAAATTATACACTTAGATATTTTCCATATAAAACAC
The DNA here is from genome assembly GCA_018903735.1 of Drosophila cardini. Classification (NCBI taxonomy): domain Eukaryota; kingdom Metazoa; phylum Arthropoda; class Insecta; order Diptera; family Drosophilidae; genus Drosophila; species Drosophila cardini. The sequence continues at coordinate 42,692 of JAEIGM010000077.1, forward strand.
AAATCGTTTGTCACAATCATAGACAAACTTACAAAATTACTATTATGTGCCAAGTCAAGAATAGCTCCCATTAAGCTGTCTACAATTCCACGACTGGAACTATGCGCAGCTTTAGTTGGACCTGAGCTTGCGAAAAAGGTGAAGCTTGAACTCAATTTAGATGCAGCAACACCAATGTATTATTGGAGTGACTCAAAGGTGGTTTTATCTTGGATAAAGGCTCCGTCCTACAACTTCCACACATTTGTAGGGAATCGGATATCAAAAATTCAGGAGTTAACATTGCCACGACAATGGAGACACGTACCAAGTACTCAAAACCCCACTGACGTCTTATCACGAGGAATATCGGCAGCTCAATTAAGGACTCATTCATTTTGGTTTTACGGTCCAATATATTTATCCGGGCCGTCATCCCAATGGCCAACACAAACTGTTTCGATTCCATTGTCTACCTTGGAATCAAATTTGGAAAAAAAGACAAAATTTGACTGTTGCAAGTACATCCATTGCCATAGGACAGGATTTGTACAACATGAAGCACAGCAACTCATTTTGTAAGCTTCAACGCATTATTGCATACATGCGTCGTTTCTGACACGCAAAGAACAGAAGAGCAACGACGCAGCTAAACCTGAATGAACTGGAAGAGGCGCGCATGTTTATTCTGCGAAATGTACAACAAAATGCATTTCCTGAATATTACGACACGGTCAAGAAAGGAACTGTCTCGAAGGCCTGCCCGTTCGTGAGTCTAAACCCCATCATGAAGGATTCACTTATTGTAGTTGGTGGACGCTTGGAAAATTCTCGACTTCCTGAGACAGCAAAGCACCAAATCTTGTTGCCATACAATGATTCAATTGTAAAAATGATTGTTCAAGAAATTCATGTACAGAACATGCACTGCGCTCCTTTGGAACTTAGATCCATTTACCAGCAAAATTACTGGATTTTAAATGGCACATCTCTTCCAAGAAGCATAGTGAGGAATTGCGTTCGGTGCCGAAGGTTCCAACCCTCTGGTTTACAACAAATGATGGGAGTCCTACCCTCAGCCAGAGTAACTCCATCAAAACCGTTTTCACACAGCGGGAGTAGATTACTGGGTACCTTTCTGGATCCATCATAAGGTTAGATGAAAGAAACCTGACAAGGCATACATAGCCGTATTCGTCTGTTTCGCATCAAAGGCAAAACACCTGGAGTTGGTCAATGATTTGACAACAGCGGCTTTCATACGTGCACTCAAGCGTTTCTTGGCTCGTCGAGGAAGGATCGGCACCGTGTATTGTGACAACGCAACAAACTTCGTAGGAGGTTGCAATCAGTTGAAGGAACTCAATGAAGCAATCTTATCCAGAAAGGCTAAGGATGAGATCACTGAGAGTTGCAATAAATTGAAAATCAATTTCAGTTTTATTCCACCACGTGCTCCTCACTTTGGAGGCTTATGGGAGGCAGCAGTAAAGTCAGCAAAAGGCATTTTTAAAAAGAAATGTGGAAACGGCATCACTCACTTTTGAAGAATTGAACACAGTGATTGCGGAAGTGGAAGCCATATTAAATTCGAGGCCCTTGACACCACATTCATCGGATCCCAACGATCTAAAGGCGATCACACCAGGAGATATTCTAATCGGTGAGCCTTTAGTAAGCCAGGTACACTGCGAACCCACTAGCACCACAATCCGTCAACAATGGGACCATTCGTCAAAACTCCGACATAATTTTTGGACCCGATGGTCCTCGGAATATTAAAGTGGACTACAAAGGCGACATAAATGGCATTTACCTCTGCCCAATGTCAAGGAAGGAACACTGGTATTAATCAAGCAAGATAACGCCCATGGGTAAAATCATCAAGGCGTACTATGGATCAGACAATCTAGTGAGATGCGCAGATATCAAAACTTAACAAGTAACAAAGGCTTCAGTCGAGCGAGCCGACTGTAAAAGACCCCGTACTCACAGAAGTGCGCATTTTCCATTCGAAAAACAAGAAAAACGGAGTGATTCACATTTTGTATACATACATTTTTATATACAAATGTATGTAAATATATACACAATTAAATGCACAATTTCCTTACTTGGCTTATTTTAAAAATATGCCGTGTTTTACAATTTGAAATTAAATTTAAATTTAATTTTAAATTTGAATTGAAATAAAAAAAAATAATCAAAATAATTCACTGACGGGATCCAAACCTCGGACTCCACGCACACGCGTCAGTGCACTAACAGCTGCACCACGCCCCTTTATTGAAAGTGCTCGACTATCTGCATTTACATGTAATATTTTTTTGTTATATAACAAAAATTAATAAAATGTCCCTGACGGCGCTCGAACCCATGATCCCGGGTTCACATATAAGTGCGAAGAATTAGATCAGGCATCTTTACTACTTAGACTACACTCCGCAAATAAATAAAATAAATAATTAAAATTTAAAAAGTTAACAAATAGCATTTGTCACTGACTGGATTCGAACCGGGGACCCCGGGCTAACCAACACGTACGAAGCGCGCATCTCTACTACCTAGACCACGCTCCTTATTGAAGTTGCAGTAGCTAAACGTAGGGTTAAATCTTTTATAATAATTGTTTAGTTAACACACTGCACTGCTTGCTGGAGTTTGTGTTCTTTTTCTATTGCAAGCAGTGTAAACAAACAATTTATTCATAAAACTCAGCATTTTTGATTAATTTATTTTATATGTTGTGGTTGTCCGATTTGGACCAAATTTGGTGAGGATACTTTTAATAATTATTCACACATTCTCTGTAAGTTTGGTTGCGATCGCTCAACTAACATTACGTGTCTTCATACAAATTTTTTATTTTTGACCGATTTGTCCTATGGGAGCTATAGGCTATAGTTGTCCGATCCAGATCAAACTTGGTGAGGATAGTTACATTGGTACCATACACATAATGTGTGAATTTAGTCTCTCTAGCTCTAGTAGTTTTCAAGTTATGGTGATGTGAAAATTGTTTTTTGCAATTTGCAGGGGCGGTAAGGGGCGTGGCAAAGATTTGAAATAAACTTGATCTGCTCGCGAAGCAGACGGAATTTCATTCCAAATTTGGTGGCTCTAGCTCTTGTAGTTTAAAATTCTAATAGTTTTTGCTAAGTGGGAAAAATTTGGAACAAATTTTCGGAAATATGAAAAAAGGCCTCGGCAAGACTGTAATGCTTTGCTGTTATATATTACAAGCTCACGATCCCTAATCAGGTCACTAAGAATGGTTGATGTAAATCTTTGGAACACTGCTGGTCCGTTCTTTAGCCCAAAAGGTATTCTTAAGTATTCAAACTGTCCATCTGGTGTGACGAAAGCAGTAGATTTGATTGATTCATCTTCCATCCCTACATGGTAAAACCCACTTTTCAAATCTATAACGGAAAACACGGTTTTGCCTTCTAAATATTCCAAACAATCTTCTATCAAAGGCAACGGAAAATTATCCCTCACAGTTTTCTTATTTAACCCTCTATAATCTACACACATTCTTATATTTCCATCCTTTTTCCGCACTAAGACAATTGGTGAAGCATAAGGAGAATTGCTTGGCCATATTACATTATTCGCTAACAATTCATTAACTGTTTCAGTGACTATTCATCGTTCATATTACGATAACCTTCTAGGACTGTTATGAAATGGTGTAGTATCTGTCAGGCGTATTGCCATTATACTTTTAGGTGAGCCGTAATTTACTGTAAACTAGTCAGTATAATGTTCGCGCACAATACGACGGGACTCCCGCATCGCGCTCAACCCAAACTCACTGCCAACGGTGACATTTTCGTTTTCCAAAAACGATGCGCAAACGGTTTGCGATTCTACTAACCACTATCGAAACGGGGATGCATTGGTGTTTACATTGAGTTCATTAACAATATTTTGCAAATTGGTTATATTATCACTAATGGTGTTATACGTAGAAAATTTAGTAAACAGGGATGCACAGAAAGATTTGTATGCTAAACCAACACTTTTCTTGAAAGATTCAGAATTTATTTCATATTCTTATACGTATTCATTTTTTGCGAACTTAAGACCTAATTTTTTTAGAACATCTCTGCCAAGAAGAAGTGGTGTAGGCATAATAATATCAGGAATAACTAGAACTTCAATTTCATAATATTTTTTCAAGAAAAGAAGTAAATATTTGATTTTTCCGTAAGTAAGAATGGAGCCGCCGCTGAGCCCTTGAAGTTCACTTTTAAATAATATGTCACATTTTAAATGTGGTGTCAGTGTTCCATTCATAAAACTTACAGGGCTTTCGGAATCTAATAAGGCAAAAATGTTATCAATGTCGGTGCATCCCTCTATACTAGATAATCTTAAGCTTATTTATTGAATAAATGGAATATCATCGGTGGCATCCGGATCTTCTTGAGTACCCATGCCGGCAATTCGGGTATGATTTGGACAGCTCTGGTATTGGTGGCCCACTTCAAAGCAGTGAAAACAACCTCCTTCAATTCTTTGAGCGTGGACAGCTGGTGCTCAAATGACCAATCCGACGACAGTTGTAACATCTTACCTCCTTTGTAGCAGGCGTAATGGACTGCTTATGGTCTGATGACTGTTCGGGGGGCGGAGTACTTTGGAAGCGGCTGAACTGTTTGAAAGCGCATCATCTATTCCCGCAGTTCGTCCAGTGAAGTACAGTAGTATAAAGGTGCAGACAATCCGGTACGATCTTGTAGTCCGTCCACAATATATTTGACCACGTCGGTATCTTTCAAATTACCCTGCTGAGCCATGTTTCGCATAGTGATGAAATACTATAAAAACGACTCTCCTTTGGCAATCGGGCGGCTTCGCATGCGGTTAGCAATCTCGTAATTAGTCATCTGAAGGCCAAATACTTTCAACAAGGCATCCTTTAACTCCTTCCAAGTTGTGGTCTGCTCATACGTCATATATAATTTATCCGATCCTTGCAACAGCCGGTTGCCAAACGACCAACGTTGTGTATTGTTAAGTGCATACACCAAAGCAGCTTTTTCCAGCTCACGAATTGACACATGAATGTTGGTAGAGTGGCTTCGACATCTTTTAGATTTAAACGGCAGCTTTGATCGGGACCACTTAAATATTCTTCCAGTTCAGCAACACGTGTTTTCAGCTCAGCGAAGTTTTTACGTGCAGTGTACAATGCTATGCTACTCATTACTAAACCCAGATCGTCTGTTTCGCTCATTCGTCCGTCCGTATGAGCACGTTCAGTCACCATTGGCTCTCGGGAAGTTCCGCTAACAGTAGCGTGATCTGTTATAAGGGTTTGTACGTCTATAACCTCCAAATCGGGCAACTCTAAAAAGGGCCCCGGACCAGCGTCATCAATAAACTGTCCGGCAACCATACTAGCAGGCAACGAGGGACATATCTTTTCGGGTACTTCTCCGTCTCCTGAAGATTGAACACGACTCTCCGACATAACTGCCTTTAGCAATGAACGCAATTGATGAATCGGCGCTTCTCTGTCAAAGGGCACTCCATTGGCTGCAAGCAGCTCAAGTAATGCAGGTCTATTTAATTTAATAATTTGGCCGTATTTCATGAAAAGCAAAGTTTCGGGGCAAACCCCACCCCAAATTTGTAATCACCTTCGTTTTTATTTTATTATATATAATATGATTGATAATTTATTTACAGATTTTTAGACCCCTTACTCTAAAAAAGAGTAGAGGGGTCTATTAATTTTGTCTGAAGCGAAATGTGCGTAACAGGCAGAAGGAGGCGTGGCCGACCCCATAAAGTATAAATATTCTTGATCAGCATCAACAGCTAAGACGATATAGCTATGTCCGTCTGTCCTTCTGTCCGTCCGTCCGTCCGTCTGTATGAACACCTCGATCTTTTAAACTACAAAAGCTAGAGCCACTAAATTTAGAATGAAAGTCCGTCTGCTTCGCGAGCAGATCAACTTTATTTCAAATCTTTGCCACGCCCCTTACCGCCCCCGCAAATTGTAAAAATCTATGGTCACCTAGGAAAAAATTGATGTTTTAAGCGAATATCTCAGTAACTATAGCACTTAGGAGTACCATTTTTGGTAAGCAGGTTGCAAGCATTGTCAATACAAGCATCATTCTCTCCTATATATGGACGCCAACCCTTCCATTACAATCGAAACGAATCGCTTTGGAGAACTCGTTCCATGCCGTGCGTTGATAGACTCAGCTTCTCAGCTCAATTTCATCACTACGCGATTGGCTCATCAGCTGCAGTTCAAAAACGCAAATGGAATATACCTAAAGATCTACTACTTGCAGCCGCACTTTTCTTCGATCTCATCTGCGTTGGTCAAATTCGTATTTTTGATAACTTGCTTTCTCTTCAAAAGACCAAACATTTCTGGTGGCTATTCAGATCAGTCAAATAGACATTCAACTTTAGCTGCATTGCGCTCAGCGCCTGACCCTTTGATCACAGATGAAACGCTTTTGGAAAATCGACAGTCTCCTTGAAGAAACGCCGTTTGTTTCAGACGTGGATGCTTTGTGCGAGCAGCTATTTAAGGAAGCCTGTATTAGACTGAATACAGGTCAATATTCGGTTCGGCTCCCAACTAAACCAAACCTCAAAACGCGAAACACCATCATATCAGACAGGGTCTCGCAAATTCAAGAACGAACAAAGGAAATGGTATGGAAACATGTTCCTTCGCAAATAAATCCAGCCGACATCCTATCACGAGGATGCACGCCATCAGAGCTGTCTTCGCAAACTTTGGGCTCAAGGTCCCGAATTCTTATGTCACGGCAGCAGCGAGTCGCCACAATCAGTTGATTACCCAACTGAACTTCCGGAACGGCGGCACAAGTCTTAAGTATCCTCTGCTGCACCAGATCTTTCCATTAACTGTAAATTCTAAAACTCTTTTGGGCATCAACAGCGTGTTTTCGGATATGTTGCTCGATTCTTGAGCCTCCTTCGCAAGGGACACCTCACTACACAGGACGAAAAGAAGGGAACTCATCTGCTCATCAAGAGCATCCAACTGGTTAATTTTGGCAAAGATCCTCAAGCCTTGGTTGGCGTGTCAGGTTCGATCGCTGCAGACCTTTGTGAATCCGCGTCGGTGGACGTCTTCATAACTCGGATCTCGACTTTGAAGCCAAGCATCCGCTTCTGTTGCCTTAACATCATCCGGTATCCCTAATAGCTTTTTATCATGTCAGAATTACTCATTCCGGGCCCCAGATTCTGCTCACTGCCCTACGGCAAAGGTACGGCCCATTGGAGGCCCATTAAAAGAGGTCGCATCAGTCATCAACAAGTGCGTTAGATGCTTCAGGATACGCCCTAAGCTGCGCGAGGATGTCATGGCACCCTTGCCAGCGGATCGGGTACAGCCAAGCGCCACGTTCCTCACTATAGCTAAGTCGCTGAAGAATGTTTGGCACTCGGAATCAATTGGAATTGTATTGGGACATTTTCTTGGTAAGGCTTAAACGTTTGAATAATGTCCATTTTATCCACCCACTGTCTTAATTTTCTTTTGGTAATGTGAAGATAGGAATCTTGTATCATTATCTCATCAATTGATATTAGATTCTCTGTTCCGTTGGTGGAACTACATCCCCAGACCATGACGTGACCTCCACCATGGTTTACTGTTGGCCTTAAAAATATGTTTTCTGAGGTCCGTATTGTGTTTTCACCTCACAATCGTTCCATACCGCTCCGAATCATATTCAATTTGCTCTCGTCCGAGTTGTGGCGTCATCCCACTAGGTTTGATTCTTATTGGAGCACTCCTGGGCAAATTTTTTTGTGAACTTGTGATTTCATTCGCAGAGCACTAATTTCCTTAGTGCAATTCGGGCGTTGTACGCTTCTGATTGTGATTGAATGATTGTGCGCCTCATTATCTGCGCTGAAACAAACTTTCCATTCTCGGCAAAGAGTTCAGCAATCAATTCCAGAACACTTCGTCGAGGATTTGCCTCCAACTTCCTCACAATTCTGGACTTTTCCCGTTCAGTCAATTTTCTAGGTTGCCCATTTTGTTTAAAAATCGCGATCCTGCCTTCATTTTGGAATCTATGAACAATATCACCAACAGTGTTCGGCTTCATCTCAAGAATTTGAGCAATGTCAGAGTATGTCCTGCCCTCCAAATGCAACTGAGGATGATTTTTCGCTGCTCCAACGGGGAATTTTTTTTTTCCAAATCCATTTCAAACTGTACCAAAACAATGCAATATTGGGGTGGGATTCTTAGTGAATAATGGATGCCATATGTCTCTTTTATCGGGACAACAGTTTTTTGCACTATTTAAGGCTTCTCGGAGATGCCACATGGTTTTTTTAATCTGACTACGCAAAAAAACCGAATATTAAAGTAAGGCTAAATTCAGAGTTTGTCACTTTTAATTAAATATATATATTTACGTGTTATATTAAATAACCTTATATGCCCATTAATGGAAAGGTGACATTCTGGGCTTTATTAAATAATTTCAAATTGTTCGATTATGCCTAGATTTGTAAGTTTATTTAATGATGAAAGTTGAATAAAACAAGAAAGAAAGGTTATCTTCGGCTCGCCGAAGATTAAATACCCTTGCAGTCATGCATGTTGCGTTCGTTGGATTCAGTTACCAGTGGTGGATGCTGTATGATATAAATGTCTGATTTAGATGAGATTTGGTCAGTATATAGGGAATAATAGCAAAGGAGTAGTGCGTGAATTTAGCTGAAATCGCTTAAAAGACTTTAAAAACTTTCATACTAAGCCTTTGAACCGATTGTTCCTATGGCAGCTATATGATATAGTGGTTCGATCCGAATGAAATTTGGTCAACAGCTGGGGAATGATAGTAAATGTTTATGTCGTGAGTTTGGTTGAAATCGCTCAATCAACACTGAAAATTTTCATACTAAGCATTTTCATCATTTTCAACCGATTGTTCCTAGGGAAGCTATATGATATAGTACTCCGATTTGGATGAAATTTGGTCAGTATATAGGGAATGATAGCTTATGCATACTGCGTGAATTTGGTTGAAATCGCTCAATAGACATTAAAAATTTTCATACTAAGCCTTTGAACCGATTGTTCCTATGGCAGCTATATGATATAGTGGTTCGATCCGAATGAAATTTGGTCAACAGCTGGGGAATGATGGCAAATGTTTATGGCGTGAGTTTGGTTGAAATCGCTCAATCGACACTGAAAATTTTCATACTAGGCATTTTCATCATTTTCAACCGATTGTTCCTATGGCAGCTATATGATATAGTGGTCCGATTCGGATGAAATTTGGTTTGCACATGGGATTTGGTACTAAATGCATATAGGCTTAATTTGGTTGAAATAGCTCAAAAAAATTTTTTTTTTCAACCGATTGTTCCTATGGGAGCTATATGATATAGTCATCCGATCCGGCCGATTTTGACAAATGATCTGCCTGCAGAGAGAATACACATCTGTACCAAGTTTCATCAAGATAGCTTTAAAACTGAGAGACTAGTTCGCATAGAAACAGACGGACAGACGGACAGACAGACGGACATGGCTATATCGACTCGCCTGTTGATGCTGATCAAGAATATATATACTTTATGGGGTCGGAGATGCCTCCTTCAATGCGTTACAAACTTCGTGACAAAATTAATATACCCTCTGCAAGGGTATAATGAAACTCACATAGCAGCAAATGAGGAGTTTTTAAATGAGAAACCATTTTCTTTTGAGAACATTACGAAGAAAGAATATCATACTTATTCGTCATACTTACAAACATTTAATAACAATGATGAAGTTAGGATATCTATTCAAAATGAAGAGAAACCATTTTCTTTTGAGAACATTACGAAGAAAGAATATCATACTTATTCGTCATACTTACAAACATTTAATAACAATGATGAAGTTAGGATATCTATTCAAAATCAGGATCTATAAGTACTACCTTGTGAGAGTTACATTAACATTGAAGGATTTATATCTAATATTAGTCCGATTAAAGTAGTAAAAGGTAAACTACTGTAACCACCGTCGTTTTTATTTTATAATATATAATATAATTGATAATTTATTTACAGATTTTTAAAACTTGCTTTTGTTGTACACGTTTTTGTTCGTCTTTTTCTCAAAAGTGATTGTGTGACCATCTTCCTTTTGCTAAGAATACCTCACCGTGTTGAATGGCAATCAAGAGTTGCATGCTTAACTCAGTGTGGCCGTTTACATTCGGCCAATCCTAACAATTGATCGACCACGATCGTTCATATACATACATAGAATAACATTAACAAATTTACAATATTTCACTTACAAACATAGGTTCACAGTTTTATCAAACGCATGCATCCACGGCTTGAGTCGGGCTGATTCTAGAATACCTTTGTACGGTAAGTGAGTAAGCTGACAGTCGTCGATATCAGTGATTTCGTAGCGATCGCTCGGAGTACTCTATTTATTTTATACGGACCCCTGTACTTGGGAGCGAACTTCTTACACGACCCAGGAGTGACGTCGACATTGCGAATAGCAACAAAATCATTAACCTTATATGTTAATGGCGCCTTATGTCTTAGGGCGTACCGTTTATATTACGCTCTTGTGACTCTTGAATTTTCACACCTGCTTCTTTGACAGCTTCAAAATTACAAGATTTGACTGAACTAAATTTCTCGCCCAAGTATTCTGTTGGTTCGTCAACTATGGGACCTCGCTGATCGCAACCAAATAGTAACATAGGTGGGGTCTTACCGGTACTGCACTGCACCGAGTTGTTAATAGCAAATTCCACACGATAAAAACACTATCAGTCAACCTTTCACCGTTAAAGAGTCAACACGCTTTACAAACCCTAATCTGACAATACAAAATAAACTATTTTTAAAGTCTATTGGGCTAAAAGTAAAGAATATTTAAAATGGACGTAATTAATATTGAAGAGAAACCATTTTCTTTTGAGAACATTACGAAGAAAGAATATCATACTTATTCGTCATACTTACAAACATTTAATAACAATAATGAAGTTAGGATATCTATTCAAAATCAGGATCTATATGTACTACCTTGTGAGAGTTATATTAATGCTGAATTATTTATATCTAATCTTAGTCCGATTTAAGCTGTAAAAGGTAAACTACTAAATAATTGCTTTTCACATCTTTTTTGAGGAAATGCTTTATGAAATCAATGGTATTGAAATTGATCGCACTCGCTATGTTGGTACTACTACAACATTGAAAAATTTGGTGTCATTGAATAAAGGAGAAAGCGATATGCTTGCAAATGACGGATGGTTTCTTAATGGTCAAGTGGAGGCTGACTATTTCAACTTTTCTCTGCCTTTGAGAACAATTTTGGGTTTTGCTGAAGACTTTAAAAAAATTATTGTTAATTGCAAGCATGAGTTGATATTGATTATGAATTAGAATTTCAATAGATCATTACACAAGGAAACAGAGGCAGTAACACAAAAAATTATTAGCGATAGTGCCAAACTGAAATAATTAAATTTGATAAAGCACGGCAAGCCTCTGAGCATTCCATTTCGTAGTTGGGATTGTTACATGAATCCATTATTAGTTGATGGTTCCAATCATATTTGGAATGTTAAATTAGCAGCGTCTACAGAACCTCCATGATATGCAATTATTGCATTTGAAGAGAATGATAAAATTATTCATTCTAATTTGAGAAATTTAAAAGAATTTCTAAATTCAGAATCTTTTCCTTATGGAGATATGAACTTGAAGGTTTCTCATGGACGAATTGCAACTCTCTATGATATGTTAAGCAATTTCCAATCAAGCTTTTATATGAAAGAGACTTCAGGATGAGGCACCAATTATTGTTGTAGACCTTTCATATCAAAATTAAATGGTTAAAACAGGTTCTATTGATATAAAAATTCAAATAGAGACTGAAGTAAATACCTCGAAGGCTACTAAAGTTTATTGCGTGTTTATTCATGATCATTTAGTTGAGTACGCACCGTTGACGAGGATAGTTAGAAAAGTTTTATAAGCAGAAGCATATTTAAAATGAAACTCACATAGCAGCAAATTGAGGAGTTTTTAAATGACTTTAAGAACGTTTTATGTTTTCGAGACTTAAATATTTTGAATTTTGCCATTCCTTACATTGAGAAATATGAGAATGATATGCTGAACATTTCCCAAAATGGAGTACATTTATATCACTGCTCTTGGTCGAAGGGTAAAACAAATTGTGGAGTGGATACCTGTGCCTGCTTCAATCACGTTAATCGCCTACAAGAATGCTCGAAGGCCCCAGTGGTCGCAAACGAAAGATAAAATGCCCAAGCAGTACAAGTTTGCTTTTGATTTTTGACACGCCTACTTTAGGGCGTTCTATGTGCATAAAAAGGTAAAAACAGGTAAAAATAGCATGTTTTAGTATAGAAAACTTTTTTGTTAGCAATGCTATCTAAACCAAATTGAAACAGAATGTCCATAGGGACAATCGGTCAAAAATACGCTCCAAATATGAATTTATATGAATAAATTTGCGTTGGCCAAGCAATCGAAGTGAAACTTACACAGAATATATTTGTCAGTAATATAAACATATTGACTAAGTTTCATCCAAATCGGACAACTATATCGTATAGCTCCCATAGGGACAATTGGTCAAAAACACGCTCCAAATATTAATTTATATGAATAACTTTTGCGTTGGCCAAGCAATCTTAGTGAAACTCACACAGAATATATTTGTCAATAATATAAACATGCTGACCAAGTTTTATTCAAATCGGACGACTATATCGTATAGCTCCCATAGGGACAATTGGTCAAAAATACGCTGTAAATATGAATTTGTATGAAAATTTTCTATATTTCTCAAGTCATGTGAATTAAAATCAAAAGGGGCCGATTACCAAAACGATTGTACTATTTTTTATATCCCATTGTTAATAATATAATTAAACTGAGTTACGGGTATCCTAAAGTCGCGAGGCGACAAAAGCATTCTTTCTTGTTTTTTACTTAAAATACTTGTTGTGCAAACTTAGCCTGTATGCAATAGTAACAGGCTTACCAGGTAAACAGGAAAATCCATCATACAGTAAAATAGAGAGTAAAAGGTGGTTGTTCCAATTGGATATTGCTCTTGCTCTTGCTTCTCCTCATATGAGCACTTTCATACTGGTTAGACCCCGTACTCTAAAAAAGAGTTTAGGGGTCTATTAAGTTTGTCTGAAGCGAAATGTGCGTAACAGGCAGAAGTGGGCGTGGCCGACCCCATAAAGTATATATATTCTTGATCAGCATCAACAGCCGAGATGATATAGCGATGTCCGTCTGTCCGTCTGTCTGTCCGTCTGTCCGTCCGTCCGTCTGTCCGTCCGTCTGTATGAACACCTGGATCTTCTAAACTACAAGAGCTAGAGCCACCAACTTTCGAATGAAAGACCGTCTGCTTCGCGAGCAGATCAAGTTTATTTCAAATCTTTGCCACGCCCCCTACCGCCCCCGCAAATTGAAAAAAACAATTTTCACATCACCATAACTTGAAAACGAAAAGAGCTAGAGGGACCAAATTCACACATTATGTGTATGGTACCACTATAACTATCCTCACAAAGTTTGGTCCGGATCGGAAAACTATAGCCTATAGCTCCCATAGACAAATCGGTCGAATATTGGTGATTTGTATGGAGACATGAAGTTTTAGTTGAGCGATTGAGACCAAACTAACACATTATGTATATGGTAATATTATAACTATCTTCACAAAGTTTGGTCCGGATCGGACAACTATAGCCTATAGCTTCCATTGGACAAATCGGTCAAAGATTGTAGATTTGTATGGGAAAACGCGCACTAGAAGGAGTACGGGGTCTTTTACAGTCGGCTCGCTCGACTGTAGCCTTTCTTACTTGTTTTTCTTGATTTTGTTTGTTTCAATAGCAGTCCGAATTTTTGTTTAATTGGGCTATTATGTTGGTTTGGTTTGTTTCAATAGCAGTCCGAATTTTTGTTTAATTGGGCTATTGGTTTGGTTTGTTTCAATAGCAGTCCCATTGTCCTTAAATCGTAATGATCTGAATCGCGTCACTTTTTGCGGCTAAATCGCGAGCTCAATCCCGAAGTATCACTTAGTTGTATAAGAATATTCGTTATGTGAAGGAAAAGGACGAATTACTGTTACAAAGGACTTTCTCAGTATCCTACCGACTGCGCCAATTAAATTTCCAATTGAATATTTAGAAAGGAAAAAATTAAATTTTATTTCATTTCTTTTTATTTAAGTGAACACTTAAAGCGTGAGTTTAGAACTAATTTTACATAAAGATTTTGGGCTAAATGAAAGTTTTGTTAAAGCCTTCATTAACATTTGTTTGGACTATAATCTGTTAAAGTTATGTTAGTGTTCTGTTGATTACATTTATGTGCAGCTTTGACAAGCTTTTGATAAGCTTGAAAGTTTTATGCAAGATCGCTGATTATGCACTTATCCAAAGTGAAGCTTTGGAAAAGAAGGCAGATAATTTTTGTTTAGAAAAATGAATGTAAATAATCATTTTTCGTGAGAACGATTTTTGTGAAAATGTTTATAATTGTGAGTCTTGGAATTTAGTGGGAATGTTTACATATTTGGGGTTGCGGATATGTAACTATATATTCTTGATCAGAATCAACAGCCGAGACGATATAGCAGTGTCCGTCTGTCCGTCTGTCTGTCCGTCTGTCTGTCCGTCCGTCCATCTGTATGAACACCTGTATCTTTTTAACTACAAGAGCTAGAGCCACCAAATTTGGAATGAAAGTCCGTCAACTTCGCGAGCAGTTCAAGGTTATTTTAAATCTTTGCCATGCCCCTTACCGCACCCGCAAATTGTAAAAAACTTTTTTCACATCTCTATAGCTTGAAAACGATTAGAGCTAGAGGGACCAAATTCACACATTATGTGTATGGTACCATTATAACTATCCTCACCAAGTTTCATCCGGATCGGACAACTATAGCCTATAGCTCCCATAGGACAAATCGGTCGAAAATTTGTGATTTGTATGGAGACATGAAGTTTAAGTTGAGCGATTGGGACCAAACTAACACATTATGTATATGGTACCATTATAACTATCTTCACCAAGTTTGGTCCGGATCGGAAAACTATAGCCTATAGCTCCCATAGACAAATCGGTCGAAAATTGGTGATTTGTATGGAGACATGAAGTTTTAGTTGAGCGATTGCAACCAAACTAACACATTATGCATTTTCACATCACCATGACTTGGAAACGACTAGAGCTAGGGAGAGAAAATTCATACATTATGTGTATGGTACCTATCTTACTATCCTCACTAAATTTGATCCGGATCAGACAACTATAGTCTATAGCTCCCATAGGACAAATCGATCAAAAACAAAAAAATTGTATGAAGACATGTAATGTTAGTTGGGCGATCGCAACCAAACTCACACAGGATGTGTGAATAGTTATTAAAAGTATCCTTACCAAATTTGGTCCAAATCGGACAACAACAACATATAAAACAAATTAATCAAAAATGCTGAATTTTATGAATAAATTGTTTGTTTACACTTGCTTGCAATAAAAGACTTAACTTAACTCTACGTTTAGCTACCATTTAGGTAGTAGAGATGCGCGCTTCGTACGTGTTGGTTAGCCCGGGGTCCCGGGCTCGAATCCAGTCAGTGACAAATGCTATCTGTTTACTTTTTAAATTTTAATTATTTACATAAACTTCAATGCGGAGTGTGGTCTAAGTAGTAAAGATGCCTGATCTAATTCTTCGCACTTGTATGTTAGCCCGGGATCATGGGCTCGAGTGCCGTCAGGGACATTTTAATAATTTTTGTTATATGACAAAAAAATATTACATGCCAATGCAGATAGTCGAGCAATTTTAAGAGAGGGGCGTGGTGCAGCTGTTAGGGCTCTGACGCGTGTGCGTGAATTCCCGGGTTCGAATCCCGTCAGTAGATTACTTTGATAATTTATTATTTTTAGACCCCGGTACTCTAAAAATTTTTTTAATTTTTTCTTTCTTTTGTGTTCTGATACCGCAGTAAGTAAATGCAGATAGTCGAGCACTTTCAAGAGAGGGGCGTGGTGCAACTGTTAGGGCTCTGACGCGTGTGCGTGAAGTCCGAGGATCGAATTCCGTCAGTGAATTTTGATAATTGTTTTTTTTTAATTTCAATTTAAATTTAAAATTAAATTTAAAATTAAATTTAAATTTAATTTTAAATTGTAATACACGGCTTATTTTTAAAATAAGCCAAGTAAGGAAATTGTGCATTTAATTGTGTATATATTTACACACATTTGTATATAAAAATTAATGTATACAAAATGGGAATCACTCCGTTTTTTCTTCTTTAATTATGGAAAATGCGCACTTCTGTGAGTAAGGGGTCTTTTACAGTCGGCTCGCTCGACTGTAGCCTTTCTTACTTGTTTCTAAATACATTTGTTGACAAAATCATATTTTTAAAATTGAATTTGTCGCCTTCAAATTTCAATGAAATTAATCCTGGTGTTACTTTGAATTTCTCATCTCCCAAAATGAAGTATTCATTATCAATTTGAAACGGTAAGCTGATTGCTGTCAACTAGTTTTTTGTTCCCAAATTCGATAAGGCGTTCATTATTAAAGTCTTTATGAGGTAGCTCAACAGCGATTGAGCTATCTTGTCTTGTATCATCTTCAAACGAATGGAAGTTGTACTCATGTGTATCAACTGGAGTACCATCGATGTTCTCATTAAAGCTGAGTGATTTTTGCTTTTTAAGATGGGGACAGTGTTACCAAACGAACCCGCATATTCATGATACTTTTCTTTAGGCGGCTCTGGTTTTTCTTCCAATTTAGATGTTACAGATGTAGCTTTGCTTAAGATATCATTAAGCGGACGTGTAATTGGCTTAAATGTTTCTTCAAGTCTTAGTTCTGTTTCAACTTGGGCATGTATTAGACTTTGAAATTTCATTTTCAACTCCTTTCTTGTCTTGATGAGTTCTTTTAAAATTTCTTCATTCATTTTATATAAAATGAGGTCCGATTTTAGAAAATGAGGGCTGATTTTAGAAAATGAGGCCGGATGTGAAAAGAGAGGTCTGATTTTTATAAAATGAGGGGCTGATTTTAGAAAATGAGACCTGATTTTAGAAAATGAGGGCTGATTTTAGAAAACTAGGGCTAACTACAAAATATGAGGGCGAATGTAAAAATGAGGGCGGATGTAAAAATGAGGTCTGATTTTAGAAAATGAAAGCTGATTTTAGAAAATAAGGCCTGATTTTAAAAAATGAGGTCTGATTTTAGAAAATGAAGGCGGATATAAAAATGAGGTCTGATTTTAGAAAATGAGGGCCGATTTTAAAAATTGAGGGCTGATGTCAAAATGAGGTCTGATGTTAAAATGAGGGATGATTTTAGAAAATTCGGGCTGATTTTAAAAATTGAGGGCGGATGTAAAAATGAGGTCTGATGTAAATATTAAGGCTGATTGTAGTTTAAATCGTACTGATCTAAATATTCTTAAATCAAATTTATTTAAACTTCAACAAAAGTGTCAAATCCCAATCTATAGCGACATAAATTCAAGGGATCGTCCTTACTAATGCATAAAACTCCATATTTATCTTTCCAACACAAACTACATACTTAGTTGTGTAAATTTATCAAAACTCACGTCACCACTGACATGATCATTATATAATTATATGTTTCACGACCGAGATACCCAAAAAATTTAGTTTTATTTGTAGCTTACACTTTATTTTATTCTTATACTTAGGTTTTACAGTCGGAGTTTCTTACAAGCACTATTTGAATCGAAGTACTACAATATTAGAGTACAGGCTTCGGCGGCAAGATTAGAACTTATTTGACAGAAGGCTGTATTAGGATATTTATACCCTGATTGTTTGTATGTGTTAGTGAGTTTTTCGTGTGACTTTCAAATTGGACTTTAGACTCTAGGCTTGCTGGGATGCTGAATAGGCATTTCTCACGATCTGGCAATTCTGATATCGTCTTACAATTTTTATACTCTCTGCAAGAGAGAGTATATTGGGTTTGTGAAAAGTATGTAACAGGCAGAAGGAGGCGTGGCAGACCCCATAAAGTATATATATTCTTGATCAGCATCACAATCCGAGTCGATATAGCCATGTCCGTCTGTCTGTCTGTCCGTCTGTCCGTATGAACAAACAGATTTCAAAGATGGTACGAGCTACAAGTTTAATGTGGTCAAATTCGACTTGATATACAGAGAGTATTCTACGGTTGGGCGTGCTCTACTGTACTTATCTTTCTTGTTATACTCTCTGCAAGAGAGAGTATATTGTGTTTGTGAAAAGTATGTAACAGGCAGAAGGAGGCGTGGCAGACCCCATAAAGTATATATATTCTTGATCAGCATCACAAGCCGAGTCGATATAGCCATGTCCGTCTGTCTGTCCGTCTGTCTGTCCGTATGAACAAACAGATTTCAGAGATGGTAAGAGCTACAAGTTTGAATTTGGTCAGTATCGACTCGATATTTAGTCAATCAATACAAGAACCTTTTTTTTTTCGATGCCACGCCCCGTTCGCCCACGGCACGAAACGGCATAAATGCATTGTCGTTAAAAATTTTGGACTGCCACGCCCCCTTTGCCCACAAGAAATAAAACAATTTTCAAACTTCAATGCCGATTTTAAGGCATATGTTCTTATCGTACAGTATTTTATTTCACATTCGTTTGAAGACAAAGTAAATCAAACTATCCTGAAAGTTCCATATAAATCGGACTATAAGCAAAAGAGCTAGACAGGTAACAAAGTTTATAATTTAACGCCATTTCACTGCATGTGTGCAAGCGAGACAGAAACATACAAACATGTGAGCGAACGTTTTCGCTGCTTGCGTAGCTTAGCGGCAGCGCTGCCCGCGAATGCTGTATGTATTACATATACACACATACATATGTGCGTGAATACTTATAATGTCAAATGTATATGTGTGTATACATACAAACAGATGTTTTTGTTTTAACGTGTTTTGTTGCAAGTATCCATTAATATACTTGGATACCGATTTTATAAAAATGATCGGGAATAAATTGCAGAGAGTATTCTACGGTCGGGCGTGCTCGACTGTACTTTTCTTTCTTTTTCTAAAAGTGATTATGTGACCACTCCTTTTTCTAAGAATACCTTACCGTGGTGAATAGCAAAAAGAGTGTCATTCTTAACTCAGTGTGGCCGTTTACATTCGGCCAATCCTTACAATTGATCGACCACGATCATTCATATACATACTTATACATTTGCAAATTTACAATAATTCACTTACAAACATAGGCTCACAGTTTTATCACACGCATGCATCCACGGCTTGAGTCGGGCTGATTCTAGAATACCTTTGTACGGTAATTTAGTAAGCTGACAGTCGTCGATATCAGTGACTTCGTAGCGGTCGTTCGGAAGTACTCTATTTATTTTATACGGACCTCTATACTTGGGAGCGAACTTCTTACACGACCCAGGAGTGACGTCGACATTGCGAATAGCAACAAAATCGTTAAGCTTATATGTTAATGGTGCCTTATGTCTTAGGGCGTACCGTTTTTCATTACGCTCTTGTGACTCTTGAATTTTCACACCTGCTTCTTCTCTGACAGTTTCAAAATTACAAGGTTTGACTGAACTAAATTTCTCGTCCAAGTATTGTTAGTTCGTCAACTATGGGACCTCGCTGATCGCAACCAAATAGCAAAATAGGTGGTGTCTTACCGGTACTGCACTGCACCGAGTTGTTAATAGGAAATTCCACTCGGATAGCTTTCCCAACATAGGAGTCAACAGCCGGTTCAATATTTCGGCTCCCAACAAATTCAGTAAACTCAAATGAAGTAAAACACGTACCCCTGTCAGATATTATTCTTCGCGGGCGACTATAATATTTAAAATATTTTTCTAACGACGCATTGACCTCTTTAGTACTGGTGGAGTTTACTGGATACAGTTTAACAAACTTTGTGAAAGCATCGATGATAACCAATAGATGCTTCCTTTTTGAAATTACACCTGCCAACGGACCTAGGTGGTCAATATGAATGGTATCAAAAAGAATGGGATTCTTTGGAATACTGTGCAATGTTCTGTTATGTATAGTCTTGGGAACAGAATGTAAGATGCACGGCAGACAATTTTTTATAAATTCCTCAAATTTCGTCTTCATTAACGGGAAATAGTAATTTTCCTTTAATTTGTTCACACATTTATCAGTACCTAAATGACCCAACTTCTCGTGACATTGTCTTATTAAATCCCCTTGCATCTGAGCCGGAGCATACAGGCATAACTTTTCTTTATCGTTATTCCTATACCTATACCATCAATTAACAAGAAACCTGTCACATCACCTTCTTCTAAACTTGCCCTTAGTTTACGTACATCCGGATCTCTCATTTGTTCTGTTTGCAACAACAAGTCAACATCATGCGGAGATGCACCAACTACACTAACCAGCTTAGCGAGTTCATTTAAGTCACGGCTTTCAAATGATATTTTGCAGTTATCTGTTCGGTTCTTTTCCAAAGGGCTACACAGTCCGGATGAGTCTTCACTAGGTTCGAACGGTTTAGGACTAACTTCTGCCAAAAATACACACGGTTCACAAGGTTTAATACTATCACAAGGTTCACAAGGTTTAATACAATTTTCTGCCAAAGCTACGCACGGTTCACAACTTTCTTTTGTTGTTTCTTGTAACAAATCGGTTTGTAGACTTAACGCATCTACATGTGCCATATTCGATCCGGGTCTATGAGCGATTGAATAATTAAAGCTTTCCATTTATAATGACCACCTTACAATACGAGGACTTATCGATTTCTTACTTAGTTGTTGGATCATAAGCATAGGTTAATAGTGTAAGAAATAATTATGAATTGTTAGTATAAGTAATTAGATGGAATTAATTAGATTGTTTGGAGTAATTAGATTGTCTAGAAGTTTAAGCAAATCTCTTATATTTAAGCTAGCGAGTAAGTTCTTTTTTTCAGCAATGCAATTATGTGTATGGTACCTATCTTACTATCCTCACTAAATTTGATCCGGATCGGACAACTATAGCCTATAGCTCCCATAGCACAAATCGGTCAAAAATAAAAAATTTGTATGAAGACATGTAATGTTAGTTGGGTTATCGCGACCAAAGTCACACATAATAATTAAAAGTATCCTCACCAATTTAAGTCCAAATCGGACAACATAAAAATTAAATTAATCAAAAATGCTGAATTTTTTGAATAAATTGTTTGTTTACACTTGCTTGCATTAAAAGATTTAACTCTACGTTTAGCTACCGTAACTTCAATAAGGATCGTGGTCTAGGATGCGCGCTTCGTACGTGTTTTTGTTAGCCCGGGATCCCGGGTTCGAATCCAGTCAGTGACAAATGCTATTTGTTTACTTTTTAAATTTTAATTATTTATTTTATTTATTTACATAAACTTCAATACGGAGTGTGGTCTAAGTAGTAAATATGCCTGATCTAATTTTTCGCAATTGTATGTGAACCCGGGATCATGGGTTCGAGCGCCGTCAGGGACATTTTAATAATTTTTGTTATATGACAAAAAAAATATTACATGTAAATGCAGATAGTCGAGCACTTTGAAGAAAGGGGCGTGGTGCAACTGTTAGGGCTCTGACGCGTGTGCGTGAAGTCTGAGGTTCGAATCCCGTCAGTGAACTATTTTGATTATTTTTTTTTTTTTTTTTGTATTTCAATTTAATAATTTTAAATTGTAAAACACGGCTTATTTTTAAAATAAACCAATTAAGGAAATTGTGCATTTAATTGTGGTTATATTTGCATACATTTGTATATAAATATGTATGTATCCAAAATGTGAATCACTCCGCTTTTTCTTCTTTTTGGAAAATGGAATATGCGCACTTCTGTGAGTACGGGGTCTTTTACAGTCGGCTCGCTCGACTGTAGCCTTTCTTACCTGTTAATTATTAGTGTATCGTCTTTTTTTTCTTCAATACTTGTTATGTTAATAAATATGAAATTGCAATTGTTGTTAATGGTACAACTTTTGCTTGACTGAAGTTCAGGTTTGTATTCAAGTGTCTTATTGTTAATTTCGACGATTAACAGACTTTCCTGATCTGTTTGAATATATTCTTTGTTAGACATTGGGATTAGTAGTTTAACATATACACTTATTTAATTTTTAGGTATCTTACTTGCTATTATATTGCAATTATTCTTATATTTTAGAATGCCGATGCGAATTAATTTTAGTTTATAAAAATCAAGTCAAGTCTGTTTATTTCTTCTTTATTGATTGGTATAATATTGTTTTTATACCCGTTACTCGTAGAGTAAAAGGGTATATTGTATTCGTTGGAATGTATGTAACAGGGAGAAGGAGGCATGGCAGACCCCATAAAGTATATATATTCTTGATCAGCATGACTAGCCGAGTCGATATAGCCATGTCCGTCTGTCCGTCTGTCCGTCCGTCAGTCTGTCCGTCTGTGTGAACAAAAGGAACTCAGAGACAATAAGAGCTAGAAAGGCCCGAGTGGTCGCAAACGAAAGATAAAATGCCCAAGCAGTACAAGTTTGTTTTTGTTTTTTGACACGCCCACTTTAGGGCGTTCTATGTGCATAAAAAGGTAAAAACAGGTAAAAATAGCATGTTTTAGTATAGAAAACTTTTTTGTTAGCAATGCTATCTAAACCAAATTGAAACAGAATGTACACGTCTAGCTAGTACATATACTGACCGAGTTTGATCCAAATCTGACAACTATATCATATAACTTCCATAGGGACAATCGGTCAAAAATACGCTCCAAATATGAATTTATATCAATAAATTTTGCGTTGGCCAAGCAATCGAAGTGAAACTTACACAGAATATATCTGTCAATAATATAAACATATTGGTCAAGTTGCATCCAAATCGGACAACTATATCGTATAGCTCCCATAGGGACAATTGGTCAAAAATACGCTGTAAATATGAATTTGTATGAAAATTTTCTGTATTTCCCAAGTCATGTGAATCAAAATCAAAAGGGGCCGATTACCAAAACGATTGTACTATTATTATTATTATATCCCATTGTTAATAATATAATTAAACTGAGTAACGGGTATCCTAACGTCGCGAGGCGACTATAGCATTCTTTCTTGTTATACCCGTTACTCGTAGAGTAAAAGGGTATATTGTATTCGTTGCAATGTATGTAACAGGGAGAAGGAGACATGGCAGACCCCATAAAGTATATATATTCTTGATCAGCATGACTAGCCGAGTCGATATAGCCATGTCCGTCTGTCCGTCCGTCCGTCTGTCCGTCTGTCCGTCTGTGTGAACAAAAGGATCTCAGAGACTATAAGAGCTAGAAAGGCCCGAGTGGTAGCAAACGAAAGATAAAATGCCCAAGCAGTACAAGTTTGTTTTTGTTTTTTGACACGCCCACTTTAGGGCGTTCTATGTGCATAAAAAGGTAAAAACAGGTAAAAATAGCATGTTTTAGTATAGAAGACTTTTTTGTTAGCAATGCTATCTAAACCAAATTGAAACAGAATGTACACGTCTAGCTAGTACATATACTGACCGAGTTTGATCCAATCTGACAACTATATCGTATAGCTCCCATAGGGACAATCGGTCAAAAATACGCTCCAAATATGAATTTATATGAATAACTTTTGCGTTGGCCAACCAATCGAAGTGAAACTTACACAGAATATATCTGTCAATAATATAAACATATTGACTAAGTTTGATCCAAATCGGACAACTATATCATATAGCGCCCATAGGGACAATCGGTCAAAAATACGCTCCAAATATGAATTTATATGAATAACTTTTGCGTGGGCCAAGGAATTTTAGTGAAACTCACACAGAATATATTTGTCAATAATATAAACATGCTGACCAAGTTTCATTCAAATCGGACGACTATATCGTATAGCTCCCATAGGGACAATTGGTCAAAAATACGCTGTAAATATGAATTTGTATGAAAATTTTCTATATTTCCCAAGTCATGTGAATTAAAATCAAAAGGCGCCGATTACCAAAACGATTGTACTATTTTTTATATCCCATTGTTAATAATATAATTAAACTGAGTTACGGGTATCCTAAAGTCGCGAGGCGACAATAGCATTGTTTCTTGTTTTTTACTTAAAATACTTGTTGTGCAAACTTAGCCAAATTTAAAGGGAACATATAAATTAACGTTTTATACCATCTGACCAACTTTCGTTAGCATCAGACTATTTTGTCACTCACCTCTCATAGATATTACAGGTGAATAATGTGAACTTAGTGTGGAAATTTTTTTATTTCTAAAGATATCTTTATCAAACTGACAAAATAAATGCATGGTAACAACTAAGACAGTTTAAACAAATGTGGTTACGCTCGGAACACTATTCAATACACCTTAGTAATAAATAGGTGAAAAGGTTTGGGCTCAAACTTCTTTAGTGAGAAAATGTCCTAAATAATATGTGTGTTTTTCATAAACGAGCAATTATTTTGTTTTCTCTTATATTTCTATTTCTAGACACCGCACTCTGAAAAAGAGTATAGGGGTCTGTTAGTTCATAAGCATAGTTAGGTAGTTTAAGAAAGCACTGAATTATTAGTATAAGAAAGTATGATAAATTGTTAGTATAAGAAGTCAAATGGAGTTATTGAATTGTAAGTTCTTGTTTTCGGCAATGCAGCTGTCGCGAGCGGCTGGCAGTTGATTTTGTACATTTCGCATTACCACACGCACACCGCCAGCCTCTCCGCTTTTGACAGTCTCATTAAATTGTAACTTTTACGGAATTGCAATTTGTTTTATTTAACTTAGTTAAATATTTTGTTTTCGATTTTACAGACAGTATAAATGCATTCCCAAATTAACACAAAAAGTACACGTCTAGGGAGTACATATACTGACCAAGTTTGATTCAAATCGGACAACTATATCGTTTAGCTCCCATAGGGACAATCGGTCAAAAATACGCTCCAAATATGAATTTATATGAATAACTTTTGCGTTGGCCAATTAATCGAAGTGAAACTTACGCAGAATTCATTTGTCAATAATATAAACATGCTGACCAATTTTCATTCAAATCGGACGACTATATCATATTGCTCCCATAGGGACAATCGGTCAAAAATACGATCCAAATATGAATTTATATGAATAACTTTTGCGTTGGCCAATCAATCAATCACACAGAATATATTTGTCAATAATATAAACATGCTGACTAAGTTTCATTCAAATCGGACGACTATATCGTATAGCTCCCATAGGGACGATCAGTCAAAAATACGCCGTAAATATGAATATGTTTGAAAATTTTCTGAGTTTCCCAAGATATCTGAGTTAAACTCACTAGGGTCGATTGCCTTAACGATTATACTATTATTATTATCATATCCCGTTGTTAATTATATAATAAAACTTAGTACATAATATGTATCCTAATGTCGCGAGGCGACTTTACCATTCTTTCTTGTTAATTTTAACAACAACAGCCGTTTCCGCTCATATGCGGAATCCAAATTCTTCAAGGTTTCACGTGCTGTGAAAAAAAAAATTTTTCTATGACTACACCTTTAGCGTGGCTCTTTGGTTTGACCCAACCTGCAAGAAGCGAAACATCCAAAGAGAATATTTCTCGCCGGTGAAAGGTTTTATATTGTGCTTTGCGTTGTCCATATTTTATTTCAATTATGTGGGATATGCATTAAGACGTATACACGCGTGAAGCACACTTAGGTGAAGGACGATCAAAAGAGGTAAAATTTTTTGTTTAATTCAAAAACACGTACACTGGCCCATCACCCTTTCTAATTTGATCAATCTCTTATTTGTAACGATGATGAATTTCAAATGACAGTTTTATTAGACCCCGTACTCTAAAAAAGAGTATATGGGTCTATTATAATAATCTAGTATTCTATGCACTAAATGTAAAAAAAAAAAAAAAAAATATATCTAGTAGTCAATGCCATGATGACTCAATGCACTTTATACTGCATTTATCGAAGAAGTGCACTCGCGAAATGCATTTGCAATAAAGTGCATATTTAACAAAGAATTCTAGATTAAAAATTATTTTTTTAATTTTTGTTTAGAGTAGATAATAAACTTTTATCTTCCTCCTACACCTCCGCCTCCACCTCCTCCTTTTCATCCAGCTTCTTCTTCACCATCTTCACTGCCTCCCCCACCATCGCCTCCCCCACCATCACCTCCTTCTCGGAGGACTGCGGAAAAGACAAAAACGATTCTATCTATCTATTGAGCAGTGAATTGTAATAGTTAGTTTTTTACATAAAACACATGGTAAGCGACAAACTGATCCAAAGCGTCCTCCTACTCTTCGTCGGAACTCTGTGAGGTTAAGAAATGCGATGCTTTCAGAACCGCGAGGTGGAGGGGAGGAAAAAGAAGTGCGCCGCAGGCAAAAATTTTTTTTTTAAAAATCGCGCGAATATCGCTAATTGGGTGATTATCGTTACGCAGTCGCTAGTGAGTTCGAGTGTTTAATTGTTTGTTGTTACTGCCAGCGCATATCTGCATACGCGCTGCTGCTTTAGCTTCTCTTATCTCTGTGATTCGAGAAGGCAGTCTAGTTAGTCAGCTGATTATCTTTAATCATCTGATTATCTTCGCTCGTATTATCTGTCAACTATCTGAAATCAGTTGATTATCAAATAGATCCACATATTAACAAGTAAGAAAGGCTACAGTCGAGCGAGCCGACTGTAAAAGACCCCGTACTCACAGAAGTGCGCATTTTCCATTCGAAAAACAAGAAAAACGGAGTGATTCACATTTTGTATACATACATTTTTATATACAAATGTATGTAAATATATACACAATTTCCATACTTGGCTTATTTTAAAAATATGCCGTGTTTTACAATTTGAAATTAAATTTAATTTAATTTTAAATTTGAATTAAATAAAAAAAAAAAAAAAAATTATCAAAATAATTCACTGACGGGATTTGAACCTTGCACTCCACGCACACGCGTCAGAGCCCTTACAGCTGCACCACGCCCCTCTCTTAAAATTGCTCTACTATCTGCATTTACATGTAATATTTTTTTGTTATATAACAAAAATTAATAAAATGTCCCTGACGGCGCTCGAACCCATGATCCCGGGTTCACATACAATTGCGAAGAATTAGATCAGGCATCTTTACTACTTAGACCACACTCCGCATTGAAGTTTATGTAAATAATTAAAATTTAAAAAGTAAACAAATAGTATTTGTCACTGACTGGATTCGAGCCCGGGACCCCTTGGTAACCAACACGTACGAAACGCGCATCTCTACTACCTAGACCACGGTCCTTATTGAAGTTGCAGTAGCTAAACGTAGAGTTAAACCTTTTATAATAATTGTTTAGTTAACACACTGCACTGCTTGCTGCAGTTTGTGTTCTTCTTCTATTGCAAGCAGTGTAAACAAACAATTTGTTCATAAAACTCAGCATTTTTGATTAATTTATTTTATATGTTGTGGTTGTCCGATTTGGACCAAATTTGGTGAGGATACTTTTAATAATTATTCACACATTCTCTGTAAGTTTGGTTGCGATCGCTCAACTAACATTACGTGTCTTCATACAAATTTTTTATTTTTGACCGATTTGTCCTATGGGAGCTATAGGCTATAGTTGTCCGATCCAGATCAAACTTGGTGAGGATAGTTATATTGGTACCATACACATAATGTGTGAATTTGGTCTCTCTAGCTCTAGTAGTTTTCAAGTTATGGTGATGTGAAAATTGTTTTTTGCAATTTGCGGGGGCGGTAAGGGGCGTGGCAAAGATTTGAAATAAACTTGATCTGCTCGCGAAGCAGACGAACTTTCATTCCAAATTTGGTGGCTCTAGCTCTTGTAGTTTGAAAGATCTAGGTGATCATACAGACGGACGGACAGACGGACAGACGGACATTGCTATATCGTCTCGGCTGTTGATGCTGATCAAGAATATATATACTTTATGGGGTCGGCCACGCCTCCTTCTGCCTGTTACGCACATTTCGCTTCAGACAAACCTAATAGACCCCTATACTCTTTTTTAGAGTACGGGGTCTAAAAAAAAAAAAAGTTTTTAATATGGCGCACAAATCGGATCCGAATGATACCGTTCTGGTTGGCGAGGAAACTTGTCTCGGTGCTCGTTTAAGCCAATTATTCGTGAAATTAGAAAAAGTAGAGAGCGACATCGAGAGACAACGGTGTTCACTCGTTAATAAAATGGTGAACCCAAGCAAATTTGAGATTCAGTGCCGGCTAGACATCCTGAATTCGTACATTTCTAAAGCCATGGACCTTCAGTCAGAGATCAATGCAATAGATCCTGACAATACTAGCCGCGCAATGCTGGAGGAAACGTGTATTCTGGCCCGATCATCTTAAATGTCTGCCCTTAGCGCGTACCACGCGTCCGAAAACGTGCCTCCAGTCTCTCACCATTCTCACCTGCCCAAACTTAAGTTGCCTAAATTCAGTGGTAAACATTCAGAATATAGGCAGTTTATCGGTCTGTTAAATAGTTTGGTAGATTCTGATCGCTTGCTATCAAACATTGAAAAGTTCAACCATTTGATATCGTGCTTATCAGATGAGGATTTAGGTACCATCAGAGCTTTCCAGGTGTCTGATGCAAACTACCCAAAGGCATGAGAGCCTAAGTAGAGTGTACGACAACAAATGTCTGATATTTTTTGACACCCTCGCCCAGTTGTTCGTTATTGAGCCAATGTATAAGCCATCGGCAATTGGAATTCGCACGATGGTGGACTCTGTATCGGCAATATTTGATTCGTTAATGTCAGGTGGAGATGAGCAAGACTTCGCTAACGCTATCTTGATACATATAGTCATGTCTAAGGTTGATCCTCATACAAAGTCGAAGTATGAGGAGCAACTCGACTATAACATATTGCCAAAATGGGTCGATTGTGTCGCGGCTTTGAACAGGCAATATCATCATTTATCTGCCGAAGAGAATTCAAAGTCCAGGATGAAGCAGAAATCCGACATGAAACACGCAAAAAAATCTTCATTTGCGTTCACGAATGTCGAGAAGGAAGTTGAATCGCAATGCAATTTTTGCAGTGCCAATCATACAATTGGAAACTGCCAATGGTTCGCAAAATCTAGTCAACTTTGTATCAATTGCTTTCATGCAGGGCACAGAGTGTCCAACTGTACTGCGTCGAAGTGTAGAGTTTGTTCTCATCCTCATAACACTCTTCTTCACAAATACGCATTAGAAACACTACACGAAGTCGACCAAGTAATCCTTGCAACTGCAGTTGTAACAGTTCGAGACAGGTTTGGTCAAAAGCGAAACGCTAGAGCCTTGTTGGATTCAGGCTTGCAGGTGAATTTCATGACGGAAAAGCTCGCTCAAGCTTTGCGCCTTCAATGTAAAAATAAGTGGTTGACCGTAAAGTCGGTTGGACAGGCTAGATTGACACCAAAGAGCGAGGTATCGACGATAGTTTCGTCTCGAGCAACGAGACATCAGTTTAGCGTCGATTTTTGGGTGCTAAAATCAATTTGTAGCAGGCAGCCAGACTGTGATCCTCCCGTCAATCGGTGGAAGATTCCATCCAATGTCGAACTGGCTGACCCTGAATTTTATAGACCACAACAAATAGATTTGCTTCTGGGATCAGACTCCATCTTCGACTTGCTACATAGTGGACAAATAAGATTGGCGAATAAAGGTCCAGTGCTGCAAAGGACGTTGCTTGATTGGGTGGCATCAGGGCGGTGCGTGAAAATTCGTACTAAGAGCCCAGTATGCTGCTCAGTGATGCAAAATAGACAAGATGTTCTAATTGATGCCTGTGCAGATCGAAGTTGTGAGGTTGAAGCTGTCCCAAAGACATGTGTTTCGGAAAATTATTCTGCAGAGCACTTTGTTTGCGAACAAAGCTTTCGGGACAGCATTTGGAAATTGCCGACAGGACATTTTGGAATCAGTGTGTCATTCAAGACTGATCCCAAACTGCTCCAATGTCCCCCAGAAATAGTTGAAAGACAGGTTCTCTCGGTAGAACGTAGAGGTTTTAATGCTAAAATCAATATTATGTATTTGAGTTTCGTAAACGAGTATCGTGTACTTGGTCGCTTGTCCGTCTCAGATGCAAAAGTTCCACCAGGACCACATTACGCCGTTCCACACCAGTGCGTCCTAAGTCCTGATAGCAGTTCCACCACACTTCGAGCGATGTTTGACGCCTCGCGTAAGCCATCATCGCCACACTCTGCTAACAAGTTTCTGATAGTGGAACATACTACTCAGAGGGATCTAATTCGCTCATGTCGTAAGTTCCGTCTGAACCGATATGCCTTAACGGCAAATATCAAACAGGGAAAAAGCCAGGTGCCCGAAATTCTCGTATGGTTGTCCAACCATTTATACGTATTAAAAGAAGGCAGAAATAAGAAATGTTTGATTTCCAATGATACCGATTCGACACATACGCTTGGCATGAGGAGGACAGTATCAGTAGCTTCGCCAAATTAAGTCCTACCAAGCGAAAAACATTGTTTGATTGGTTTGCGTATATGTTAGCCTAAATATACGTGTTGGACCTATGTCGAATCGAGAGTGCGAGTTTCTGGAATTATTCAAAAATCGCTTTACATTGTATGAAAAGATCCCCTTTATTATTAGCAACATTCGTGTCCAATCGAGTTGCAGGCATCAAAGAGATGGCCAATGATGTATTTTGGAGACATGGACCGACTCTATCAAGAGGGTGTGACGTTCCGAAACTCAATTGTGTCGAAAACTGGTAACAATGGAACGATTTAGATAAAAGTTCAATATAGAACTACAAACTGTCGAACTCGAGAAGAAACGACATAGATTCGCTTTGCTGATACTGCTGAAGCCAGCTCAGCGCGCAGAGCGCACAGTGGCATTTGATAGGCCAAAAAAGAATAATATAGTGCAGCCAAGTTTCCAATCGCTTACCACATTGATCCACAAGTCAGGCGGATTAGGAAGACGAGTTACTTTTACTCATTTAGGAGTAGATTTGTGTGGCCCCCCAAATGTGTTGCCAAATATAAGAGGACGAGTTCCGCTTAAGATGTATATTGCAGTGTTTGTTTGTTTTGCTTCGAAGGCTGTTCATCTAAAAATTGTAGCAGACTTATCCACTAATGCCTTTCTCTGTACTTTGAACAGCTTCATCGCTCGACGTGGCGTTTCTTGGCCAGCCATACTTGGGCAAAGCGACCAATTTCGTGGGGACGAGCAACCTCCTAAAGGAGCTTCAGGAAGCATTCGACCAGCAGCAGTGCAGGCTGCAGCTATTTGCAGCGGAGCGAGGGGTGGAGTGGAGATTCATCCCTCAAACAGTGCCGCACGTCGGAGAACTGTGGGAAGCAGCAGGGAAGTCGGCCAAGCATCTGCCAATGCGGCAGATCGGCAGCGCGTCGCTCACCGACGCCGAGGTCCGAAGTCACCTGACCGACGTGGAGGCGATGGTAAACTCACGGCCGCTGACACCGCTGGGCAGCGACGGAGAGGCGCTCACCCCAGGCCACTTTCTCATCGGAGAGCTGCTTCGTTCGCTGCCGCAAGGGTTCGAGCGGGCCACACAAAGGAACGAAATTTCGTGCTCTCGCAAGTGACAGCTGCTGTCCACGCCCAGACAGCGCTTCTGGCAAGCGTGGTCGAAGGATTAGGCCCACAATCGTCAGCAACGAGGGAAATAGAAGGAGGCGGTCGGTCGCGTCAAGATTGGGGATCTCGTCGTGGTCCACGA
Organism: Drosophila cardini; assembly: GCA_018903735.1. NCBI lineage: Eukaryota > Metazoa > Arthropoda > Insecta > Diptera > Drosophilidae > Drosophila > Drosophila cardini. The sequence continues at coordinate 74,550 of JAEIGM010000077.1, forward strand.
GGACAACACGCCTAACCAACGGTGGACAATGGGCCGCGTCGAACGAATCAGGGTCGCCGACGTTAAAACGGGCAGTGGCTTGTTCAAGCGCCCAATCGCGAAGCTAACCAGGCTTCCATTAGATTGAAGGCGATCCCTTCAGGGTGGCCGGTGCTAGTTCATAAGCATAGTTAGGTAGTTTAAGAAAGCACTGAATTATTAGTATAAGAAAGTATGATGAATTGTTAGTATAAGTCAAATGGAGTTATTGAGTTGTCTAGATGTGTAAGCAAATCTCTTATATTTAAGCTAGCCAGTAAGTTCTTGTTTTCGGCAATGCAGCTGTCGCGAGTGGCTGGCAGTTGATTTTGTACATTTCGCATTACCACACGCACACCGCCAGCCTCTCCGCTTTTGCCAGTCTTAATAAATTGTAACGTTAAAGAACTTGCAGTTTGTTTTATTTAACTTAGTTAAATATTAAGTAAATATTAAGTTAAATATTAAGTTAATATTAAGTTTGTCTGAAGCGAAATGTGCGTAACAGGTAGAAGGAGGCTTTTCCGACCCCATAAAGTATATATATTCTTCATCAGCAGCAGTTCCAGTTCGATATAAGGTATCGCAAAGGTGAGCTGAACACGGTAGCAGACGCGCTTTTTCGACAGCCCCTGGATACGTGCAAGCAAGTGGTAGCCGAGGACCATCAGTGCAGGTGGACAGAGAAAATGAAGGATAGGATCAGGACCCAGCCGGAGAAATTCCCGGACTACATCGAAGAGAATTGGTAGCTTTACAGGAATCTGGAGCAGAGGACCGACGACGAAGACTACGTTCATTGGAAACTATGCGTGCCGAAGGACCAGAGGAAACGGGTACTGGCGGAATGCCACGACGCACCCACCGCCGGATACCAAGGGGTGAGGAAGACGGCGGCAAGACTGGCGCAGCGGTATTACTCGCCAGGTATGTTCAGAGAAGTGACCAGGTCTGTCAAATGGTGTGAATTGTCAGAAATACAAGACGGAGCAGAGGAAATCAGTCGCGAGGAACAACGTACAGAAGTCATCGATGGACCAAGGGAGGCACTACAACCTCCGAAGAAGAGAATGGCGGCCAGCGCTTGGGACGAAAGCTTGGACTCCCCTGCAGGCCGCGAACTCGCCTTGGGGAGCACCGAATGACGCATGCACAGGCGGAAAAGAGGAGAACGGGTATCATATGAAACTGAAAGTAGATTTAGAGAAAAACTGTTATTAGAAACGTAAGGTTGTCCCGACAGTCGCACTGATAGGAAGATAACAGATAGTGTAGATATAATAATGCGATATTTTATACACGGAGAATCCCAAGACGAACAAGGAGTACAATATAATCAGCGGCGATGAAGAGATCAGCGAGGCGATCAATGGTCCGATCCAGAGGAGTCGAAGAACGAGCACCGGGAGAGCGAGTTTTCTCCATCACCGTTATGGCCGGCGAAGCCCTAACCATAACTCTGGCAGGAAAGGGGGGGTGTAAGGCGGGATCCAGACCCCGTCTTACATTCTTGTAGCAATAAGGAGATTTGTTAGCATTAAGAACATGGTATAGTATTAAGCAATTGAATTGAAGTATTATGTGAATTAACTAATTGTGTAATCGAATAAGTATCGATTGAAGTTAGGGAGGCGGGCAGCGCCCTCTATCGGGAGCGCGGGGAGCGGTCGGGTGCAACTCTGCACGAAAGCTCTGTGGTGAAGAGTGAGCTTTCGTGGTGGAGTCCGCCCTGCTCGATCGAGAGCGTGGCCAGCACTTTGCGATCGAGAACAAAAGAGGACAGACGTGCGCGCTAGAGCGACGAAACGAAAAGAAACTGTAAGTAGAACCGTTAGGGCCAGTGCGACGATAGGGCGAGAGTGAGGAATATGAATAAATGGAATGAACGGAAAGAAAAGACAGTTATTAATTGTTGAGCAAATGTGAGAAAATAGAAGCGTCGCGAATATTCCCTATCCTCTCCCGATTCCTAGTCATTTTCCGTTTCGCTTGGGTGCAGTGGGGTCTCTACGGTGCACCTAGAGTCACACTCTACCCTCGCGAATCAACGTTGTCTCCGCTGGAAGTGTTCGTGATCTCTTAGCGCTCCAGAGCCACGATCCCACTTTCGCAAGAATCCCCCTTCCTTCTATGTGCAGTGATACGCTGAGAACAACGGTGGCGCTCCCCGTTTAGATCTCGCATCCGCCATGTCACTCCATGTGTGCAAGCGAGATATAAACATACAAACATGTGCGCGAATGTTTTTGCTGCTTGCTAGCGGCAGCGCTGCCCGCAAATGCTGGCCGTGCCGCCCAATTGGGTATGTATTACATATACACACATACATCTGTGATTGCATACATGTAATGTCAAATGCATATGTGCATCCATACAAACAGATGTTCATGTTTCAACGTCTTCTACTGCAAATATTATCAGCTAAAATTCTTGGAAACCGATTTTATTAAAATGATCGGGATGAAATGCAGAAGGTATTTTACGGTCGGGCGTGCTCGACTGTACTTTTCTTTTTTGTTAATGATAATGCATTTATGCTGTAAGGAAGCGTTTCAGCTGGGGTACAGATCTCAGTCTGTCCAGGTGGCTTAGCGACAGCGCTGCTCGGGGACGATGCATGCACATGTATGCATACGATACGACAAATCATATATTGATATTTAATAAGACAGTAATTATAATTGCGATATGAAATTGAACGCGATAGTTGGTCATTAACAAACAAAAGAATTTGAACAACTAACAGAAATTAAATACTTAATAAAAAAAACTGGACAGAGAAATGAATGGTATAAGACTAGTAAAGCGTTACAAAAGAGGACTTGTTCATTTTGACATATTAATTTTCAATTTACAAGAATTCACAGAATACATTGAAGACATTGAACTAGGAATGCAACAAACCAGGCTTATTAATATATGACTCACTATCACATTTAAGCGCTGATACATCAACTTGGTTAAAGACAACTACTAACGAAATTTTAATAATTTCCCATATTCTACGTGAAATTATAAATACCGCACAGTTTGACATTATTCCTTACCCTGGCGACAATAAAAACATTTTAACCGAAATTATACATGACAGTTACTACATACAAAATAATAAAGCATTTACAGCAACCAGTAAATATTTAGTAATGAACAAATTTAGATATTAAAAAATACATAAAAACTACGAAATTAAGTACGTAGAACCAAATATTATGTTAACATGTAACATACATAAAACTGTACAAAATCAAAATTGTATCAATAGAGAAATAATTATTGAAGGAAATAATATGATAAAAGCCCTTAATTGTTCAATCCAATTAAATGAAATATTAATAACCAATATTATGTTATATTACACACAAATAATTAACATAAATTATAATGTAACAAAATTAGAACCATTGTCATATGTCCAAACTAAAGATATTATTTAACAGCAAACAAAATTGTATAACACGTTCCAAATAGTTACTATAACCACTTTAATAATTATTTTAATCGCATTAATTATTTACATTATCATTAAATATAACAAGTAAGAAAGGCTACAGTCGAGCGAGCCGACTGTTAAAGACCCCGCACTCACAGATGCGCGCATTTTCCATACGAAAAAAAAGGAAAGCGGAGTAATTCACATTTTGTATACATACATATGTATATGTCGGCGATTGAATATTATGATCACGCTCAGACATTTTTTTTATCTTTTTTGAGTGCAACGAGTCTCTGCACAACTTGCCAGCATCAAATCTATTTTACAAGAAAGTCTCAACATGCCTCTTGCTGATCTGGCAACCCTGTCAGAGCCACGCTCGATTTTAGAGTTAATTAACATCTCACTCAATAAAACTATATAACCCTATAATATCACTGACGTTATCGATATCTAGTAGTATCGATACCAATTGGACGCTCAATTCAAATAAATAATATTATCTCCGACACGGCCATTCTGATAAACTATACGTCCTCGTGTATTCTCTAAATTTGTTCACAATACTTTTAACTCATTATAATTCATTTATTCCATTTTCTCTTCTCTTAAGAGTAACAATAGTTCGAAACATCTTAACAGCTTATAGTAAATGCTTTTAATTAATTAAACAATATTTCTTTCTAACGTTACTAACAATAATACTTTTATAATTCATTTACATTGTCTTTAATATTTCGTTTACTCTTTCTTTCCTTCATTATCTCTTACAACAACAAACTCCACAATTTGTACAACTTCAGGACCAGGTACCATCATGCAGTCATCACAGATCATTCATTTCAGTATCCATACTGTCTATTTCAACAGCTTCTATACCGTCTCTTTCAACGGCTTCCATACTGTCTATTTGAACAGCTTCTACACCGTCTCTTTCAACGGCTTCATCTGATGAATCTTCTTCGATCTCGAACTCGCCCGGTACCTGTCCATCCGGCAATCTTCTGAGATACTCATGTGGATATTTATAATTTTTTCAACAGATACCTATCATTCTCCAATACCTCAGTTATCTGAAACGGACCTCGAAATTTTGGATCAAGCTTTGTTTGATGTCTTTCGCTACTACTTATCAAAACAAAATCTCCCATATTAAATTTTAGTATTTTAGCCTTGTTTCTATCAAACCTTTCTTTTTCATATTCGCCCGCATATTTTGTGTTTGCTAATGCCTTTGACCTAATTTCTCCAAGATTGATTGTAGTTTCCGTTTCACAGATCGGAATTAAACCTAGAGGTCGAGCAACTATTCCGATGAGTAATTCCAAAGGACTCGCCTTTGTTACTCTATTAACCGTACAATTAAGAGCCAGTTGAACTTCACCCAAAGCTTCTTGCCAAGACCTGGAACTAGTTTTTACAGCTGTAAACAAATTCTTAAGAATTCTCATCACCCTTTCAACTTGTCCGTTAGCACGGCTTGCACCTGTTGCTATTAAATGGACCTGAATTTTTTGTGATGAACAAAATTCAACAAATCTCGACCCAGTAAAGCTTTTCCCTTGATCTCCCACAACACGACTAGGGACTCCAAATAGAGAGATTGAAGATTTCAAGACACAACTTTCTGCACTCAATGTAAATGTATGATACAAATATACGAACTTAGTGAAAGTATCGATTATTACAATAACATATTCTTTGCGGTCACTTTTGCCACTAAGTTTCCCTGTTATATCTATATGAAGAGTATGCCACGGTTGCCCTACTTTCGGAATGGGATGTAATTTCATCTGTATTTTGCCTGACGACGACTTCGATACTCTACATGTTATACAATTTTCAACAAACCTACGAACATATTTTGCTATGCCCTCAAACCAATAAAAATCATACACCTTGTCCAACGTTTTTTCCCACCCCAAATGCATAATAGATTCATGCACCTGGTTAATTACGGACCATCTGAGTAATCGTGGTACAACGGGCAAACAAAGGCTCTTTCCGCGTCTTTGAATTATGCGATGCAACACTCCTGCATCTAGAAGGTAACGGATTTCTAGAGAGGAAATCGACGTGTGCCATCCGTTTACCCTCTCGATACTGAATATCAAAGTCGAAAGACTGAAGGTATGCCCACCATCGATAAACTCTTGGTAATAACTCAATTTTAGTTCTAGATGATTTTAGAGAATTACAATCTGTAAATACTACGAACTTTCTACCATGTAGATAGTAGCGAAAATGTTTAACAGCGTTGACCACAGCTAACGTTTCTAACTCATAAGAAGTATAGCGAGATTCGCATGGACTTGTGGTTTTGCTGTAGTATTTCACCACATGTGGCTTGCCCTCAACTAAAATAATAAAAAATCCGCGACGACTTTCGAACCGTAGACCTCATGCTTAACATTCAACATTTTGTACATCTCGCAATACCACACGCAAACCGCCAGCCTCTCCGCGTTTTGACAGTCCTATTAAATTGTAACGTTTACGAAATTGCAATTTGTTTTATTTAACTTTGTTAAATAATTGTTTTCGATTTTTCATTGGCGCCCGAGCAGGGACTTTCATTCGTGGTCGTTGGTCTTCTAGACATTTCGAGGCTTGGTGTGTTTGCGTGTCGGTTCGGTAGTTAGTTTTGTGATTTCCCTGGAGCTGTTGGCCTTAGGAATACTCTGGACTTAGATCACCTGGATTTGTGGATCAAGTTGGAATTAACTGGAGAAAATGCCCAAAATTGAGCCAATGAGCGACTCTTCTGATGACCAGGTAACAGTGCCCAAACGAGTCAGTGCATAGGTGATATTAGAAAGTGCAAGCTTAGAAGCGGCACATATTTCAAGTACATATCTAAATACCGCTCCCTTTGTTGCACATAATAGACATTGCGTTTCGGCACTGATAAATTTGATTTTAGTGAGTAACTCGAAGCAAAACATAAAAACCCAAAATTAATAAAACATACGAAAAAGCATAAATAAAAGTGAAATATTGACTTGAATTGTGTACTTGAATTTATTTATATACGCATATACATATTTGCCGTTTCTCTTAATTCCGCTATTCGCTAAGATCTCGATACGTTCGGTGGTGGATTTTGACCTTTGCTTCTTACTTTTCGCTTCAGTTCTTGCACATAAGCAAAAGCGCGGTTAGCAGGTATATGCATACAGTTGGTGGAATTTAACTTTCGTTGGTTTACTTTACTTATTCGTTTTTCGTTTTGCTTGCGCCAGCGCTGCTTATGCTTAAACATCAGCGCTAACAGACATACATACATACATACATATGTACGCTGAGCGGCTGCACTTTCGTATAGTTGTTATTGGCAAATCGTTCGCTTACATATACGTGTGTTGTTGGAGCGTAGATTAAGTTAGGTTAATTAAGAGAAAACGCATTGAATTTGTAGTTTAAGTAGTAAGAGAAATAGTAAGAGAAAACAATTGAAGTCATAGAATAAGTAGCTTAAGTCATGTACGTGAAATTTCTCTTATACTAAGTTAGCTTAAGAGCTCTGCGCAAATGTAAGCGCAGCAGCAGTTGTCAGTTTCGTTTTCGTTGTCGTATCGATCGCTTGCGTTAGCCACCAATTCCCTTTCCGTCAACCGCTGTCCCATAGTTTAATAATAAAATTGTAATAATTCTCGAATTGCAATCGCGTTATTATTTTGTGTATTTTTCGATTTTTCATTGGCGCCCGAGCAGGGACATCGGTTGCGGTCGTAGTTTAAATAGTTTAAACATTTTGTCAAGGCTTGGTGGCTGCGCGTATTTCGTGGTCGGTTCCCTTATTTTTTTGATATATAGCGTTGCTGCTGGTGCTGCTGCTGTTCGCCGCTGGACTTGGAGTTCGAAGACTTTGCCGGTGCTTGTGATGTTGATGATCGAGGAAATGAGCGACACATCCGACGACCAGGTAACAGTGCCCAAACGAGTCAGTGCATAAAATCAGTGCAGTGATATGTTTTTTGCAATGTCGAAATTTGTTGAGCAAAGAATTTGCATTAAATTTTGTTTGTTTTCTGCTGCGGATACGTTGAGGATGGTGCAGAAAGCCTTTGGTGATGAGGCTATGTCTAAAAAAAAATGTTTACAAGTGGTATAGTGAGTTCAAAGCCGGTCGTGAACGTGTCGAAGACGAAGAGCGTCCTGGGCGACCATCAACCTCAACTGACGAAGCTCACGTCCAACAAATCAAAGATTTGGTGTTGAAAAACCGTCGATTAACGAATAGAGACCTTGCTGATGATGTTGGCATATCGAAAGGCTCAGTCAATACCATTTTGAAGGATGTTTTGGGCCTCAAGCGCGTCAAATCTCGACTGGTACCGAAAACATTGAATTTTTTGGAATTACTGCACTCGTAATTCGTGATCATTTCATCAAAAAACTCAACCCATATCGTTCCGCAACCACCGTATTCACCTGATCTGGCACCGTGCGACTTCTGGCTGTTCAGCAGGCTCAAAAGACCGCTCCGGGGACACCGTTTTGACACGATAGAGGAGATTCAAGCCGCAACGAAGACGGAACTGAAGGCCATCCCGGAAAGTGACTACAACCAGTGTTTCGAAAATTGGAAAAAAGTTGGCAGAAGTGCATTGTGTCGGGAGGGGATTACTTTGAAGGGGATGAAATTGATTTGGAAGAATAAATAAAGAATTTTCAAAAAAAAAACCAAGGTCACCTTATTTTTTGGTCACAGTAGTATGTATTACATTTACAAATGCATATGTACTTACATACAAACATATGTTTTTGGTTCAACTACTTTTACTGCAAGTACTATCAGTTGATATTCTTGGATACCGATTTTATTAAAATACTCGGGAATAAAATGCAGAGGGTATCTACCGTCGGCCATGCTCGACTGTACTTTTCATTCTCAAAAATTAAATTTTTTGACCCTTACCTAGCAGCAATCCTAGGTGCCTCCTTCATTACCTCGTCTATACATATAGGCAACGGGAATATGGTGCGATTAATTACCAATCCTTTCATTTGAGCAATGCCATTGCGCATCTCCTGGGATTCTGTTTTCATATCGTTTACAATTACTCTTGTCCATCCATCTTGATTAACAGTGTTATTAAGGAGCGGAAAAAAAACATCATCACAGAGCACCGACAGATTTGCAAGTGCATTCGGTAAGAGATCACCAATCATAAGCGACTTTACCGAAATATTATTAGTTTCAAAAAATAATAGAGATAACGTGAATCTTACCTGTAACATATTGTCATCGGTGAGCTCCAATGGTATACTAATGCGAATAAAGTAAGCTACCTTAGCATTTACTTTAACTGGAAAATTTAATGCCGGATATAGAAGCCCAGATGCATTTACAGAAAATATTAATCGCGGCTTAAAGGGATTCATCAGAAACTCCTTTATGGTATCCTAAAATGATAAAGTTAAGTATAAAATTTACCAATATGAATTAAAAAAAATGATTTTATTAAACTTTAACAGTTTCATGCATTTGGAAACACAAAAGATAAAACATTGGCTTCAGCATGTTCACAGTTGAGTCAAAACTTGACTCAAAAGCATTGATATTTAACAAAAGGATAACCAATGTCAGCGAATCTCCTATATTTAAGCTAGCAAAGTTCTTGTATTTGCCAGTGCAGGTGTCTCGAGTGGCAGTTCAATTCATTTTTCGATATCGTAATAGCCTTACCTCGATTTTTAAGTACCGAAATAAATTGTTGATTAAATGAAATTGCAATTCTATTTAGTTTTTTTTGATTATTTGAGCAAGGACTTTCGATTGCGACATTTCAAGGCATGTCGGCTTCGCATAAGTTTGTTGTTGGATCTTCCCTGAAACTCTTGGCCTGTATGGATATTTTACGGTATAATTTATACCCAGAATTGAGCCCAAGAGCGATTCTTTTAATGATCATGTAACAGTGCCCAAACGAGTCAGTGCATAGGATAATATAGAAAGTGCAAGCGTAGAAGCGGCACACAATACATGAAGGTACACAGAAAAGTACTGCTCCATTTGTTGCACATTAGTGACATTGCGTTTCGGCACTAATATATGTGATATATTGAAAAGTAAGTGAGTAAGTAAGTAAGTACAGTGTATCACATTAATATTCGGTTTTTCTTTTATTCAACTTTCATCATTGAATAAACTTACAAATCTAGGCATAATCAAAAAATTTCAAATTATTTAATAAAGCCCAGAATGTCACCTTTCCATTGATGTGCATATGAGGTTATTAAGTATAACACATAAATATATATATTTAATTAAAAGTTACAACCTCTGAATTTAGCCTTACTTTAATATTCGGTTTTACTTATATATTTTTAAGGAACGAGTGTTTACCTAAAGAAAAAAATTATTTTAATATTTTTTTTAGTACCCATTGTTGTTTATTGTGTCCCATACGCGTTTTGGGATATTCTTTATAACTTTTTTAGTGCGTTCATCACCTATTTTGGCGCATTCCTCCTGGAGCCCAGCCTTGATATCTACTGAGGACAATTTTGGCGTTTTGTGAAAACGCCGGTTCAACTCACTCCACAAATTCTCTATTGGATTGAGATCAGGTGATTAGGACGAAGTTTATATTACATTTAGGTGGTCGTATAGGACCCAAAATCTTATTTTGTGGGCTTTATGTATTGGGACATTGTCTTGGTAAAGCTTAAACGTTTGGAGACTGTCCATTTTATCCACCCACTGTCATAATTTTTTTTTTTTTATAACGTGTAGATAGGAATCTTGTATCATTATCCCATCGATTGATATCAGATTCTCTGTTCCGTTGGTGGAACTACATCCCCAGACCATGACGTGACTTCCGCCATGCTTTACTGTTAGCCTTAAAAATCTTTATTCCGAGGTCCGAATTGTGTTGACACCTTATAATCGTTGTCATATCGCTCCGAAACATATTCAATTTTCTCTCGTCCGGGTTGTGACGTCATCCCACCAGGTTTGATCCTTATTGGAGCACTCCTGGGCAAATTTTTCCGTCAACTTGTGATCCCATTCGCAGATCACTAAATTCCTTAGTGCAATTCGGCTGTTGTAGCCTTCTCTAATGATTGTGCGCCTTATTATCTGCGCTGAAACAAACTTTCCATTCTCGCCAAAGAGTTCAGCCATCAATTCCGGAACACTTCGTCGAGGATTTGCATCCAACTTCCTCACCATTCTGGACTTTTCCCGTTCGTTCAGTTTTCTAGGTTGCCCATTTTGTTTAAAAAACGCGATCCCGCCTTCATTTCGGAATCTCCAAACAATATTACCAACAGTGTTCGGTTTCATCTCAAGAATTTGAGCAATGTCAGAGAATGTCCTACCCTCCAAATGGAACTGAGGATGATTTTTCGCTGCTCCAACGATGAAATTTTTTGTTTCCACCCTATTTCAAACTGTACCCAGACAATGCAATATTGGCGTGGGCTTCTTCCTGAATAATGGATGCCATATGTCTCTTTTTCCGGGAGAACAGTTTTTTGCACAATTTGAGGCTTTTCGGAGTTGCCACATGGTTCTTTTAATCTGACTACGCCAAAAAACCGAATATTAAGGTAAGGCTAAATTCAGAGGTTGTCACTTTTAATTAAATATATATATTTATGTGTTATACTTAATAACCTCATATGCACATCAATGGAAAGGTGACATTTTCGGCTTTATTAAATAATTTGAAATTATTTGATTATGCCTAGATTTGTAAGTTTATTCAATGATGAAAGTTGAATAAAAGAAAAACCGAATATTAATGTGATACACTGTAAGTATATATTGAAATAATTTATTTGAATTGTGCCGCTGCGTGTACTCATTTGCACATATATATATTTGCCGTTTCTCTTAATTCCGCTATTCGTTAAGATCTGCATATGTTCGGTAGTGGGTTTTGACCTTTGATTCTTATTAGTTTGTTCAAATTCTTTCACATAAGTAAAGCGCAGCTCGCATTTACATACATACAGCTGGTGGAGTTTAGCTTGCGTTAGTTTACTTTTACTTATTCGTACTTAGTTTCCGCTTGTGTCAACGCTGCTTATACATTCATATAAGCGCTAGCAGACAAACATACGTACGCTGAGCAGCTGCAAGTCGAATAGTTGTTGTTGGTAAATCGTTTGCCTACATACGTATTTTGTGTTGTTGGCTTGCATAGATCGCAGTCCACTCCTGTTTAACTATAATCAGCCGAATATCGCTAATTAGGTGATTATCGTTGAACAGTCGCTTGCGCGTCTGAGTGGTTTATTGTTTTTATACTCTCTACAAGAGAGAGTATATTGGGTTTGTGCAAAAAAAAATAGTATGTAACAGGCAGAAGGAGGCGTGGCCGACCCCATAAAGTATATATATTCTTGATCAGCATCACAAGCCGAGTCGATATAGCCATGTCCGTCTGTCCGTCTGTCTGTCTGTCCGTATGAACAAACAGATTTCAGAGATGGTAACAGCTACAAGTTTGAATTTAGTCACAATCGACTCGATATTAAGTCAGTCAATACAAGAATCTTTTTTTTTTTTTCGATGCCACGCCCCATTCGCCCACAATGAGCAATAAACTAGACATACCTCTTAAAAAATTTATGTTTTGTGCGAATATCTCAGTAACTATAGCACTTATGAACACCAATTTTGGTATGCAGGTTCCTTGAGACGGCATAAATGCAAGAAATAAAATAACTTTTAAACTTCGATGCCGATTTAAGGCATATGTTCTTATCGTACAGTATTGTTATTTCACATTCGTTTGAAGACAAAGTATATCAAACTATCCTGAAAGTTGCATATAAATCGGACCATAAACAAAAGAGCTAGACACGTAACAAAGTTTATAATTTAACGCCATTTCACTGCATGTGTGCAAGCGAGACAGAAACATACAAACATGTGAGCGAACGTTTTCGCTGCTTGCGTAGCTTAGCGGCAGCGCTGCCCGCGAATGCTGTATGTATTACATATACACACATACATATGTGCGTGCATGCTTATAATGTCAAATGTGTATGTGTGTGTATGCATACAAACAGATGTTTTTGTTTCAACGTGTTTTGTTGCAAGTATCAATTGATATACTTGGATACCGATTTTATTAAGTGATCAGGATTAAATTGCAGAGAGTATTCTACGGTCGGGCGTGCTCGACTGTACTTTTCTTTCTTGTTGTTACTGCAAGCGCTTATCTGCATGTGCTGCACTGCTTTAGCTTCTCTTATCCCTGTTATTCGAGAAGTCTACTTAGTCAGCTGAGTTACTTTATTCATCTGATTATCTTCGCTCATATCATCGGTTAACTATCTTTAATCAGCTGATTATCTTTAATCATCTGATTATCTTCGCGTATTTTTTAGGCCAACTGTCTTTAATCGGCTGATTATCTTTAATCATCTGATTATCTTGCTCATTCGATCTTTTTTATTTACTGATTATTTCTTGACACAGTACACTTACGTGCACTCAAATGGATCCAAATTTAGAAATATTCAATATGGCGCACAAATCGAATTCAAATGACACCGTTTTCGTCGATGAGGAAAGTTGCCTCACCACCCGTTTAAGTCATTTGTTCGTTAAATTGGAAAAAATAGAGAGCGACAAAGAGCGTCAAAGGAGATAATTTATTAATAAAATGGTGACTCCAAGTTAATTTGAGATTCAGTGCCGGCTAGATATACTAAATTCGTATATTTCCAAAGCTATGGACTTGCAGTCAGAGATCGATGCAATTGATCCTGATAACACTAGCCGCGCAATGCTTGAGGAAACACTTATTTTTTGGCCCGGTCGTCATACATGTCTGCCCTAAGTGCGCATCAGGCATCTGAAACCGTACCTCAGCTTTCGCACCATTCACACCTGCCCAAGCTAAAGTTGCCTAGATTCAGCGGTAAACACTCAGAGTACAGACAATTTATCGGTCTTTTTAATAGTTTGGTATATTCTGATCGCTCGCTATCAAACATTGAAAAATTCAACCATTTGATATCGCGCTTATCAGATGAGGCTTTAGGTACCATCAGAGCTTTCCATGTGTCTGATGCAAATTACCCAAAGGCATTAGAGAGCCTAAGTCGAGTATACGACAACAAATGTCTGATCTTTTTTGACACTCTCGCCCAGTTGTTCGATATTGAGCCGATGGATAAGCCATCGGCAATTGGAATTCGCACAATGGTAGACTCGGTATCGGCAAGTTTTGATTCGTTAATGTCAGTTGGAGATGAGCAAGACTTCGCTAACGCTATCTTGATACATATAGTCATGTCTAAGGTTGATCCTCATACAAAGTCGAAGTATGTGGAGCAACTTGACTATAATACATTACCGAAATGGGCCGATTGTGTTGTGGCTTTGAACAGGCGATATCAGCATTTCCTACTGTGTCCAAAAAATAAGTTGACATTGTATTTATTTTGAAAATTCTTTATTTATTCTTCCAAATCAATTTCATCCCCTTCAAAGTAATCCCCTCCCGACACAATGCACTTCTGCCAACGTTTTTTCCAATTTTCGAAACACTGGTTGTAGTCACTTTCCGGGATGGCCTTCAGTTCCGTCTTCGTTGCGGCTTGAATCTCCTCTATCGTGTCAAAACGGTGTCCCCGGAGCGGTCTTTTGAGCCTGCTGAACAGCCAGAAGTCGCACGGTGCCAGATCAGGTGAATACGGTGGTTGCGGAATGATATGGGTTGAGTTTTTGATGAAATGATCACGAATTGCGAGTGCAGTATGGGATGGTGCATTATAGTGGTGCAGAAACCAAGAGTTGTCTCTCCACAAATCTGGCCTTTTGACGGATACTGTTACGCAAACGACACATAACGCTCAGATAATATTCCTTGTTGACTGTTTGACCCGGTGGAAGGAACTCATAATGCACAACACCACGATAATCGAAGAAAACAGTCAACATGACCTTGATTTTGGAGCGACTTTGGCGCGATTTTTTTGGTCTCGGCTCTCCTTTGGCACGATATTCGCTCGATTGATCGGTTGTTTCGGGGTCGTAAGCATAGATCCAAGTCTCATCGCCAGTTATAATCCGTTTCATGACATCCTGGTAGTCGGAAAGCATCGTTTCACACACTTCAACGCGACGCCCTTTTTCCAAAAAATTCAATGTTTTCGGTACCAGTCGAGATTTGACGCGCTTGAGGCCCAAAACATCCTTCAAAATGGTATTGACTGAGCCTTTCGATATGCCAACATCATCAGCAAGGTCTCTAATCGTTAATCGACGGTTTTTCAACACCAAATCTTTGATTTGTTGGACGTGAGCTTCGTCAGTTGAGGTTGATGGTCGCCCAGGACGCTCTTCGTCTTCGACACGTTCACGACCGGCTTTGAACTCACTATACCACTTGTAAACTTTTTTTTTAGACATAGACTCATCACCAAAGGCTTTCTGCACCATCCTCAACGTATCCGCAGCAGAAAATTGATTCCGCAAACAAAATTTAATGCAAATTCTTTGCTCAACAAATTTCGACATTGCAAAAAACGAGAAACTCACTTTTAGCAGCTCACAAAACGACGCGTATCTCAAACATTAATGAATATTTTCACATGAAATTTGACATAGATGTCACTTACAGTACTACCAGCCTAAAAACAAAAAGAATTCTCCTAATCCTTCAAAGCGCGCAGTTTAAAATCAAATGTCACCTTATTTCCTGAAGAAAGTTCAAAGTCTAGGATGAAGCAAAAATCCGACATGAAACCTGCCAAAGAGTTTGCTTGCACGAATGTCGAGAAAGTAGTTGAACCCTCATGCAACTTTTGAAGTGCCAAACACATGATTGGAAATTGAATAGCAACCGATTATGCTATGGACGGTAGCAGGAATAAAAGACTGGTTCATTTATTTGCTTTGTTATAATTAGCAGACCGCCTTATGCGCATTTACTCTGATCTGCCGTCAATCTAACACTAGAGACTCTCTCTTCTTCATCACTTCCAAAAAATGCATGCAAGAAAGAGATAAACATAAGGTATAGCATTGTTGCTAAAGTATTTCACAATGTTGCTAAGGTATTTCACAATGTTGCTAAACTATTTCACACTGTTGATGTGAATTGCGAAATATGTTAATGATAATAAAAAAAGAAGAAGAACGCGATCGTTAGAATTCAAATTAATCCGTTCCTGAACATCCCGGCCGACCCTGAAACATGGTTTCTGAATTAGGTAAAGCTGCAATCTTGGTAATCGGACGTGTCGTCTCTCCAGTGGAAGTTTTGAGCTTAACTGCTCGAACCAATTTATCCACTACAGGGAAGGTTTCCATGACCCTTGCTAATATCCAAGCTGCAGGTGGTGTGTTGCTTTCCTTGATCAAAACCACAGCTTCAGATGAAATATTTGGCGACTTGGAAATCCATTTATGGCGCTGTTGCAAAGTGGTCAGATATTCCAAGTGCCACTTCTTCCAAAAACATTGCAGCATGGCTTGAGATTGTTGCCAGTAGTCCAATCTGTTGGCTGGAACTGGCTCAAGATTTCCTTCTGGAACCATTGTGTAGGGTCGACCGATCAGAAGGTGAGCTGGTGACAAGTATTTCAAGTCAGTGTCCGGTGTTGTGTATAGCGGGCGAGAATTAACCACTGCTTCAATTTGTGCCAGCAGGGTGTGCATTTGCTCGAATGTTAGAATTGCATTGCTGAGAACACGACCAAGATGTAATTTGACTGAGCGCACAGCGGATTCCTATTTACCACCCCAGTGTGGTGCATGAGGAGGAATAAACTTCCACTTGATTCCTTCATTAGCCAGAGCCAATGAGACGATGTCATTGTGCGTCTGCGATGTTAGGAATTGCTCCATTTCGTTAAGATCTTTCCTTGCCCCAACAAAGTTTCGTCCATTGTCGCTATACATTCGTGCGCATTTGCCACGGCGTGATATGAAGCGACGCAGTGCAGCCAGAAATGTTTCAGTGCTGAGATCGGTAGCTAGTTCTAGGTGAAGTGCTGAAGTAGCTAGACAAATGAAAAGGCAAATGTAGCCCTTTTCCTTGCGGGGGTTGCGTCCCTTGTAGACCTTGAGCGTGATGGGTCCGGCGTAGTCGCATCCGGTGTTTTGAAAAGGAAATACCTGTGTTACTCTCACTCCAGGAAGATCAGCCATGAACTGCTCTGTTGTGTGTTGTCGCTGTCTGAAGCATTTCAAACAGTCATGTGTGATCTTCCGTATAAGGTTTCTGGTGCCTAATATCCAGTATTGTTGTCGAACGATTACAAATAGTGCTGAAACACCTGGATGTAAATGTGCCCTGTGCTCCTGCTCCAGTATAAGCTTAGTGATGCGATGACTCTTGGGTAGGATGATTGGATGCTTCGTTGAGAACGGTAGCTTCGAGTTGCTTAGTCATCCGCATACACGCAGGAGTCCCAGTTCATCAATGATTGGCGCAAGTTTGCGCAGCTGAGAATCATTTCGTAGCGGCTGCTTGTCGATCAGCAGTTGGCGTTCCTGTTGAAACACGTCCTGAGCCTGGCAAAGGCAAAGTGTGCGTGCTTCGCTGATCTCCTCAAATGTCAGTGCGCCTGAAAACGTAAGCCACGATACGTACGAGTTTTGTCCAGGAGGAAATGCGATGCACAAGGTAGTCCAGTAGGCTCTCGTCACGAAGCCAGATGGGTCCTGTCCACCAAAGGTCAAAATCAAGCAGATCTTCAGCTAGCATGCCTCGAGGCGGACAATCCGCTGGATTGTTCTTTGATCTGACGTGATGCCAAGCGTGTCGAGGGATGATGCTCAGAATCTCTGAAGTACGATTGGCTACGAAAGTCTTCATTTTGGATGGTGTGTTTGATAACCAAGCCAATACAACAGTAGAGTCACACCAGGCGTGTACCTTGATGTTGTAGTTCTTCAGCGCAGTTTTGATCGACGCGACAAGTCGACTCAGCAGCAGCGCCCCGCAGAGTTCCAATCGTGGAAGAGATTGTTGCTTGAGTGGTGCAACACGTGTTTTAGCAGCGATTAGAGAGACTTCTACATGACCATCAGGGTGTGTAACCCGGCTGTAAACCGCTCCAGCATAAGCCTTGATCGATGCATCTGAGAATGCATGAAGTTCCATAGTGCCCGAAACGTATCCAGTATAACGCTGCATTTTAAGTTCCATGATTGCGTTTATATCCATTTGGTATTTCTGCCATTGTGTTGCCAAGTTCGTGGGTAGCTGAGTGTCCCAATCCAAATCATGTAGCCATAGTTCTTGAAATAAGATCTTGAACTGAACGACAACTGGTGCCAACAACCCAAGCGGATCAAAAATGCGAGAAACATCAGACAGTACCTGCCGTTATGTACTATCTGCTGTGCTGCTTAAATTCACTGCATATCCCAGGGTGTCAGTAATTGGTTGCCAGTGGATTCCAAGCACCTTGACTGTGCTATCCCTTGATTTGTCAAAATTCTTTGCAGATGAATTTTCGTTTGTGTGAATGCACTGGCTGTTCGAAACCCATTTTCCTAATTCGAGTTGTGCTTTCGACATTAGGAGAACCAATTCATCTCGGCGTTGAAGAAGTTCCGATTCCGTTTGTGCTCCTGTCAAGACATCATCCACGTAGAAGTCTTCCAACAGGATCTTCGAAGCGCGTGGATATGTGTGTTCATAGTCGTGTGCAAGTTGCTCAAGTACCCTGACAGCTAAGAACGGTGCGCAGGCCGTACCATAGGTTACCGTGCAAAGCTGTTGGATTCTGTCTCCACAAAATTCGTTGGTGGTTACGGTGGTCCTCGCTGACCCAAATTTGTCGAAACATTTTGACAATATCCGCCGTGAAGACAAAACGATGAATCCGAAAACGAACGCATACATCAAAAAAGTTAATGTGAATACTTGGTCCAACATGTTACTGACCATTACTGTCTTCGAATGATCCGTCAAAAACTACTCAGTTTTTGTCCAATTACTGGATGATGTGGCATGTAAAAGACTCGATCCTGATGTGTATCGATCTCGTCTGGTGTAAGTTTTCGCATATGCCCTAGACTCTCGTAGTCTTGCATAAATTTGACATATTGTTCTTGTAGTTGTGAATTTTTCAGTAGTCTGCGTTCTACTGCTTTAAATCTTGATTGTGCTTCCTTTAGAGTATTTTCAAATATCGTCTCTGCCTTTTGAACGGAAGCTTGACGATATACCGTCCCTTGGTATCTCTTGAATGTGTTTCACGAAAGTGTTCCTCCACCTTCAAGTCTTCAATGTCGGGTGACAAGCCAGAATCGGTCTCCTCCAACTCCCAGAATCGCTGGAGTGAGGCGTTGATGTCAACAGAAGTAAACAGCGTAGTGGCGGCCGTGGACTTCGGATTTGGGGCGATGGCGGTGATCATCCATCCAAACGTTGTAGAAATGGCAATTACGTTACCATCGATGTCCAGCTTCTTTTTACCAGTAATTATTTTCCATACACAACCCGTGCCCAGCAGTATGTCTATGGGAGACTTGGCGTTGAACATGGGGTCTGCAAGCGGAATTCCATTGAAGATCTCCAGTGATGATGCATCAATCTTGTCCCTTGCCAGTGGTGAAGTGATTTTGCTGAGAATGTGTACTGTGACGTCTATAGTGTCGTCCGACACCCGTGACATGAGTTGTAGCTTGCTAAAGGCCCTTGTGGCTTCAGCCTTTACCGAAGAAATGCCCGAAACTAGAATTCGGGAGGATGAACGCGCGATGCCAAGTTCGCGAATGCAGCGTTCCGAAATGTACGATAATTCTGAACCACTATCCAAAAGTACACGGCAAGCAGTGTATGTTCCGTGTGCGTTGCGTACATTTACCCAAGTGGTTGGTAGAGTTGACCTTTTTTTCTCGTGGTCCAAAATGCATGATGGCGCGCGTGCGATGTGACCGTTGGTCACCAATAAAACTCAATGTTCCCGATCTTCTTCAGATCCAGTGTGGCCTTGTTGACCTGTATCTGCAGCAGCCTGCAGCGTCGTTACTTGTGTGTGTATTAGTGTGTGATGTCTGCCACGACAATGTCTACAAGTATGACTTGATCCACATTTCGCTGACGTATGACCGGGTCTTAGACAATTGAAACACAATAATTTGCTCTTGACAAATGAGCGACGCACACTGGGGCAGCGGCCCGAAAAACGTGGCAAAAATCATTTGTGTGATGGTAGCGTTCGACAAAAAGAAAAATAAGGTTTGGTTAAGAAATGATTAAAACTGGTAAATCCAAAATATTTTGGAAATCGGTTGAAAATTGTGGGTGCTAGGGCCCCTCAAAGTTGACATATTTTTTGAAATGTGCCGAACTGCATGCATTTCTGTCGCAATGTATGAACTTTAAAGTTGAATTTTGGGCGAACTAATCGATCAATCTTAATGTTCTTATTTTTATAATAAAAGTATATTAATTCTTAATAAAGTTTAGGATGAATTTTAATTTTCGCTTAATAACTGCTTTTTCCAGAAAAGATTAAAAAATACCCTTATTTTGAGCCATTTTTTTAACTAAAGTTGGACTTAAATTCTAAAGTTCATCCAAGGTCAGAGTGAAACTATATACATATGATAGAGGGATCCTTCCTCTAATATGTCTATATAGTCCTTTGCCCGTACTTGCCCGTTTAGAAACAAGAGTCAAAAAACTAACGCAACCTCGCGGTAAAAATGCGTGGCTTAGGTATGGAACAAGAAGAGCGCAGGCAAAAATGGGAATTTCCGTCATGTGTGTTTGAATGAAAAAATTGCGTAAAATCATTTTGTTAATTATACCAGACATGGTAACTCTTAACAAAAATTATTTTGTAAGGATTTTACCCATCCTTAGTCATTTAGGCAAAAGATAGCTGAAGAAATTGTGTTTTTAAGTAAACAAAAAAAGAATTTCAATTTGGATAATTCCATGAGGTAGAAACACAGCTATGAGTATGGGATTTTTCAGCTTCATTGTAAAATGAAGTACACAGAATTTATTTTGAAGCTATCCTATTCGATTCCAAGAGATTTCTTCTGAAACAAAAACGCATCTCGTCCATTGTATCGATTATACACGTGCGATCCCAAGACAATTGAAAGAAAATAGTTGTAGCTCTGATAAGTCAGCACTATTAGATATTCTTATGTTGATGATTACTAAAAAAAAACCATTACGCAATGTTTTTTAGCAAAAATGCATTAAAGAAATTCATAACTTGATTTTGATTTTCTTCTTCTATTCCACGCTTTTAAGGGGTGAGGTATCAATTGTTTTATGACTCTTTTTTGATTGGGCATAATCGGAAAGGCAGATTCGTAAACTTAATTTAGAGTAATGCTTACTCAATTAAGTGTATATATTCTCCTCAATATCTTATGTTAAATTTAAGAGTTTAATTCCTGCAAAAATTTACGATTTACATTGAAAGAAAGTGGACTTTGTTTGCAAGCAAGCAGCATCATCAGATCCACCCATTTTAAAAGGATTTCGAAGAGAATAGTTTCAGTTCCGACAAAATTAAGTCTATTAAGTATTACAATAAATGTAAATGTATGTTTTAAAGAAAAATGACAGTAAAAAGAAATAAAGAAAAATAACCTCAAAATAATATAACCAAAAATGTTGGCATCATCATTTAGTAAATTTGTTCAGAAATTTGTCTAAAACATATTAAAATGTGGTACCAATATAAAAATAAGATTGAAAACAATAGTTTGTGATAAAAAATTGTATTTTAAATTTTTATTTTATGTGTCTAATATGAGCAGAAACATTAGTGAACTTTGACCTTAAATTTTCAAGCACCCTGTTGACCGAAAATGCTGTTCGAACATTCATTTTATAGCTTAATAAGTTTTTTAATGACTGCTTTTTAAATTTTTCAAATATCTTTACTGGTTCAAAAGATATGATTTTTGCTAAGTTTTTTGGCCCGCTGCCCCACTGTGCGACGTTGGTCGATGGACAAATTGTGAAATTGCGAACAACTAAATAGCGAGTGTTCAGTTGAACTACATTTGGCACAGGCACCTTGATCTGTAGCTATCAATGCACGTGTCGCCTTCCTTGGCTTATCATTTTTATACTCTCTGCAAGAGTGAGTATATTGGGTTGTGAAAAAAAAAAAAAGTATGTAACAGGCAGAAGGAGGCGTGGCCGACCCCATAAAGTATATATATTCTTGATCAGCATCACAAGCCGAGTCGATATAGCCATGTCCGTCTGACCGTCTGTCTGCCCGTATGAACAAAAAGATTTCAGAGATGGTAAAAGCTACAAGTTTGAATTTAGTCACAATCGACTCGATATTAAGTCAGTCAATACAAGAATCTTTTTTTTGTCGATGCCACGCCCCGTTCGCCCACAATAGACAAAAAACTAGACACCTCGTAAAAAATTGATGTTTTGGGCGAATATTTCAGTAACGGTGACACTTAGGAACACCAATTTTGGTATGCAGGTTCCTTGAGACGGCATAAATGCAACGTTATTAAACATTTTGGAATGCCACTCGCCTTTTTCCCACAAGAAATAAAATAACTTTCAAACTTCGATGCCGATTTAAGGCATATGTTCTTATCATACAGTATTATTGTTTCACATTCGTTTGAAGACAAAGTATATCAAACTATCCTGAAAGTTGCATATAAATCGGACTATAAACATTTCACTGCATGTGTGCAAGCGAGACAGAAACATACAAACATGTACTTTCTAGTGGCAGCGCTGCCCGCGAATGCTGGCTGTGCCAACCAGTTGTGTAAGTTAACTGTGAGCGCCCAGTGACCCCAAAATGGAAAGAGTATTCTCACGATGTTGGGGTCGCAGCGACTGTCGCCAGTCAGCAAGAATGTCCAAAACTCGGGTGTCAAGTGCGGCTACGCCAGCGATCAGCGGAGTAAAGTCAGTGCCCCGCAACATTCTTGCATAACATCCGCCGAGTAACATAACACTCTGCACGAGGCGCTAACGCTGCACTTTGCCGGTGCGGCTGCCAACAACAGCGGCGGCAGCGACACCGCGGCCAGCGACAATGTGGCTAACGACAGCGACAGCGCTGCCGACGGCAGCGGCGGCGTCGCCAATGACCATAGCTTAGTTATTAAGAATTTATGCTTTGTAGATTTAGTTTGTAATCATTCATATTGAACGGCGGACGCCTTTAATAAATGTACTTTGCAAATCTCACCGGTACTCGTGGTATTAATCAATTCGAAACGAGTGACTACATCTAAATAATAACTGGCGCCCAACTACGGATCTCCGATCACCCAAGTGGCAAACGGTTCTCGCGTCGCGAAACCGGGAGTTATAAAAAAATAAAACATATAAAAAATAAAAGAACACACAGAACAACTAAAAGAAATTGCAAGTGAAGTGCAAAGAAACAGCGGCTGGCTGTCCAAAACTAACAAAAAATAACAAATCCAAGTTCACCAGATCCGCAGGAGCTCTCTGGGCAGCGGTGACGAAAAACATAAGGAGGATCCCAACGAAAGG
This sequence comes from Drosophila cardini, assembly GCA_018903735.1. Taxonomy (NCBI): domain Eukaryota; kingdom Metazoa; phylum Arthropoda; class Insecta; order Diptera; family Drosophilidae; genus Drosophila; species Drosophila cardini. Next base: position 97,458 of record JAEIGM010000077.1, read on the forward strand.
AACAAATCCGAGGACAACTACCAGGACGGACAAAAATAGATAAAATTAAACGAATTGCGTGTGTAAAGTTTGTTTTATTGTCTCCGCTCGCGTTGCATGTTTAATTGTGTCTCTACTCGCGTTATGCCCCGTGGCGACTAACAGTGTGTCAACCTATGAGTTATAGAAGAAATAGTAACGACAGTGACGACAGTGTACTTTCCGCTCTGCTCCAAAAATTCGGTCGAGCGCAGGCTATTAGTACAGAAATGGACGAGGACCAGTTACGAGCACTTATCCAGACTGCTTTGTCAGTCCAGGCAGCAGAATATGTTAGGAGAGAGGCGGACCTTAAAACCGAATTCAAACGGCAAATTGACGAACTGTCAGGGCGTATAAGTAGAGCAACTATTTCTGTACCAGTGGTAAAGGTGTACGAGGACGCACAAATCATTCCGGGTATTCGCTGTGATGAGCCTTTAGACGCGATGAAAAGTTTGCCGGAATTCACCGGCTCCCTAGACGCCTATGTCGCTTGGCGACAAGCAGCGCACAATTCATACAAGATTTTCAAAAACTATGACGGGAGCTCACGACACTACCAAGCCATGGTCATTCTAAGGAATAAGATAAGGGGCTCGGCCGATGCCGTTCTCGCGTCATTCAATACAGCACTCAATTTCGAGGCTATCATCGCACGACTTGATTTTACCTACGCTGATAAGAAACCCATTCACATTATAGAGCAGGAAATGGGTACCCTTAGACAGGGCAGCATGTCCACTCTAGAGTACTACGATGAGGTCGAGAAAAAAACTCACCTTACTAACTAACAAAACGAACATGACGTACGACCATAATCTGGCCAGGGGATGTGCGAGAAGTTTAGAGGCGATGCCTTAAGAGTCTTTATCTCCGGACTAAGACGCAACTTGACGGACGTGTTGTTTGCAGCGCACCCGCCTGATTTGCCATCCGCTTTGGCTTTGGCTCAGGAGGTGGAGGCAAACCACGATCGGTACAACTTTGCCACAAACTTCGCCAGAGGATTAGAAGAAAGGTCTAATAGAGGCGAAATGAGGAATCAAAGTCGTCAGAATCCCAACCAGCAAGAGCAGAGACCCTAACGCTCAAGCTGGACAAGGGAAGAGCCCCGCCTTTAAGAAGCAAAGGGGTCAGAGAAATGCTGAGGCTGCTCAGGTTGCGGCCACTACTAATAATAACAGATCAGAACCAATGGACGTTGATCCATCAATGTCAAAATATAGGCAGCAGACCGCCTATCAGAAATCTCAGGAGTCCGCAAGAGTTAACCCACAACAGGGACAGACGAACAAGCGATCGAATACGTCCGATCGTATGACGGGCCAGAGACGCCAGAGGATAGATCACATCTCTACCAATGGTGCAGACAAGGAAGGGTCATATAACGTGGTGGCTAGCAAAGAAGTCGAGGAAATAGATACTGACAGCGAGTGTGAGGGCGACAGCCTCAACTTTCTAGATAGCGGCCTGAATTTTTTAGGGCGAAGTCCCTGCTGCCGTACCCACGGCGACGAATAGCAGGGAGAAACGTTAGGTTGTTAATTGACACGGGTGCATCAAAAAATTACATCAAGCCGCTAACGCAGCTGGATGGTGTAGTCCCGGTCGAGACGAAGTTTGTCGTGCAGTCTATTCACGGCTCCAACAACATTTCCAAAAAGTGCGCGTTGCCAATGTTTGGACAGACAGCGACCTTTTTTATACTAGACAACCTTTCTACATTTGACGGGATAATAGGCCTTGACCTATTAAAGCAGGTCAACGCCGCCATAAGACCGAGTTCCTTCAAATGCTCAAAAGGAACGATAAGGCATTTGCTGACCCTAACGAGTCACTACCGTACAATACTTCCGTCGTTGCTAAAATACGAACAACTGACGAGAAGGAAATCTATTCAAAGCTATACCCATACCCGCGAGGTGTAGAAGATTTTGTTGCCACAGAAATAAATGAACTGTTTAAAAACGGTATCATAAGAAAGTCGCGGTCCCCATACAATAACCCGATTTGGGTGGTGGACAAAAAGGGCACCGACAGTAATGGCAACAAGAAAAAACGTTTAGTGATCGATTTTAGGAAACTAAACCAGAAAACTATTGCTGACAAATATCCGATGCCAAGCATAACAATGATTCTGGCAAATCTGGGTAAAGCAAAGTTTTTCACAACGCTCGACCTTAAGTCTGGATACCACCAAATAACTTTGGCGGAGGAGAACAGGGAGAAGACGGCGTTTTCGGTGAACGGGGAAAATACGAGTTCTGTCGACTCCCCTTTGGCCTGAAGAATGCGGGCAGCATTTTTCAAAGAACCATTGATGATGTCCTCCGTGAACAGATTGGCAAAACTTGCTATGTTTATGTGGACGACGTCATCATATTCTCCGTAAGCGAAAAGGACCACGTCAAACACGTTGAGTGGGTCCTCAAGAGTCTGCGCGACGCAAACATGAAAGTGGCCAAAGAAAAGTCCCAGTTTTTTAAACACAGCGTAGAGTATCTGGGGTTTATTGTGACTAGCAACGGCGCAAGGACTGACCCTGAAAAGGTGAAAGCCATTCAGAACTACGTCGAGCCAGAGTCATTGTTTGCAGTAAGGTCGTTTCTGGGTTTAGCCAGCTACTCCCGCTGCTTCATCAAAGATTTCGCCGCAATAGCGAAACCTCTCTCCGACATCCTGAAAGGGGAGAACGGTTCGGTGAGCAAGTACAGGTCAAAAAGAATGCAAGTCAAACTGAATGAAAATCAGAGGCATGCATTCGAGAGGTTGAGGAACATTTTAGCATCAGAAAACGTCATGCTAATGTATCCAGACTACAAAAAGCCTTTTGATCTGACTACAGACGCATCGGCATATGGAATCGGGGCAGTTTTATCTCAGAACGGGAGACCAATTTCCATGATTTCTCGAACGCTGAAAGATAGTGAGGCGAATTACGCTACCAACGAGCGTGAGTTACTAGCTATCGTGTGGGCCTTGGCCAAGTTTCGGCACTATCTTTATGGGGTCAAAGACATAAACATTTTCACAGATCACCAGCCACTTACGTTCGCGGTGTCTGAGGGAAACCCAAACGCAAAAAAATTAAACGTTGGAAAGCACGCATTGATGAGACAGGGGCGAACATGTTCTACAAACCCGGTAAGGAGAATCACGTAGCTGACGCCTTATCGCGGCAAAACGTGAACGCACTCGAGAGTGCTGAACCAGAGTCAGATGCCGCTACAATGCATAGCGAGACATCACTGACCTACACCATCGAGACTACTGAAAAGCCGGTGAATTGCTTCAGAAACCAGATCATATTGGAAGAGTCTCAGTTCCCCTCTGAACAGAAATTACATCATGTTTAGCGAAAAAACACGCCATGTGATAAATTTCACTGATAGGACCACCTTGATTGATGTAGTTAAACCGATAATTAACCCAAATGTAGTGAACGCAATCCATTGCGAGCTTCCAATCCTAGCAAGATTGCAAGACGAACTTGTTAGAAGCTTCCCAACCACAAAATTTTGGCATTGCAAGCACCTTGTCACAGATGTTCTGGATAGCGGAGAGAGAAGGGAAATCCTCACCGCCGAACACAATCGTGCCCACAGGGCTGCACAAGAAAACATAAAACAGGTCATGACCGACTATTATTTTCCCAAAATGACAAAGTTAGCAAAAGAAATAGTCCTAAACTGCAAGGTGTGCTCAAAAGCAAAATATGACAGACACCCGAAGAAGCAGGAGCTCGGACGAACGCCGATCCCTTCACGAGCTGGAGAAATGCTTCACGTCGACATATTCTCCACAGACCGCAAACTGTTTCTGACTTGCATCGACAAATACTCTAAGTTTGCTATAGTTCACCATATAGTGTCACGTACTATAGAGGACTTGATACCCCCGTTACTATCGATATTGAACGTTTTTCCCCAGACCAAACAGATATACTGTGACAATGAGCCATCGCTTAAGTCGGAAACGATTACGTCCCTGCTGCTAAACAACTTTGGCGTGAACTTAGCAAATGCCCCGCCCCCTACACAGCACGTCGAACGGGCAAGTCGAGCGTTTTCACAGTACACTTATAGAGATAGCCAGATGTCTGAAGCTACAAAGAGGGATAAACAGTACAGTCGAACTCATACTACAGGCCGCAATTGAGTATAACAGGTCAATACATTCCGTTACTCAGAAGAGACCAATAGACGCCTTGTACGATGCCTCGAAAGAGACCCAACATAAGGTTACGAAGAGGATAGAGGGAGCACAGCAAGTACAGAATGCCAGACTTAACCAAGACAGGCAGAATAGGGTATTTGACGTGGGCGAAGAGGTTCTGGTCAAAACAAACCGGAGACTAGGCAACAAACTCACGCCCTTATGTATCGAAGAAAAGATTGAAGCGGACTTGGGGACCACAGTCCTCATTAAGGGGAGGGTAGTCCACAAGGACAACCTTCGCTGAGTTAATAGGTTTAGCTTGTAGGATTAAGGAATATTTGACAAGTAAGAACTAACGATTTGCTTTACGTTTCAGGTTGTACGGGACGATATTAACATTACTAGTGACTGTGACGGCACGAATGACAGACTACTCACACTCTGACTACATTCCTATCTCGGACGGAACTGTACTAGTTTGGGACGGTAACGACTTTTTAAGACATACGACTAACCTTTCCGAATTCACGCGAATGATTGACGAGACCACTAAATTAACGGACATGTTTCCGCAATCCCACATGCGGAAGCTTTTGGAGGTAGACACCGAACACGTACGAGACCTGTTGTCCGCTCTTGAGGTGCATCACCGCCATGCTAGAAGCCTTGACTTCCTGGGGACGGCGCTTAAAGTCGTTGCGGGCACCCCCGACGCAAATGACCTAGAGAACATTAGAATGACGGAGGCACAGCTGGTTAGTTCCAACAATAGGCAGATAGAAATTAATTCTAAAACGCAGATACAAATAAACATGCTAACCGACACAGTAAATAAAATTCTAAAGATTGCTAAAAATAAACAAACAGACACCTCGCATTTATACGAGACTTTGCTCACAAGAAACAGAATTCTCAAAATGAAATCCAATATCATTAATCCGAACATTTTAGACCACGCTGATCTTAAGTCTATTCTTATGAATGAACTCACAGGGACGACCATAACTGATTTGTTAGAAGTATCTAGTATTAAGGTTTTACAATCAACGAATGTAGTTAAGATTATTATAAAATACCCTAGAATAAGTCAGCTATGCAAAAAAATCACTATATTCCCCGTCGCACATAATAACACGATCCTTCAGCTGTCAGATAACGTAGTAGCGGAATGCGGAAAGCAGATTCTGGCACTCACAAACTGCAAGCCAACGACCACGACAGTATTCTGCGAGCGGGCACTCAGCGAAACTTGCGCCCAAGGTTTGCACTCTGGAGGCACGGCGCATTGTATGACTCAGCCCAGCCATCTGGACCCCATCACCGTGGTCGACGATGGAGTCATCATCATAAACGACCGTCCAGCTATTGTGGCGTTCGATGATAAAACCGAGATCATCTCATCTGGAACTCAACTAGTTACATTCGACACCTACGCGCTGATCAACGGAACCCGATACGTGAACCGCAACAACGTCCAAGAAAGATTCCCGGGAGTTGCAGCGTCACCCTTATTGAATATCACAGGTCATAGTGACATACTAAGCCTTCCATACCTCCACCGTCTAAATGAGGAAAATCTAGGCTACATCAGAGAGATGAGAGACGATGCTATGTCCGGCACTAGGTCCATGTTGGTGTTTGGCATGGGCGTCATAACCTGCTCTATGATTTGCGGGAGCATTGCCCTCTATCAGTACGTCAAGAAAAAGGCGAGCTTCCCGACGCTTTGGACAAATGATCGAGCAGGTGCAGAAGGCTTACAACGTGACCAGGGACGGTCAGTCTTTGGAGGGGGGAGTAGTTAACTGTGAGCGCCCAGCGACCCCAAAATGGAAAGAGTATTCTCACGATGTTGGGGTCGCAGCGACTGAATCAGCAGTTACGCCAGTCAGCAAGAATGTCCAAAACTCGGGTGTCAAGTGCGGCTACGCCAGCGATCAGCGGAGTAAAGTCAGTGCCCCGCAACATTCTTGCATAACATCCGCCGAGTAACATAACACTCAGCACGAGGCGCTAACGCTGCACTTTGCCGGTGCGGCTGCCAACAACAGCGGCGGCAGCGACACCGCGGCCAGCGACAATGTGGCTAACGACAGCGACAGCGCTGCCGACGGCAGCGGCGGCGTCGCCAATGACCATAGCTTAGTTATTAAGAATTTATGCTTTGTAGATTTAGTTTGTAATCATTCATATTGAACGGCGGACGCCTTTAATAAATGTACTTTGCAAATCTCACCGGTACTCGTGGTATTAATCAATTCGAAACGAGTGACTACATCTAAATAATAACTTGTATATATTACATATACACACATACATTTGTGCGTGCATACTTATAATGTCAAATGTATATGTGTGTGTATACAGACAATCAGATGTATTTGTTTCAACGTGTTTTGTAGCAAGTATCAATTGATATTCTTGGATACCGATTTTATTAAATGTTTGGGAATACATGGCAGAGAGTATTCGACGGTCGGGCGTGCTCGACTGTACTTTTCTTTCTTGTTGTTGTTGCCTGCATTAGCCTCTGTTGCTGTATGCTCAATTCAAATTCTTCGCATCGTGCGTCGAGAAATTTGAACAGCTCTTCTATTGTTGGAGAGGTGGTCTCCTGGGTGAGCTCCACCCATCTGCGTCTTGAATCTGGATCTATTTTCGCGAGCAGTAAATAGATAATCCAGCAATCGCGTCCTGTTTGCCCAACTGCATCTAGTCCGCGAATGATTTCATTAGCCCCGTCTGCTACCTTTCGTAGCATTGAGACATTGCTACTCTGTATTGTGGGTAACTCCATAAATGCCTCTAGCAAGGAATTAACAACATGACGAGGTCTATCGTTACGTTCGTTGAGACGTTTCAATGCCGTATCATATGCCGCGTCGGTTATAGGCAAATGACGTATTAAGGTCGCTGCATCGTTGATCAAAAATGATTTCAGATAATGATATTTCCTTGTCCTTTCAAAGTGTGGTTTGTTGTGAACAGTGCTTTCAAATAAATCCTTAAAGGCTTGCCAGTCCTTGTAATCGCCACCGAAAGGCTTTATCTGCAACTTAGGCAATTCAGAATCTCTTAGTGGCGCTGAAGCGCCAGCGTTCGTTGTCGCCGCGCCTAACAAAAAACGTGAGAAGAATTCTTGTTGTTGTTGCACCAATCGTGAAATTGCGTCTTCGTGTACAAGTTCACTACGCTCAGCAACCTTCGTTATAGTTGCTGCAGCCGTATTTTCTGCGTGATGCAACCGCTTTAGTGCAAGCAGCTTCTGTAGAGCCTTCATATACTTGCCCTCATAAACTTCATCGTCGTTTGCGGGATCAACATATCCTTCAATTTCGTCGTAAAGACACATGCCATCTCCAATCCACTCGTTCCAGGCGGCATTGAGCCTGATAAGCATTGACTCCACGTAGTCACAGTCGCATTCAGCTGTGGAATGCTCAGCCTAATGAAGAAAGCGTGTGGTACTTGCCTTCAACCTGCCCATTGAGTGTACCAGTTGTTTTAGTTGCTCCATGGTGAACTACTTCTTGTGGCTAACAGATTACGACAGATCCGGCGCGAAGGACCAATTTCTGAATAGCAACCGATTATGCTATGGACGGTAGCAGGAATAAAAGACTGGTTCATTTATTTGCTTTTTTATAATTAGCAGACCGCCTTATGCGCATCTACTCTGATCTGCCGTCAATCTAACACTAGAGACTCTCTCTTCATCACTTCCAAAAAATGCATGCAAGAAAGAGATAAACATAAGGTATAGCATTGTTGCTAAAGTATTTCACAATGTTGCTAAGGCATTTCACAAAGTTGCTAAATTATTTCACACTGATGATGTGAATTGCGAAATATGTTAATGATAATAAAAAAAGAAGAAGAACACGATCGTTAGAATTCAAATTAATCCGTTCCTCAACAGAAATTGCCATGGGCTTGCAGCATTGCCAGTTGACGAAAGACTTAATTTCGTAAAATCTAGTCAACTTTGTATCAATTGCTTGCATTCAGGGCACAGAGTGTCCAACTGAAATGCGTCGAAGTGTAGAGTTTGTTCTCGTTTTCATAACACTCTCCTTCATAAATACGCACTAGAACCATTTCAAGCATCTGCTTATCCTGCCCATGTGAATCATGTTGCTAGCGAAGTCGATCAAGTAATCCTTGTAACTGCAGTTGTAACAGTTCGAGACAGGTTTGGTCAAAAACGAAACGCTAGAGCCCTGTTGGATTCAGGCTCGCAGGTAAATTTCATGACGGAAGAGCTCGCTCAAGCTTTGCGCCTTCAACGCAAAAATAAGTGCTTGACCGTAAAGTCGGTTTGACATGCTAGATTGACAGCAAAGAGCGAAGTATCGACGATAGTTTCGTCTCGAGTAACGAGACACCAGTTTAGCGCCAAATTTTGGGTGCTAAAATCAATTTGTAGCAGGCAACCAGACTGATCTTCCCATCCATCGTTGGAAGGTTCCATCAAATCTCAAACTGGCCGACCCTGAATTTCAGAGCCCCAGCAAATAGATTTGCTTCTGGGAGCTGATTCCTTCTTCGATTTGGTACGTAGTGGTCAAATAAGATTGGCGAATAATGGTCCAGTGCTACAAAGGACGTTGCTTGGTTGGGTGGCATCAGGGCGGTGCAGGAAAGTTCGTACCAAAAGCCCAGTATCCTGCTCAGTGATGCAACATAGACAAGAAGCTGTTCTAGAGACAAGTGTTTCGGAAAATTACTCTGCAGAGCAATTTGTTTGCGAACAAATCTTTCGGGACAGCATTTGGAAATTGCCGACAGGACATTTTGGAACTAATGTGTCATTCAAGACTGATCCCAAACAGCTCCAATGTCCCCCAGTAATAGTTAAAAAAACTTTCTTTGGGTAGAATGTGGAAGTTTTAATGCTAAAATCAATGTTATGTATTTGAGTTTCGTAAACGAGTATCGTGTACCACCAGGACCACATTACGCCGTTCCACACCAGTGCGTCCTGAGTCCTGATAGCAATTCCACCACACTTCGACGCTGGGTCTGATCGGCACAACGAAATTAATCTGGCTAATTAAATCACTGGAATCTATTTCGCCGTTGATTAGTTTGTGTAGGAAAACTACACCGAGCACTGTCCTACGATCAGACAAAGAAGGAAGATTTAATAGCAGAAGTCTACTACGATAAGATGACAAGCGTATGTTAGTATTCCAGATAAGGGGCCTTAGGGCAAAAAGAAGGAATTGTATTTGTACTGATTCTATTCTATCTTGATGAATCCTGTATTGGGGAGACCAAATACAAGATCCATATTCAAGAATAGGACGTACCAAGGTGGTGAAAAGTGTTTTTGTTAAATAGGGATAGTTAAATTCTTTCGACCAGCGCTTTATGAAACCCAGGACGCCAAGAGCACGGTTAGTAATTGATAAAACATTCCTATATACCCAAATCAATGACCGACTGAATTCTGTGAAGGGAGTTGTCACTCAGAATATAATTGTTTAGAAAGGGAGTCGCCTGCTGAAGGACATTACATTACACTTACTATAGCTGAGATTTAAAGATTGAGTTGATGTATTAAGAGGCTGTGGTTAACGGAATCAAAAGCCTTGCAAAAATCAGTATAAATGACGTCAGTTTGCAATTTTTTATCAAAGCCCTACAGAACGAATGATGTAAACTCTAACAGGTTAGTGGTAGTGGATCTATGTTTCACAAACCCATCCTGGCAGGGTGAAATCATAGATCTACAGAAATGTTGCAGTTGAGAAGTTATTAATTTCTCAAATGTCTTGGGAATAGCAGACAACTTGGAAATACGTCTATAGTTGCAGACATTAGATATGTTTCCTATTTTGTGAAAAGGAATAATGTAATATGATTTCCAAACTTCAGGGAAACCGCATGATTCAACAAACAATGTAAATAGTTTATACAGGGGCTTTAAAAGGCCGTCAGCACAGTTTCTAAGCACACAGCCTGGGACTCCGTCTGGCCCAGGAGAAAAAACAGGTTTAATAGCTATTAGATTAAGTAAAAGCGAGCTTTCAGTGATTACTGGCGCGAAATTACAATTGAAAGAATTTACACGATAAGGGTAAGGTGAATTAGAACTATAATCCTGCACACTGTAAGTGTGCTTGATAGCTTGATTTGAGTAAGCAGTTTCTCAAAGACTAGTGACTAGATTGAAGTGTTGATGATTTACGCTTTAAATTAACGAAGTTATAAAACCGTCTAGGATCCCTTCGGAACTGTTGCCCATAGTCAGTAAGGCATTCCTTATAGCAGATAAATCAGATCGTGCAACCAGATAGCAAGAGAGATACAAAGAAGAGCCAGTTTCCCCTGAATCTCTTATAAAGTCTCGACTTCCTATTTTTAAGCAATGTTAACTCGCGGGTAAAACCAAACAGGCTTGTTGGACCTAGTTGTCACACGAACCGGAACACAGTCATCAAGTAGGGAATTCAAAGTATAATAAAATATTGTGATTGCACTATCCATATCTCTACACATGAACAGCTGGGGACCAGTCAGTCTCAGATAACAGTTGATTTAACCTGTTAAAATCGGTTTTCTGAAACTGGCGAGAGCGCTTAGTAGATTTACTACTAGTACTTATTACCTTAACAGGTAAATCAATCAACACCTCCAAAGTCGGATGATAAGGATCTTCAGAATTAGATAAGGGAGTGATACGGGAAACAGAAATGCAGAATGGATCCAAAACAAAAATCAAATCGAGCATTCTATTTAATGAGTTTGGGATAGAATTGATCTGAAACAATGAAATCCCAAACAGACCATCAAAAAAATCGTGCTGGGTCGTGGGGATCAATACGGTAGAGTCAGGACACAAAGTCCATGTAGTTCCTGCAATATTAAAATCGCCAAGAACTACAAGAAAACCAGGATCGGATAGCATAGAGGAGACTGATTTAATAGCTGAAAAATATAATGAATAAAGAGAAGAGTCAGAAGATGGAGAAATATATGAACAAGTTATGAAAACACTAATGCTATATAGGCAAAACTTAATAGCAAAAAATTCAATATCTATAGAGCCATCGATTGTTACTTCTTCAGAGGATAAGTTAACATCAACGGCAATAAGCACACCACCACCGTGGCGAGATGTACGATCTTTTCTATAGAGAGAGAAATTATTGGATAGAATTTCAGAGCTTAGAATATCGGGCCTGAACCATGTTTCGGAAAAGGCCACGACTTGAAAATGAAATGACAGTCTATTTAAATAGATATTACTTAGCATACTACAAATAGACCTCTTACATTTTGAAAGGCAAATGAGAGGGAGGAAGTTAGATTTTCCGGCATCAGAGGCCGAAACAGATTTGGCAACTATCAAGTAAGAAAGGCTACAGTCGAGCTAGCCGACTGTAAAAGACCCCGTACTCATAGTATTTGCAATAAAACACTTTGAAACAAAACCATCAGTTTGTAATGGGGATGAAAATCGCCAAGAAAATGCCGATATCGATATTAATTAAAATATCACATCAAATCAAATATCGTTGTTATCAACAACTGAATTCAAATACGCTATAGATTTGGACATAATGACCAAATATCGCATTCGAGATCATATCGTAATTATTATTACTATCGTGTTGAATATCGATATATGATTTATCGAATCGTATGCATACATGTGCGTGCATTGTCCGCGAGCAGTGCTGTCGCTACACAAGCAGCGAAAACGTTCGCTCACATGTTTATATGCTTCTGTCTCGCTTGCACACATTCATTACCATTGCGTGCAATTGTTAACTTTGTTACGTGTCTAGCTCTTTTGTTTATTGTCCCATTTGTATGCAACTTTCAGGATAGTTTGTTATACTCTGTCTCTAAACAAATTTCAAATTACAATACCGTACGATAAGTGCATATGCCTTAAAAATGGCATTGAAGTTTGAAAATTATTTGATTCGTGTGGGAAAACGGGGCGTGGCAGTCCAAAAATTTTAATGACAATGCTTTTATGCTGTCTCTAGCAACCTACATACCAAAAATGGTATTCCTAAGTGCTATAGTTACTGAGATATTCGCTTAAAACATCAATTTTTTCCTAGGTGACCATAGTTATTTACAATTTGCGGGGGCGGTAAGGGGCGTGTCAAAGATTTAAAATAAACTTGATCTGCCTGACATAAAGACGGACTTTCATTCTAAATTTGGTGGCTCTAGCTTTTGTAGTTTAAAAGATCGAGGTGTTCATACGGACAGACGGACGGACGGACAGACGGACAGACAGACAGACGGACATTATATGTATGTACGCACATTAGTATGTGTGTATATGTAATACATATATAATTGGTCTGCACAGCCAGCATTCGCGGACAGCGCTGTCGCTACACAAGCAGCGAAAACGTTCGCTCACATGTTCATATGCTTCTGTCTCGCTTGCACACATGCATTGACGTTGCGTGCAATTGTAAACTTTGTTACGGGTCTAGCTCTATTGTTTATTGTCCGATTTATATGCAACTTTCAGGATAGTTTGTGATACTTTGTCTCCAAACGAATTTGAAATAACAATACCGTACGATAAGTGCAAATGCCTTAAAAATGGCATTGAAGTTTGAAAATTATTTCATTCGTGTTGGAAAACGGGGCGTGGCAGTCCAAAAATTACACTTACTATAGCTGAGATTTAAAGATTGAGTTGATGTATTAAGAGGCTGTGGTTAACGGAATCAAAAGCCTTGCAAAAATCAGTATAAATGACGTCAGTTTGCAATTTTTTATCAAAGCCCTACAGAACGAATGATGTAAACTCTAACAGGTTAGTGGTAGTGGATCTATGTTTCACAAACCCATCCTGGCAGGGTGAAATCATAGATCTACAGAAATGTTGCAGTTGAGAAGTTATTAATTTCTCAAATGTCTTGGGAATAGCAGACAACTTGGAAATACGTCTATAGTTGCAGACATTAGATATGTTTCCTATTTTGTGAAAAGGAATAATGTAATATGATTTCCAAACTTCAGGGAAACCGCATGATTCAACAGACAATGTAAATAGTTTATACAGGGGCTTTAAAAGGCCGTCAGCACAGTTTCTAAGCACACAGCCTGGGACTCCGTCTGGCCCAGGAGAAAAAACAGGTTTAATAGCTATTAGATTAAGTAAAAGCGAGCTTTCAGTGATTACTGGCGCGAAATTACAATTGAAAGAATTTACACGATAAGGGTAAGGTGAATTAGAACTATAATCCTGCACACTGTAAGTGTGCTTGATAGCTTGATTTGAGTAAGCAGTTTCTCAAAGACTAGTGACTAGATTGAAGTGTTGATGATTTACGCTTTAAATTAACGAAGTTATAAAACCGTCTAGGATCCCTTCGGAACTGTTGCCCATAGTCAGTAAGGCATTCCTTATAGCAGATAAATCAGATCGTGCAACCAGATAGCAAGAGAGATACAAAGAAGAGCCAGTTTCCCTGAATCTCTTATAAAGTCTCGACTTCCTATTTTTAAGCAATGTTAACCCGCGGGTAAACCAAACAGGCTTGTTGGACCTAGTTGTCACACGAACCGGAACACAGTCATCAAGTAGGGAATTCAAAGTATAATAAAATATTGTGATTGCACTATCCATATCTCTACACATGAACAGCTGGGACCAGTCAGTCTCAGATAACAGTTGATTTAACCTGTTAAAATCGGTTTTCTGAAACTGGCGAGAGCGCTTAGTAGATTTACTACTAGTACTTATTACCTTAACAGGTAAATCAATCAACACCTCCAAAGTCGGATGATAAGGATCTTCAGAATTAGATAAGGGAGTGATACGGGAAACAGAAACGGGGCGTGGCAGTCCAAAAATTTTAATGACAATGCACTTATGCTGTCTCTAGCAACTTACATACCAAAAATGGTATTCCTAAGTGCTAAAGGTACTGAGATATTCGCTTAAAACATCAATTTTTTCCGAGGTGACCATAGTTTTTTACAATTTGCGGGGGCGGTAAGGGGCGTGCCAAAGATTTGAAATAAACTTGATCTGCCTGAAATAAAGACGGACTTTCATTCTAAATTTGGTGGCTCTAGCTTTTGTAGTTTAAAAGGTCCAGGTGTTCATACGGACAGACGGACAGCCGGACATCGCTATATCGTCTCGGCTGTTGATGCTGATCAAGAATATATATACTTTATGGGGTCAGCCACGCCTCCTTCTGCCTGTTACGCACATTTCGCTTCAGACAAACCTAATAGACCCCTCTACTCTTTTTTAGAGTACGGGGTCTAAAAATCTAAACCAAATTGACACAGAAAGTACACGTCTAGGGAGTACATATACTGACCAAGTTTGATCCAAATCGGACAACTATATCGTATAGCTCCCATAGGGACAATCGGTCAAAAATTCGCTCCAAATATGACTTTATATGAATAAATTTTGCGTTGGCCAAGCAATCGAAGTAAAACTTACACAGAATAAATCTATCAATAATATAAACATACTGACAAAATTTTATCCAAATCGGACAACTATATCGTATAGCTCCCATACGGACAATTGCTCAAAAATACGCTCCAAATATGAATTTTTATGAATAAGTTTAGCAGAATATATCTGTCAATAATATAAACATGCTGACCAAGTTTCATTCAAATCAAACGACTATATCGTATAGCTCCCATATTGACGATCGGTCAAAAATACGCTGTAAATATGAATTTGTATGAAAATTTTCTGAATTAAAATCAATAGGGTCGATTGCTTAAACGATTGTACTATTATAATTGTTATATCCCATTGATAATAATAAAATAAAACTGAGTAACGGGTATCCTAAAGTTCCGAGGCGACTATAGCATTCTTTCTTGATTTTTTTGTTGACGCGAGTGCGTGAAGTCCCGGGTTCGAATCCCGTCAGTGGATTATTTTGTAAATTTATTATTATTTTTTATTTTATTTCAATTTAAATTTAATTTAAAATTTAAATTAAATTTCAAATTGTAAAACACGGCTTATTTTTAAAACAAGCCAAGTAAGCAAATTGTGCATTTAATTGTGTATATATTTACATACATTTGTATATAAATATGTATGTATACAAACTGAATAATAATCACAAATTTTCGACCGATTTGTCCTATGGGAGCTATAGGCTATAGTTGTCCGATCCGGATGAAACTTGGTGAGGATTGTTATAATGGTACCATACACATAATGTGTTAGTTTGGTTGCAATCGCTCAACTAAAACTTCATGTCTACATACAAATCACCAATTTTCGACCGATTTGTCTATGGGAGCTATAGGCTATAGTTTTCTGATCCGGACCAAACTTGGTGAAGATAGTTATAATATTACCATATATATAATGTGTTAGTTTGGTCCCAATCGCTCAACTAAAACTTCATGTCTCCATACAAATCACAAATTTTCGACCGATTTGTCCTATGGGAGCTATAGGCTATAGTTGTTCGATCCGGATGAAACTTGGTGAGGATAGTTATAATGGTACCATACACATAATGTGTGAATTTGGTCTCTCTAGCTCTAATCGTTTTCAAGCTATAGAGATGTGAAAAAAGTTTTTTACAATTTGCGGGGGCGATAAGGGGCGTGGCAAAGATTTGAAATAAACTTGATCTGCCTCGAAGCAGACGGACTTCATTCCAAATTTTGTGGCTCTAGCTCTTGTAGTTTAAAAGATTCAGGTGATCATACAGACGGACGGACAGACAGACAGACGGGCATAGCTATATCGTCTCGGCTGTTGATGCTGATCAAGAATATATATACTTTATGGGGTCGGAAAAGCCTCCTTCTGGCTGTTACGCACATTTCGCTTCAGACAAACTTAATAGACCCCTATACTCTTTTTTAGACTACGGGGTCTAATAAGAAACATGTCATACGTCGCACCAATGTGATACGAAAAGAAGCGAGGACTAAGCTGGAGTTGACACCTGCGTTCTTTACCCTTCCCGATCATAATCTTTATAATTAATATTTTTGTAAAGATTCCCTACATCAAAAGACAGTTACTCTTACTCTACTTTAAGCACCATGCTTTCTTGAAACCAAAAATAGAAAATTTAGCAAGTCATTTTAAACACTACAATTGGGGTGGTATATATATATCAGGGTCGCCGACGTTAATACGGGTATTGGCTTGTTCAAGCGCCCAATCGCGAAGCTAGCCAGGCTTCTGCTAATGCGGCAGACCGGCAGCGCGTCGCTCACCGAGGCCGAGGTCCGAGATCACCTGGCCGACGAGGAGGCGATCTTAAGCTCACGGCCACTGACCCAACTGGGCAGCGATCCCACCGACGGAGATGCGCTCACCCCAGGCCACTTCCTCATCGGACAGCCGCTTCGTTCGATGCACTTTTCATTTTTATTACACATTCCTCTCCCACAGATTAAAGATAAAGATTATAAAATAATCAAATGGTGACAATAACAATTCTGGCTTCGATCGAACGTATTATAAACAATTCGCCAGAATCGCTATTCCCACCATTGACATTGACAACAGAATTCTCTTAAAGCTCAATCTCTTCAAGATCGAGAGCTAAACGCTAAACGTCTCCAGAACATAGCATAAGTAGTCTAGATTTGTGTCTGTACTCCGTAGTATCGTGTTGTGAAATAAAATTATATTTTTTAAATAACCGATCTTCGACCTATGTTATTGGCGCAGCCGGTAGGACATCAGAAAAATATCCTTGTAACAGTAATCGATCCTTTTCGATCCGCTAATAGAAATCCTTGTACGACCAAGTGACTTTCTAGGATTGAACACGCAAATTTGCCACAAAAAGTGATTCGGTTCAGAGCATTACAATTTTGGAAAAAACTTTCTGATATCCGCAAAAGAATCAACGCCTGTGCTTTAAAACTTAACAAACCAATTATCAATCGTGGCCCACAATCAAAGTGCGACCGCCACTAAAACATAATTGCCATATTAAGAATACCGCGCAACACAAAACTTGCAATACACCATACAGTGTTCTGCTAATAAATAGATCCTTTGGACTATTTTGAACAACTGTACTTAAAGGACTTATTTCCGGGCTTTACACATCATTAAATTGATAACTGTAAACAGTAAGCTCCTAAGAATACACCAAAAGAAAACCAAAACAACACAAAAAAATTTTTGTGAAGAACAAAATTTTTATTTTACAAGGAAGTTAAACAACACAAACAACATCATGACAACTGTTGGATCATAAGCATAGGCTAATAGGATAAGGAATTATTATGAATTGTTAGTATAAGTAATTAGATGGAACTAGTGAATTGCCTAGAAGTGTAAGCGAATCTCATATATTGAAGCTACCGAGTAAGTTCTTGTTTTCGGCAATGCAGCTGTCGCGAGCGGCAGGGAGTTCGTTGTAAAATATCGCTGTAACCACACGCACGCTGCCAAGCTTTTCCGCGATTGCTAAGTCCTAAAAAAATTGTTAATTTTACGAAATTGCAATTTGTTTCTATTTGCTGTTTTCGACTTTTCATGGCGCCCGAGCAGGGACTTTCAATCGCGTTCGTTGGTCTATTAGACATTTTCAAGGCTTTGGTTTGCTGTACGTGCCTGTATTCGTATATTTGTTATTGGATCTTCCCTGGAGCTGTTGGCCGTAGTGGAAGTTTTGGCTTTGAACCGCCTGGAGTTGAAGACACTGGAATCCCCACCCATAGTCATTTTGGATATTATACCCAGAATTGAGCCCAAGAGCGACTCTTCTGATGATCAGGTAACAGTGCCCAATCGAGTCAGTGCAAAGGATAATATGGAAAGTGCAAGCGTAGAGCGGCACATAATACATTCAGTACATAGAAAAGTACTGCTTCATTTGTTGCACATTAGTGACATTGTGTTTCGGCACTGATATATGTGATTAATTGAAAAGTAATTGAAGCAAAATGTACAAGAGCATTTAATAAATATACACAAACAAGTAAGAAAGGCTACAGTCGAGCTAGCCGACTGTAAAAGACCCCGTACTCATAGTATTTGCAATAAAACACTTTGAAACAAACCCATCAGTTTGTAATGGGGATGCAAATCGCCAGGAAAATGCCGATATCGATATTAATTAAAATATCAAATCAAATCAAATATCGATATCAACAACTGAATTTAAATACGATATATCGATATAGATATAGACATAATGACCAAATATCGCATGGGATATTATATCGCAATTATAATTACTATGGTATTGAATATCGATATATGATAAATCGTTTCGTATGCATACATGTGCGTGCATCGTCCGCAAGCAGTGCAGTCGCTGCACAAGCAGTGCAGTCGCTACACAAGCAGCGAAAACGTTCGCTCACATGTTTATATGCTTCGGTCTCGCTTGCACACATGCATTGACGTTGCATGCAATTGTAAACTTTGTTACGTGTCTAGCTCTTTTGTTTATTGTCCGATTTGTATGCAACTTTCAGGATAGTTTGTGATACTTTGTCTCCAAACGAATTTGAAATAACAATACCGTACGATAAGTGCAAATGCCTTAAAAATGGCATTGAAGTTTTAAAATTATTTCATTCGCGTTGGAAAACGGGGCGTGGCAGTCCAAAAATTTTAATGACAATGCATTTATGCTGTCTCTAGCAACTTACATACCAAAAATGGTATTCCTAAGTGCTAAAGATACTGAGATATTCGCTTAAAACATCAATTTTTTCCGAGGTGACCATAGTTTTTTACAATTTGCGGGGGCGGTAAGGGGCGTGCCAAAGATTTGAAATAAACTTGATCTGCTCGCGAAGCAAACGGACTTTCATTCACTTGTAGTTTAAAAGATCCAGGTGTTCATACAGACGGACGGACAGACGGACAGACGGACATTGCTATATCGTCTCGGCTGTTGATGCTGATCAAGAATATATATACTTTATGGGGTCGGCCACGCCTCCTTCTGCCTGTTACGCACATTTCGCTCCAGACAAACTTAATAGACCCCTCTACTCTTTTTTAGATTACGGGGTCTAATAAAATAAAACAAAAGAAACAAGAAAGAATGCTATAGTCGCCTCGCGACTTTAGGATACCCGTTACTCAGTTTAATTATATTATTAACAATATAATATATTATTAATAATATTAATAATATTACAATCGGTTAGGTAATCGACACTATTGATTTTAATTCAGATGACTTGAGAAACGCAGAAAATTTTCATACAAATTCATATTTACAGCGTATTTTTTGACCGATCGTCCCTATGGGAGCTATACGATTTAGTCGTCCGATTTGAATGAAACTTGGTCAACATATTTATATTATTGACAGATATAATCTGTGTATCCCTTCGATCCCTTCGATTGCTTGGCCAATGCAAAAGTAATTCACATAAATTCATATTTAGAGCGTATTTTTGACCGATTGTCCCTATGGGAGCTATACGATATAGTCGTGCGATTTGGATGAAACTTGGTCAGCATGTTTATATTATTGACAGATATATTCTGCTAAACTTATTCATAAAAATTCATATTTGGAGCGTATTTTTGACCAATTGTCCGTATGGGAGCTATACGATATAGTTGTCCGATTTGGATAAAATTTTGTCAGTATGTTTATATTATTGAAAGATATATTCTGTGTAAGTTTCACTTCGATTGATTGGCCAACGCAAAAGTTATTCATATAAATTCATATTTGGAGCGTATTTTTGACCGATTGTCCCTATGGGAGCTATATGATATAGTTGTCCGATTTGGATCAAACTTAGTTAATATGTTTATATTATTGACAGATATATTCTGTGTAAGTTTCACTTCGATTGGTTGGCCAACGCAAAAGTCATTCATATAAATTCATATTTGGAGCGTATTTTTGACCGATTGTCCCTATGGGAGCTATATGATATAGTTGTCCGATTTGGATCAAACTTGGTCAGTATATGTACTCCCTAGACGTGTACTTTCTGTGTCAATTTGGTTTAGATAGCATTACTAACAAAAAAGTTTTCTATACTAAAACATGCTATTTTTACCTGTTTTTACCTTTGTATGCACATAGAACGCCCTAAAGTGGGCGTGTCAAAAAACAAAAGCAAACTTGTACTGCTTGGGCATTTTATCTTTCGTTTGCGACCACTCGGGCCTTTCTAGCTCTTATAGTCTCTGAGATCCTTTTGTTCACACAGACGGACAGACGGTCAGACGGACAGACGGACAGACGGACAGACGGACGGACGGACAGACGGACATGGCTATATCGACTCGGCTAGTCATGCTGATCAAGAATATATATACTTTATGGGGTCTGCCATGTCTCCTTCTCCCTGTTACATACATTGCAACGAATACAATATACCCTTTTACTCTACGAGTAACGGGTATAAAAATAAGAAAGGCTACAGTCGAGCGAGCCGACTGTAAAAGACCCCGTACTCCTTCTAGGTCACGTTTTTTCATACAAATCACCAATTTTTGACCGATTTGACCTATGGGAGATATAGGCTATAGTTGTCCGATCCGGACCAAACTTGGTGAGGATAGTTGTAATGGTATATTACACATAATGTGTTAGTTTGGTTGCAATCGCTCAACTAAAACTTCATGTCTCCATACAAATCACCAATTTTCGACCGATTTGTCCTATGGGAGATATAGGCCATAGTTGTCCGATCCGGATCAATCTTGGTGAGGATAGTTATAATGCTACCATATATACAATGTGTTAGTTTGGCTGCAATCGCTCAACTAAAACTTCATGTCTCCATACAAATCACCCATTTTCGACCGATTTTTCCTATGGGAGCTATATGCTATATTTGTCCGATCCAGACCAAACTTGGTGAGGATAGTTGTAGTTGTAGTTGACCCCATAAAGTATACATATTCTTGATCAGCATCACAAGCCGAGTCGATATAGCCATGTCCGTCTGTCCGTCTGTCTGTCCGTATGAACAAACAGATTCCAGCGATGGTAAGAGCTACAAGTTTGAATTTGGTCTCTGTCGACTCGATATTAAGTCAGTCAATACAAGAATTGTTTTTTTTTCGATGCCATATGTTCTTATCCTACAGTATTGTAATGTCTCAATCGTTTGAAGACAAAGTATATCAAACTATCCTGAAAGTTGCATATAAATCGGACCATAAACAAAAGAGCTAGACACGTAACAAAGTTTATAATTTAACGCCATTTCACTGCATGTGTGCAAGCGAGACAGAAACATACAAACATGTGAGCGAACGTTTTCGCTGCTTGCGTAGCGTACCGGCAGCGCTGCCCGCGAATGCTGGCCTTGCTGACCAATTGTATATGTATTACATATACACACATACATACATATGTGCGTGCATACTTATAATGTCAAATCTATATGTGCATACATACAGTGAGATGTTTTTGATTCAACGTGTTTTGTTGCAAGTATCAATTGATATACTTAGATACCGATTTTATTAAATGATCGGGAATAAATTGCAGAGAGTATTCTACGGTCGGGCGTACTCGACTGTACTTTTCTTTCTTGTTTAGAGTACGGGGTCTGAAAATAAATAATTTATTTGAATTGTGCCGCTGCGTGTACTCATTTGCACATATACATATTTCCCGTTTCTCTTAATTCCGCTATTCGTTAAGATCTGCATATGTTCGGTAGTGGGTTTTGACGTATGATTCTTATTTGTTTGTTCAAATAAAGCGCAGCTCGCATTTACATACATACAGCTGGTGGAGTTTAGCTTGCGTTAGTTTACTTTTACTTGTTCGTACTTAGTTTCTGCTTGTGTCAACGCTGCTTATACATATATATAAGCGCTGGCAGACATACATACGTATGCTGAGCGGCCGCAATTCAAATAGTTGTTAGTAAATCGTGTGCCTACATACGTATTTTGTGTTGTTGGTTTGCATAGATCGCAGTCCACTCCTGTTTAACTATAATCAGCCGAATATCGCTAATTAGGTGATTATCGTTGAACAGTCGCTTGTGCGTCTGAGTGGTGAATTGTTTTTGTTACTGTCAGCGCTTATCTGCATACGCTGCTTAAGCTTCTCTTATCTGTGTTATTCGAGAAGTCTACTTAGTCAGCTGATTAACTTTATTCATCTAATTATCTTCGCTCATATCATCGGTTGACTCTCTTTAATCAGCTGATTATCTTAAATCATCTGATTATCTTGGTTCATTCGATCTATTTTATTAACTGATTATTTCTTGAGATAGTACACTTATGTGCACTCAACTAGATCCAAATTTAGAAAAATTTAATATGGCGCACAAATCGAATTCAAATGACACCGTTTTCGTCGATGAGGAAAGTTGCCTCACCACCCGTTTAAGTCATTTGTTCGTTAAATTGGAAAAAATAGAGAGCGACAAAGAGCGTCAAAGGAGATAATTTATTAATAAAATGGTGACTCCAAGTTAATTTGAGATTCAGTGCCGGCTAGATATACTAAATTCGTATATTTCCAAAGCTATGGACTTGCAGTCAGAGATCGATGCAATTGATCCTGATAACACTAGCCGCGCAATGCTTGAGGAAACACTTATTTTTTGGCCCGGTCGTCATACATGTCTGCCCTAAGTGCGCATCAGGCATCTGAAACCGTACCTCAGCTTTCGCACCATTCACACCTGCCCAAGCTAAAGTTGCCTAGATTCAGCGGTAAACACTCAGAGTACAGACAATTCATCGGTCTTTTTATAGTTTGGTAGATTCTGATCGCTCGTTATTAAACATTGAAAAATTCAACCAGTTGATACCGTGCTTATCAGATGAGGCTTTAGGTACCATCAGAGCTTTCCATGTGTTTGATGGGAATTACCCAAAGGCTTTAGAGAGCCTAAGCAGAGTATACGACAACAAATGTTGCCCAGTTGTTTGATATTAAGCCGATGGATAAGCCATCGGAAATTGAAATTCGCACAATGGTAGACTCGGAATTGGCAATTTTCGATTCGTTAATGTCAGTTGGAGATAAGCATGACTTCGCTAACGCTATCTTAATACACATAGTCATGTCTAAGGTTGATCCTCATACAAAGTCGAAGTATAAGGAGCAACTTGACTATAATACATTACCGAAATGGGCCGATTGTTTTGTGGCTTTGAACAGGCGATATCCGGATTTATCTGCTAAAGAATGTCCAAAGTCCAGGATGAAGCAAAAATCCGACATGAAACCTGCCAAAATTTCGTCATATGCATGCACGAATGTCGAGAAAATAGTTAAACCCTCATGCAACTTTTCCATTGCCAGTTGACGAAAGATTTAATTTCGTAAAATCTAGTCAACTTTGTATCAATTGCCTGCATTCAGGGCACAGAGTGTCCAACTGCAATGCGTCGAAGTGTAGAGTTTGTTCTCGTCCTCATAACACTCTCCTTCATAAACACGCAGTAGAACCAATGCAAGCATCTGTGAGTCCTGTCAATGTGAATCATGTTGCTAGCGAAGTCGACCAAGTAATCCTTGCAACTGCAGTTGTAACAGTTCGAGACAGGTTTGGTCAAAACCAAAACGCTAGAGCCTTGTTGGATTCAGGCTTGCAGGTGAATTTTATGACGGAAGAGCTCGCTCAAGCTTTGCGCCTTCAACGTGATATAAGGAAAGTCAGTGGGACAGGCTAGATTGACAGCAAAAAGCGAAGTATATCCAATCGTTTCGTCTCGAGTAATGATACACCAGTTTAGCGCCGAGGGTGCTGGCAGCCAGACTGTGATCTTCCCATCAATCGGTGGAAAATTCCATCAAATGTCGAGCTGGCTGACTCTGAGTTTTATAAGCCCCAGCTCCAATGTTCCCCAGAAATAGTTAAGACAGGTTCTCTCGGTAGAACGTAGAGGTTTTGATGCTGAAATCAGTGTAAGGTATTTGAGTTTCATGAACGAGTATCTTGTACTTGGTCGCTTGTCCGTCTCAGATGCAAAAGTTCCACCACGACCACATTACAGCTTTCCTCACCAGTGCGTCTTGAGCCCTGATAGCAGTTCTACCACGCTTCGAGTGATGTTTGACGCCTCGTGTAAGTCAAAATCGTCACACTCTGCTAACGAGTTATTGAAGGTGGAACATGCTACTCAGAGGGATCTAATTCGTTCATGTCGTAAGTTCCGTTTGAACCGACATGCCTTAACGCCAAATATCACACAGGGAAAAAGGCCCGAAACTCTCGTAGTGATCGAATATCAATTGGCAATTTGGTTTTCAAACCATATTTACATATAAGAAGAAGGTGGAAATAAGAAACGTTTGATTTCCAATGATGCCGATTCGACAAATACGCTTGGCATGAGGAGGACACCAAGGTCAGATATTTTTCAGTATCACTTGGAAGGTAGTTTCGCCAAATTAAGTCCTACCAAGCGAAAAAACATTGTTTGATGGGTTTGCGTATATGTAAGACTAAATATACGCGTTGGACCCATGTCGAATCGAGAGTGTGAGTTTCTGGAATGATTCAGAAATCGCACTACATTGTATAAAAAGTTCCACTTCATTATCAGCAACATTTGTAGCCGATCGATTTGCAGGCATCAAAGTGATGGCCAATCAAGTATCTTGGAGACATGGACCGACACTATCAAGAGGGTGTAACGTTCCGAAACTCAAATTTTGTTGTAAACTGGTAACAATGGATCGATTAAGATCAAAGTTCAAAATAGAACTACAAACTGTCGAACTCGAGAAGAAAGACATAGATTCGCTTTGCTGATATTGCTGAATCCAGCCCATCGCGCAGAGCGCACAACGACATTTGATAGACCAAAAATGGATAATATCGTGCATCTAAGTTTGCAATCGCTGACAACATTGATTCACAAGTCAGGCGATTAAGGAAGATGAGTTACTTTGACTCATTTAGGAGTAAATTTGTGTGGTCCCCCAAATGCGTTGCCAAACATAAGAGGACGAGTTCCGCTTAAGATGTATACTGCAGTGTTTGTTTGTTTTGCTTCGAAGGCTGTTCACCTGAAACTTGTAGCAGACTTATCCACTAATGCCTTTCTCTGTACTTTGAACAGCTTCATCGCGCGACGTGGCATTCCCGGCCGGCCATACTTGGATAATGCGACCAATTTCGTAGGGACGAGCAACCTCCTAAAGGAGCTTCAGGACTCATTCGACCGGCAGCAGGGCAGGCTGCAGCTATTTGCAGCGGAGCGTGGAATGGAGTGGAGGTTCATCCCTCAGAGAGCGCCGCACTTCGGAGAACTGTGGAAAGCAGCAGTGAAGTCGGCCAAGCATCTGCTAATGCGGCAGATCGGCAGCGCGTCGCTCACCGAGGCCGAGGTCCGAGATCACCTGGCCGACGAGGAGGCGATCTTAAGCTCACGGCCACTGACCCCGCTGGGCAGCGATCCCACCGACGGAGATGCGCTCACCCCAGGCCACTTCCTCGTCGGACAGCCGCTTCGATCGATGGCACTAGGGTTTTAGCGGGCCACACAAAGGAACGAAATTTCGTGCCCTCCCAGGTGGCAGCTGCTGTCCACGCTCGGGAAATATAAGGAGGCGCTCGACAACATAAAGATTGGGGATCTCGTCGTCGTCCACGAGGACAACACGCCTTCCCAACGGTTGACAATGGGCCGCGTCGGGGACGTAACCTTAGGAGACGACGGGCGAATCCAAACCAAAGAAATTATTTTACAGCAAACAAAATTGTATAACACTTTCCAAAAAATTACTATAACCAATTTAATAATTATTTTAATCGCATTAATTATTTACATTATCTTTTAATATAAAAAATATCTTAAGAAAAATTGTTGTAAATTATAAGAACCAAAAAGAATCAACCCAAAACATAGAATCAAATATTGAAAATGATATTGAATTAAATAAAAACAAGACAGGCTCATTTCTTAAGGATGGGGAAGTGACATGTGTAGACACATATTTACCCATTCATTACGCCTAGCACGCACTTTTCATTTTTATTACACATTCCACTCCCACAGATCTAAGCTAAACATTATAAAATAATCAAATGGTGACAATAACAATTCTGGCTTCCCACGAACTTATCAAATATCATAAACAATTCGCCAGAATCGCTATTCCCACCATTGGAGTTGAAACTGCTGAAGTTGCACAAATCCTGACCAACAGAATTCTCTTAAAGCTCAATCTCTTCAAGATCGAGATACCCCTTTATTTACATAAGAGCCAAAAGCTCCAAAAGTCTAAAGTCAAATCAATAAAAGCTGAAAGCCGTGGTTTGCTAAACGTCTTCAGACCATTGCATAAGTTAGTCTAGATTTGTATCTGTACTCCGTAGTATCGTGTTGTGAAATAAAATTATATTTTTTTTAAAATAACCGATCTTTGAACTACGTTATTATATATACTTACGCTGCAAAAAGCAAAATTGTAAACATAAACAATTTGAAATAAACTTGCACTGCGAACATTACAGATGGACTTTTATTCCAAATTTGGTGTTTCTAGCTCTTGTAGCTTAGAAGATCCAGGTGTTCATACAGACGGACGGACAGACGGACATTGCTATATCGTCTCGGCTGTTGATGCTGATCAAGAATATATATACTTTATGGGGTCGGAAAAGCCTCTTTCTGCCTGTTACGCACATTTCGCTTCAGACAAACTTAATAGACCCATATACTCTTTATTAGAGTACTGGGTCTAATAAAACTGTCATCATTTGAAATTCATCATCGCTACAAATAAGAGATTGATCAAATTAGAAAAAGTGATGGGCCAGTGTACGTGTTTTTGAATTAAACAAAAAATTTTACCTCTTTTGATCGTCCTTCACCTAAATGTGCTTCACGCGTGTATACGTCTTAATGCATATCCCACATAATTGAAATAAAATATGGACAACGCGAAGCACAATATAAAACCTTTCACCGGCGAGAAATATTATCACTTAAAATGTCCAAAAGAAAACAAAGCAACGTGAAAGTGAGGAAGGGAAAACTGGACAATATAAATACTTAAAGTCTGGCCTTGGAACAGCAGAAACTTTAAATAATTTAGAAAATTTAAATAAAATAAAAGAAAAAAACAAGAAAGAATGCTATAGTCGCCTCGCGACTTTAGGATACCCGTTACTCAGTTTTATTTTATTATTAACAATGGGATATGATAATAATAATAGTACAATCGTTTAGGCAATCGACCCTAGTGAGTTTAACTCGGATGGCTTGGGAAACTCAGAAAATTTTCATACATATTCATATTTACGGCGTATTTTTGACTGATCGTCTCTATGGGAGCTATACGATATAGTCGTCCGATTTGAATGAAACTTAGTCAGCATGTTTATATTATTGACAAATATATTCTGTGTGATTGATTGATTGGCCAACGTAAAAGTTATTCATATAAATTCCTATTTGGGGCGTATTTTTGACCGATTGTCCCTATGGGAGTAATACGATATAGTCGTCCGATTTGAATGAAAATTGGTCAGCATGTTTATATTATTGACAAATATATTCAGCGTAAGTTTCACTTCGATTATAAATTATAAATTCATATTTGGAGCGTATTTTTGACCGATTGTCCCTATGGGAGCTATACGATATAGTTGTCCGATTTGGATCAAACTTGGTCAGTATATGTACTCCCTAGACGTGTACTTTTTGTGTTAATTTGGTTTAGATAGCATTGCTAAAAAAAAAGTTTTCTATACTAAAACATGCTATTTTTACCTGTTTTTACATTTGTATGCACATAGAACGTCCTTAAGTGGGCGTGTCAAAAAACAAAAACAAACTTGTGCTCCTTGGGCATTTTATCTTTCGTTTGCGACCACTCGGGCCTTTCTTAGCTCTTATAGTCTCAGAGATCCTTTTATTCACACAGACGGACAGACGGACACACGGACATGGCTATATCGACTCGGCTAGTCGTGCTGATCAAGAATATATATACTAGAGCGCGGGTTTATATTTAGATCTATTCTTAACTTAGGCTTCGTTTCCAAGCATGGAAACGGGTCGCAGAGATAAACAAAAGTATTCTTAGATTCGAGATTTAGGGTTTACATAGTTTCTTAAAATAATCTCCACGTTGTTATTTTCTGTTTACATAACATGTTCATTTTTGAACACCAGTGTCCATCAAATAAATGTTATTCTTAAAACTACATTATTTACCAGAAGCTTAGGTTAGCTTTAATTAGCATATTATATCCACTAGAGCTCTGGATGTTTTTGGGGTTTGTAAAATCATAATCATAACTTAAAATAGTTTGTAAACAAGAAAGAAAAGTACAGTCGAGCACGCCCGACCGTAGAATACTCTCTGCATTTTATTCCCGATCATCTTAATAAAATCGATATCCGGGCATATCAATTGATACTTGCAACAAAACACGTTGAAACAAAAACATCTGTATACACACACATATACATTTGACATTACATGTATGCACGCACATATGTATGTGTGTATATGTTATACATACACAATTGGTCTGCACAGCCAGCATTCGCGGGCAGCGCTGCCGCTAGAAAGCAGCGAAAAACGTTCGCTCACATGTTTGTATGTTTCTATCTCGCTTGCACACATGCATTGGCATTGCGTTCAATTATCAACTTTCTTACATGTCTAGCTCTTTTGTTTATTGTCCGATTTAGATGCAACTTTCAGGATAGTTTAATATATTTTGTCTTCAAACGAATGTGAAATAACAATACTGTACGATAAGAACATATGGCTTAAAATCGGCATTGAAGTTTGCAAATTATTTTATTTCTTGTGAGAAAAGGGGGCGTGGCAGTCCAAAATTTTTGATGACAATACAATTATACCGTCTCTAGAAACCTGCGTACCAAAATGGGTGTTCCTAAGTGCCATAGTTACTGAGCTATTGGCCTAGAACATCTATTTTTTACGAGGTGTTTCTAGTTTTTTGCTCATTGTGGGCGAACGGGGCGTGGCATCGAAAAAAAAGAATTCTAGTATTTTGCTCATTGTTGGCGAATGGGAATTGACATCGAAAAAATAAAGATTCTTGTACTGACTGACTTAATATCGAGTCGATACTGACCAAATTCAAACTTGTAGCTCTTACCATCTCTGAAATTTGTTTGTTCATACGGACGTACAGACAGACGGTCAGACGGACATGGCTATATCGACTCGGCTTGTGATGCTGATCAAGAATATATATACTTTATGGGGTCTGCCACGCTTTCTTCTGCCTGTTACATACTTTTCACAAACCCAATATACTCTCTCTTCCAGAGAGTATAACAAGAAAGAAAAGTACAATCGAGCACGCCCGACCGTAGAATATTCTCTGCATTTTATACCCGATTATTTTAATAAATTCGCTATCTTGCAGTACTTGCAGTAAAGCACGTTGAAACAAAAACATCTGATTGCATATATATACACACATTTGACATTATATGTATGCACGTACATGTAGGTGTTACATTTACCATTGATCGGGACGGCCCGCGTCCGCGAACAGCGCTGCCGCTTCACAAACAGCGTAAATGAACGTTCACATGTTTGTATGTTTCTGTCTCGCTTGCACACATGCAGTCCATGCCGTTTAGTTATCAACTTTGATACGTGTCTATATCATTTTTTTTATTGTTCGATTTACTTGTAGCTCTTTCCATCTCTGACACCCGAAAGTTCAACAGCAAAATTAACGAAATTTTCTTTGTTCTGTTATTGCCTCTTTGTTTTTTTTCTACTTTTAATTTGACGAATAACAAGAAATCATATTGCACATCTGATTATTAACCAGATCAAAACAACAACATTGGCGAAGAAGACAAAAACAATAAAAAGAGAAATATTCTCATTTCGCTCTCTCTCGTTTTTGTTGTTTTGGTTTTGGTCTATTGCTTCTTTGCATTGCATTGTCACTCACACACATGCAAACACATGCAGGATTGAGAGAAAAATTAGTTAGGAGTTGCGAAAAAGTCGTTACTTTTGGGGGCCGCTGAGCAAAACAGACAACGCTTAGCATCTGTGCTGTCAATTAAGCTATTTAGTTGCTAGATCTAGCAGTTAGCTAATAAAAGTCAGCTTGGTGTACTAAAAAGCATTATAACTATTCTTTGTTTACGATAATGAAAATATATTCTATTTAATGTGATTAATTTTAATTTGTTCTATCCTAACGTTACTGAATTTTTGTTGCTTTTAAATTAAGTATTTTTTATTCAAATTTGTTATTCTTGAAATTAAAATTATTATAAAATTATAGCCTATAGCTCCCATAGGACAAATCGTTCGAAAACTACTTGTTTGTATGGTAAAACGCGCACTAGATAAATCTGAAAGCACAAAATTAGATTAACAGTATAGTGATTCTACTACTTGTCAAAATGCCGACCCAACATTAATTGTTGGTGAAAAATTGCAAAATAAGCAATTGAGTGAAAAGGAAGTGGAAATAAGAAGAAGGGAAAGGGTTAAATAAAAACAACAGACTTTATATAGATTCCTAAATAATTGTATTATGAATGCGCACTTATTTTGTAATAATATTCCAAATATATATGCTGAATTTGAAAATTGAAATAACAGAGCAAAATGAGAAGAAGCCGAACAAGAAGAGAAGTACTGAATAATGTAAAGTCGAGAACAAGACTTAGACAAGACAAGTTGCATAAAGCTTAAAGATGAAGATTTAAAACATATAATTATTTATATTGAACACAAAAAAAAATAAAGTTTTATTATTCATTGCGGCTATTTGGAAATTAACAATATATAATTATTCAAATTATATAATTCTGATATTTTGTAAATTTAATTTTACAATTATATATTTTTTAAAATTCACAGCATCAGATGTCCATCGCAGACGTAATCGTAGGGAAAACTCTGAAGAAAGGAATCGCGAACAGGAGGCAAATACATTGCATAGGACAAGTAGAAGACAGGATCCACAGAATAGGCAGAACGAGCGGGCATCAGATGACCATCGTAGAGGAAATCGTAGGGAACATTCTGGAGAAAGGGGTCGCGAACAGGCTAACAAAGAGAGCAAACAGTAGATAGAATATCTTAGAAAGTTTCATAGCCCCTTACAACAAATCAATTACACAGGACCCTGCCCATGTTTGCATTTGTTGTAAAGGATTGTGGTTTCCTCACCAAGTAGACAGCATAAGTAGGGAATATGTTTTAGAACACAATGAGTTTAGCGCAGACATTCTGTTTTTGTCCGATCAATTTCCTCCTGTGGACGGCAAGCATTCTTTTTGCAAGTCTTGTAGCCGTTCAGTTAAGGATGGAAAAAAACCAAATAATTCCATTACTAATGGCTTAGACTTCCCTGAACTACCAGAATGTCTGAAGGATTTACATAGTTTAGAAGAAAGATTAGTTTCTCCGCGGCTACCGTTCATGATCATAAAGTCTTTAGATTATGATCTTCAAAATAGAATAAAAGGAACTGTATTAAATGTGCCGATTCCAGTTGCGAATGTCGTAACTTGCCTTTCAAGGGCCTTCAGTGACGCAGAGGTTATTCAGCTCAACCTCAAACGCAGATTAGAATATCGTCACAGTTTTATGGTGGAAACTATATCTCCATCTCGCGTTGTTGATGCAATTAGACATTTACTAGGAACTGAGCTTTACAGAAAGCATGAGATTAGCATTAATGAGGAATGGTTGGCTTCTCATACATCTGAAGTCGTTCCGTTTATTGCGAGATTTATGCACCAGTGAAAAATAATTGTGTAGAAAGCTACACAAAAATCAGCTTAGAAATTACGATAGAAGGGTAGATAAGCTATTTTATAATCTTAGAAAGATGCAGGTAATAAATATGCGCAATAATTATTCCATTTTCTTGAGAAAGCACAGCGCTTTCCGCGGCGTTACAGCTAGGACAGCCCTTAATGAAGAATAAATAGATAGGTTAATCCAGTTTGATAAGGGATTTAAGATTTTAAAAGGCATTCGATCGTCTCCTGCTCATTGGGAAGTAGAGAAGAAGAAGGTTATGGCCATGATTCGACAATTTGGCATACCTTCTTTCTTCATAACGCTGTCTGCTGCAGAAAGCAAGTGGTTAGAACTGATAGTTATATTAAAGAAAACAGTTAGGAAGGAAGCTCTAACCGAAGAAGAGGGAGCTAGCTTAGAAAGGTCTGAAGTTGTAGAACTGATTAGGTCAGACCCAGTTACTTGTGCTAGGTATTTCGATTATAGGTATAGGCATCTTTTAAAAGTAATGAAGAAGGATGGAGGCATTTTCGGCCGACATTCTGTTTATAAATATTATTGGCGAGTAGAGTTCCAACATCGGGATCCACCACACATTCATGGAATGTTTTGGTTGAAAGATGCCCCTTTGTTTGATGCTAGCAATTCTTCTTCTTGTCCGCCTGTTGTTGAGTTTGTTGATCAGTTCATTACGACGGAAAAAAATTCAATCCAAAGTTGTCGTTTTGGTATACCATATCCTCCTTTGCCTAGAACAGAAATTTTCTTTCCTCTTCCAGAAGATTGTCCGAATATGTCAATTAATCAAAGCAACTTCGAGATAATCAACAATTTCTGGAGCTCTCCAGTAGATAGTGAAGTTAGGGAATCTCTTAACGATATTAACAATTTTCTCTCGCAACCTCAAATTGGTCTTAGATATGAGGATTACATTCTTACTATTAGATCTAGTTTGAACAGACCAAAAATATTTTTAAAGAGACGCTTCGACGCCATTATGGTGAATGCGTATAATACGCACATTTTGTCAATGCAGAGAGCCAACATAGATATTAAATTTATGTTAGATCCACATGCGTGCTGCAGTTATGTAATCAACTACATTAATAAGTCGCAATGAGGTATGTTTAAGCTTATGCGAGAAGCTGTAGAAGAAGCGCGATCAGAAAATTTTAGTATTGGGCAGAAATTGCAGCACATAGGGCATAAATTTATAAATGGCTCAGAAATATTTGCACAGGAGGCAGCTTATTGCTGTTTACGGATGTCGTTGTCAGAGAGCACCAATGCAGTAGTCTTCATTAACACTGGATTGCCTGACAAACGAGTTCAAATCCTCAAGTCGAGGGCAGAACTCAGAAGTTTGCCTAAAGACTCGGAAGACGTTTTCGAAGTAGGCCTATTAGATCATTACGTTCTCCGTCCAGATGATCTAAATAGTTTATGTTTAGCAGTTTTTGCGGCATATTATACTTTCACTAGAACTCCAGGTAGGAATCGCCAAGAATCACAGGATGAGGTCGAAAATGCAGGATTCGGAACAACCGACGTTTATCCTCTTCGCAATGCTAGCGGATTTGTTAGAGAAAGGCGTAGTCCACGGATAATTCGTTATAGGAGATATAAGTTAACCACGATAGAGAGAACTGTTTTAGGGAATTAGCAATGCTGTATTATCCGTGGAGAAATGAGCAAGAGCAGCTTGTTAGGAGAAATTCCGAAGAGGTTTGCAATCAGAATAAGGAGCTTATTGAAGCAAATAGAAGGAAGTTAAATGTTTTAAATGATAGTGAGTTAGAAGATGCTCTCAGTAGAGTATTAGATAAGAATCAGAAAGAAGAGTTAGGTAAATCAGATTAGCAGGAGAATGTAGATTATAGGTTTAGAGAATTAGGTGTTGGCGAAATAGATCCTCAACTCAACTTTTTAAATATAGGAAATGACGAGAATGCAGATGGCCCAAATAGCAACACTGTTAAGTTTGTTAAATTGCCTGTTTTAATGACATCGACATGCTTAGAGGAAATTGTATCGTCCCTAAACCTAAAAAAAAAATTTACTTGAACTATGTTTTGCATAATTTTAAATGTTCAAAAAGTTTTATGAATTTACAGGTGGTGGAGCAGTTGTCGGCAAAAGCCGACTTATTTCGGTAATATATCAAGCCCTTGCAACTCGATTTAATAATAGAAGAGGCTCAAATCCTGACTCGATAAAAGTTCTTTTGTCTGCTCCAACAGGGAAGGCTGCATTCGGATTAGAAGGTTGTCCACTCCATTCAATGTTCAGTCTTCCTGTAAATCAGTCTGATCGAATTGGGACCTTATCCGCAAATTTAGTTAATACGCTACATTCGAGATTGATTTATCTCAAATTACTTATTATTGACGAGATTTCAATGGTAGGAGCCAAAATGTTTGGCTTTATCAACTTGAGGCTAAGGCAAATTTTCAAAAGTAATCACATTTTCGGAGGAATTCCTGTCAACGTGTTCGGCGATCTCAGACAACTGAGGCCTGTGGGCGACAAGTGGATTTTTCAGCAACCCTCTAGCCAAGCTTACAGTAAATTACATGGCACACTGTGGGAAAACAACCAAATTAAGTTTGAATTTTTCGAGTTGACGGAAATAATCCGTCAACGATATGACCAACCATTTGCTGTAGCCCTTAATAATATGGCATCCGCTCATATGACTAGCTCAGATATTGAGCTTATTAGATCAAGAGTTGTAAGGGAAGATATAATACCAGAAGATGCTTTTCATCTTTTTCATTCCAACGCCGAGACACTTTAAAACTGAATCGAATTGCGACCACTCAATATTGTGCAAATGCTGATTTTAAAAAGGGTATTAATTTAGGTGAGGCAAACAAGGCCCGCCTTCTAGAATCCGTTTAAGGATTCAAAACTTCAGAAACCCAGGGTTTGTGTAGTTCACTTATTTTAAAGACTACAGCAAAATACATGATGACTGTTAACATAGACACTTCAGATGGCTTAGTAAATGGACCAACAGGAATACTTAGACAGATAGAACTAGACACAAACAGTCATCCTATTCTTCTATGGCACATTGGGCCAGCGACCCCATTTTTCGACGAAAATTAAAATAATAAAGCTAGACTCTTGAAATTTGGTACATATAGTAGTAACAATGTACATATATATATATCTCATTTTGGGACCGATCCGACCACGCCTACTAGTACCGCCCATACAAGATAATATTCGCTTCGATTGTTTTTTAACGCTAGTAGTTCATAACGCTAGAGCGCTTTAACAAAATTGTTACAATTAAATAATTTTTTTTTATAAACACTTTATACTTAAAGTAGAGTAGTTTTAGTTTTTAAAGGAACAATATTTTTTTTTTAAATCTTTTTCTACATCTATTTTTACAGAAAAAAGAATTTTCAGTTTCGGAACTCGATTCTTCGCTTTCACAAATTTCAGAATTAGATTCCAGTGAAATATTATTATTAATATTATTATAAAATATATTATCAAAACTTGGTGTTTCCAGAAGTTCAATTACATCTGTCGGCAATGGATCTTTTTTATTCACAATCAATCTTTTTGATACATAGATGCTCGATACGAGCGGATCTGAGGAATCCATTGCTTTTTGGAAAACATCTGTTACATTGTTTCCTTGGGAATCCTTTCGAGCATGTGATATCCTATCTCTCTTATAAAGTTTGTTGCGAGCTTCTGAGGCGTTCTCACCAAGGAAACCTACTGGCAGAACAGATGTTTCTATTAGTTGGAAACCATGACATAACACTTTATGAACTGTTGCCGACATCGGAAACCATGAGTACAAGGACATATATAGTGTTATTGTTTTTTGACAATATTTTTTAAGTTTCCTTGCATCAATTGGTAGCTGGCAGGAAATTGCCATTAAAATATTATGTAAATACGTGACAAGAGACTCATCAAGACCTAATATATCGTCCAGTAGCTTCGGTTTTGCAAATGCTTTTCTTGCTGTGTTGCCGTCGTTTGTATTCCCACTTCCATTCTGCTTCGACTTGTCGACATGTAGTGCTACATTCTTCCACATCTTCTCCTGAACAATTTTTTTAATTTTCGCCATTTCTATTTTTTCATTCTCATCTCTGATTTGCCATTTTTTGAGTCCAGTTCTATAAGCAATTTTTAGAATAAATTCAAAAAATCTAATCCACGCATGGAGTGGGCTTATCCCATATAGTAGTGTTCCACTTCTTGGCTTAAATTTTGGAGAATCCATGGCTTTAGTTTCCATAAAATCTTTTGGTCTTGCTCCACAGATGGGACACAATTGACAAGACTTAGTTTCAGTCAAAATGTTGACAATTTTTCCGTCTAAAAGTGTCATATGCAGATCATATTTCACTGTTATGTGTTTTTCATTAATAACTGTACAGATATATGAAGATCATTTTTTTTATTTGCTCTTTTTCTCTTTACAAATATGTTCTTTGGTCTCTTTAACAAATTTCAGTTTAATTGGCCTACAAAACCTTATAGACTGAGGAGTGCGATTTAACCACAATATATTTCCAATATCATCCATTAATTTTAGCGGAATTAATGTTGTCGCAAAGAGAGATTGGTCAAAAAGCATTGGATCGCCACTAGAAAAGCTTTGTTTATATGTACTTTGTCCTGTAGTGCCATCAAATCCGTAGCTTGCAATAAGAGTCACATTTAAATCATTTTCGAAGTGCTTTAATACATCTTCTTGCATTTGAATTAGAAGAAGAAGTGTGATCTAGAAGGTCTTGCAACGAAACTTCTGCAACTGTATCAGTTACCGTAATATCAAAAGGCCTACATTTCGCTTTAGCTTCTCTCACTTTGTTGTAAGCTGGAAGAAGATCGCTTGATTTGCTCTTGCTGAGCTCGCGAAAGTTGTTGTATTGTTTGTTCGTTAAAGAATTTTCAAGCAGAAATGCTAGTGCCTCATCCGGATTAAGTGGTTCCGACTCACTATTCATTGAAAAAAGATTTTTTTTTTACCGAATTGGGCTTGCTCGGAGTAAATAATGTGTCTCTTAAAAAGTGAGCGGTATCTTTATCGTTCGATTTTTGGCCGAAAGCGCTGCTGCGCTGCACAAGAAGAGATGTCTTGTGGCTCTGATCATTAGCTAAATCGGATGCCAATTTTCTCTTCTAACGGGGTCCAGCATTCATGTTCTCAATTGGTGGGCGTCCAACTGATCTTGAAGTTGAACTCTTAAAACTTATTGACGATTTTCTTTCCCCTTTATAATCATCTTGGAAAGAACCCAAGTGTTATGCCTTTCTTTAATTTAGACATATTTCTACCGCATTTTGCCAAATATTTTTGGACGTGTAGATGAAAGCTTCTTACTTTAGAAATTATTTCATCGCTTTTATCCTGGCTAATGTTATGCCTTTAGTTCATTAAAAATCCAATTGGAAACTGCTGCGGCGCTTCGATTATTTTCATTGTAAATATTGAGCAGCTTCTCATAAGCGAACTCTACATCTTCTACAAAAAGAGAATAAACGCACACGGCCGCAAATTTCCGCAAAAACGGATTTTGGAATTAGTTTATATACTGTTTGCACTACATTGACACATAATTACTTTGACGCACAATTGCGCACAAAATTAGTAATTAACCAAAATAGACGGACACGTTGGTTAAGTTTTCTCTACCTTTGGACGACACAACAAAATACACACAAACAAATATTAAGAACCATGAGCAACAATATTTTTTATATAATAACTCTACATACCCTGGCCTTTCTTTTCCATTAGTTTATTTTATGATTTTGTATTTGGTTACAAATTGGTAAGCTTTCAAAGTAAAGAAACAGTTTTCCGCGCTTTTTACACCCAGAACTCGGCGCTGAAGCTGGTCCAATGTGTATGGGTAGATTTCCTTGATTAAAGAGTAGGAAAAGAATTATGATTAAAGTATAGAAATCTAACCAATCCATTGTGAACTCCAGTAGCGAAAACTGTCAGGAGTTTTCAGTATAGGAAAAATGAAAATGTTACTATAGATCGAAAGCAGTTTCGATCGTACCTGCAGAAGGTATTACCATCCATAAAAGTCAGGGTGCTACCTTTCTTAAGGTGGTGGTCCACGTATCCGATGGCTTAGATCGAGCAGCTTTATATGTAGGCTGTAGTAGAGCGACAAGTGCATCTGGACTGTTTATAGTAGGCAATTTCACCCCTCCGAGGCCTCTCCAAGGTCGAAATGTAGATCAGGAAGATTTAAATAAATTACGCTTCATTAAGTTGCTTAGTACTCATTTCGACTATTTAGTTAACAGTTAGAATTTTGAAATTATTTTCAATAATGTCCAAAGTCTGCACTGTCATATTAAAAGTGTCCAGCTCGATAAGTTTATGCATCATGCATCAATGCTTTGTTTTGTTGAATGCTCGACCTTCCCAAATGAGACTTATGAAGTCCCAGGATATAGTATTGCTGTACGATTAGATTGTTAAGAATAAGGTAGGACTCGATCACAAAGAGGCATTCTTATTTTCGTCAGGAACGAACTTTTTGAGAATGTTAGTCTTTGTTCCACAGGTCGCAATATTGATGGTTCGGACATATTTGAATATGCAGATTTAAAGTTTTAGTCTATAGATATATTGATAGTTTACAGAAGCCCCCATTGCTCGTTACCTAAATTTAGAAGTGAGTTTGAGGATTTATTTCTAGACTATGGAGAAATTTTAGGTAATGAAGTGGTAATTTTAGGAGATTTTAATTTATGTCTGAGCGCTCTCACTCAGGCTAGGGAAACGAATGAAAGTTTAGTTAGGAAGGGATTTAGATCCCTTTCAGATTTAAAAATGTCCACAACACGTGACGATACACACATCGACAGGGTATTTTCAAATGTGTCGCTTGGCCAAGCCAACGTAAAAACTTTTGAGACAGTGCATAGTATTCATGATGCAATTTTCGAGAGCATTTTGGGTAGGCTGTAAGTTGATAGGTCGGGAAATTATTGTTATTTTTTCCGAGAGGGGGAACATGGAAATTTGTAATTTTTCTAAAAATAACCAATTTCAAGTCAACTCGAGGATCTATTACTAAATTCTAATTGCATCGCAATGACCTCCACGTGGTTTTCCCTAGATACCGATTAAAGTTTAAATAATCGGCAACTAACTCGAGCGGCGTACTGTACAAGTAATCGGGCGTGTTCGATTATACTTTGTTATTTTATAATACCCGGATAACGATTTAAATAATTTAATAATACAATCGGGAATAAAATTCATGCCGAGAGTATTATACGGTCGGTTTTTGTTTTTGCCCGTTTTTGCTGTGACCTTTGCTCCCTTCACGTTGCTCAGCTGACCAATAATAACTTTGTGTGTCGCTCGCTTGCACTTAATTCTCGTTTGCGCTTGCGTCCAAGCAATGACTTTGTTGTTTTAACTGTTTCGTTAATATTTTGTTTTTGCACTTTTTGCGAATTCTGTTTTCGACCATTTTTGTTTACATCAATGTAAACTTTCACTCATATTCATTTCGTTTTAACTCCAAATTATTTTAAAGTATGAGTGAAATGGCTTGCTGTAAGAAAAATTGGTCTTATGGGCCATTTCGGGACAGTGACCAACCTAATTATGTGCACTGTTGGCTGTGCGATAATATTATGTACATTAAATGTGGAGGTCTCACTGGGCGTGAATTTGAAAAATTCGTTTCCTCTGCCAAATTCGGTAGTGGTTGATTGAAATGGTCATGCCCAGTATGTGTTGAGTTGCAATGCGATTTTTCGCATATGTACAATACTGAGCAAAAACAATTCTTCAAACTGTGCTCACTCGCTATGCAGCTTAGCACTGATTTTGATGTTAGTTCTGACTTGCTTAGTGACTATAAATTCGAGACTCCGCCTGACAAGTGTTGAGTTCTGAACCTCATCTTTCGATACCTCTTCCCCCTGGTTCACTCCTTACATCACCGTTGGACAGTGGGCCTAACCTTTTATCATTTTCTCCTTCTCCCTGTAACTCCTTATCTCCTAATTCACCCACTTCTCCTGGAACCTCACCAGTACCAGCGATACTTGCCCGGCTATGCCTGCCCCTTACGGTCGTGGCTCCTCGTAAGCAGATATTTATTTCTAGGCTATCTGCAGATACGGCCATTGAGTCAATTGCATCTTACATCGCTGCCAAAACTCCT
The DNA here is from genome assembly GCA_018903735.1 of Drosophila cardini. Taxonomy (NCBI): domain Eukaryota; kingdom Metazoa; phylum Arthropoda; class Insecta; order Diptera; family Drosophilidae; genus Drosophila; species Drosophila cardini. The sequence goes on from JAEIGM010000077.1 coordinate 137,473, forward strand.
GGTACCGTTTCAATCTCAAAATTCGTCATTTAGTCATGTGATCCAAAAGCTTTGGCCTCCACATAAGATTGTTCATGAGTTCAAACTGAAAAATAGAACTCGTTCAATTCCAGTCATCCTTCCGACTAGTGGTTCGACTCAGTATCATAATATTAGGGGTCTTGGGTTTAAGTTAAAACAGTTGCATAAGAATAGTTTGTCTTTTGATTCTGGCATTCTTGCATTTTCAGAGACTTGGCTTAATTCTAGCATATCTGATAATGAAATAATGTCATCTCATAACATTTTCAGGCGCGATCATCTTAATCGACGCGATGGTGGAGTTCTAATTTCAGTAAAATCCTCCCTTAATGCTGAAATAATAGATGTTTCACCACTGGACGAAATTGAAATTGTTACCGTAAAGGTTACTTTTTCATTATTTGCCCTTTTTGTAACTTGTTCCTATATTCCTCCGCTCTCAGAAATATCGGTTTATTTACAGCATTTCAATTTCATCAAAGAAATATTTAGTCACATTCGCAATTGTAATTTCTTTGTGATACTAGGCGATTTTAGCTTGCCAAACGGTTCCAGGCCGATTTTCGACAAGTTTGACTACAAACCCACACCCAATAATGACTTAAGATAGTTTATTTGATCTTCCTTTTATTTCAAATCAATCATGTATCTAATCGTCTAAACCGGATGCTGGATCTTAACTTTCCATGTCTATCCCTAACTTAATCCGTTCACCTCCTTTATCCTCTTTCAAGTCGCGCCGTTGCTTTCACAAAGAAAATTTTTTTGGCTAAGTCAACTGATTTTTGCTACTGACTGGTCTACTCTATAGAGCACAAATAATATTAACATATCTGTCGAGTGTTTTTACAACATATTAAATTCAATCTTTGATGTCTGTATTCCATATAGTGATGTAAAGTCCGTTTTACATAAATCTCCTTGGCTCTATCTAACTTTAAAAACAAGAAAGAAAAGTACAGTCGAGCACGCCCGACCGTAGAATACTCTCTGCCATTTATTCCCAAACATTTAATAAAATCGGTATCCAAGAATATCAATTGATACTTGCAACAAAACACGTTGAAACAAAAACATCTGATTGTCTGTATACACACACATATACATTTGACATTTTAAGTATGCACGCACAAATGTATGCAACTTTCAGGACAGTTTTGATATACTTTGTCTTCAAACGAATGTGAAACAATAATACTGTACGGTACGAACATATGCCTTAAAATCGGCATCGAATTTTGAAAGTTATTTTATTTCTTGTGGGAAAAGGGCGCGTGCCAGTCCAAAATGTTTAATAACGTTGCATTTATGCCGTCTCAAGGAACCTGCATACCAAAATTGGTGTTCCTAAGTGTCACCGTTACTGAAATATTCGCCCAAAACATCAATTTTATACGAGGTGTCTAGTTTTTTGCTTATTGTGGGCGAACGGGGCGTGGCATCGAAAAAACTTCAAACTTGTAGCTTTTACCATCTCTGAAATCTTTTTGTTTATACGGACAGACAGACGGACAGACGGACAGACGGACATGGCTATATCGACTCGGCTTGTGATGCTGATCAAGAATATATATAATTTATGGGGTCGGCCACGCCTCCTTCTGCCTGTTTTTTTTTTCACAAACCCAATATACTCACTCTTGCGGAGAGTATAACAAACCCAATATACTCACTCTTGCAGAGAGTATAATAAACAAGAAAGAAAATTACAGGCGTAGAATACTCTCTGCATTTTATTCCCGATTATTTCAATAAAATCAGTATCCGAGTATATCAGTTGATAGTCCTTGCAATAAAACACGTCGAAACAAAAACATCTGATAGAATGTATGGACACACATATACATTTGACGTTACACGTATGCACGCACACAATTGGTTGGCTCGGCCAGCATTCGCGGACAGCGCTGCCGCAAGCAAGCAGCGAAAACGTTCGCTCACATGTTTCTATGCTTCTGTCTCGCTTGCACACATGCATTGACTTTGCGTTCAATTATTAACTTTCTTACATGTCTAGCTCTTTTGTTTATAGTCCGATTTGTATGCAACTTTCAGGATAGTTTGATAGTTTGTCTTCAAATGAATTTGAAATAACAGTACTGTATGAAAAGATCAAATGCGTTAAAATCGGCATAGAAGTTTGCAAATTATTTTATTTCATGTGGGAAAATGGGGCGTGGCAGTTCAAAATTTTTAATGACCATGCATTTATGCCGTCTCTAGAAACATCCCTACCAAAATTGGTACTCCTAAGTGGCATAATTACTGAGATATTCGCCTAAAACATCAATTTTTTACGAGGTGTGTCTAGTTTTTTGCTCATTGTGGGCGAACGGGGCGTGGCATCGAAAAAAAAATAGATTCTTGTATGATGACTGACTTAATATCGAGTCGATACTGACCAAATTCAAACTCGTAGCTCTTACCATCTCTGAAATCTGTTTGTTCATACGGACAGACGGACAAGCAGACGGACAGACGGACAGACAGACAGACAGACGGACATGGCTATATCGACTCGGCTTGTGATGCTGATCAAGAATATATATACTTTGTGGGGTCTGCCACGCCTCCTGCCTGTTACATACTTTTCACAAACCCAATATACTCTCTCTTGCAGAGAGTATAAAAATTAAAATATTTTGAAAAGTTTAAGAAGACAGGTTCTAGCTTAGACTTTTTAAATTATTCTAAAGCAAAAGCAGCCTTTACCCTTCTTAATTCTCAATGGTGTGAAAATTATCTCGTTGCAAGACTCAATTTGCGCGCGATCCTAAACAATTCTATAACATTGTTAACTCTAATCGCAAATCTTCTTTACCCTATTCTTTTTTTCTTTCTAACCTCTCCTTAACCTCTCATTGGAATCCTCTGTCTTTCCTTCCTTTTGGAAAGAACCTACATTATCAATCTGCATGAAAAAGGTTTTAAGTCGGATATTTCCAATTACAGGGGAATTGCGAAGTTGTCCGCAATCCCTAAGCTCTTCGAAAAGTTAATAACTTCGACTTTGCAACACCTCTGCAAGTCAATTATCTCCCCCTGCCCAACACGGTTTTGTTAAGACTCTTCTTCGACCAATTTATTGGAACTTACCGCTCTTGTAAATGAGGCATTCCTTAATAGAATGCAAATTGATGTCATCTATACTGATTTCAGTAAAGCGTTTGACTCTGTAAATCATAACCTCCCTCTGCATAAACTGAGCATTTTAGGCTTCCCACCTTCCATTCTCTGTGGATATCATCATATCTTACAGGTTACTTACTTACTAGAATGTCATTTTTAAAACATATCGTCTTATCGTATAGTATTGTAATTTAAATTCCGTTTGAAGACAAATTATAATAAACTGTCCTGAAAGTTGCAGATAAATCGGACTATAACGAAAACTTATAAACGAAAGTTTTCGCTGCTTTCCGTTAGCTTGTGTCGCGGCATTAGTTCGACTAACTTTTACAAAATGTTTAATAACGTTGCATTTATGCCGTCTCAAGGAACCTGCATACCAAAATTGGTGTTCCTAAGTGTCACCGTTACTGAAATATTCGCCCAAAACATCAATTTTATACGAGGTGTCTAGTTTTTTGCTTATTGTGGGCGAACGGGGCGTGGCATCGAAAAAACTTCAAACTTGTAGCTTTTACCATCTCTGAAATCTTTTTGTTTATACGGACAGACAGACGGACAGACGGACAGACGGACATGGCTATATCGACTCGGCTTGTGATGCTGATCAAGAATATATATAATTTATGGGGTCGGCCACGCCTCCTTCTGCCTGTTTTTTTTTTCACAAACCCAATATACTCACTCTTGCAGAGAGTATAACAAACCCAATATACTCACTCTTGCAGAGAGTATAATAAACAAGATAGAAAATTACAGGCGTAGAATACTCTCTGCATTTTATTACCGATTATTTCAATAAAATCAGTATCCGAGTATATCAGTTGATAGTCCTTGCAATAAAACACGTCGAAACAAAAACATCTGATAGAATGTATGGACACACATATACATTTGACGTTACACGTATGCACGCACACAATTGGTTGGCTCGGCCAGCATTCGCGGACAGCGCTGCCGCTAGCAAGCAGCGAAAACGTTCGCTCACATGTTTGTATGCTTCTGTCTCGCTTGCACACATGCATTGGCTTTGCGTTCAATTATTAACTTTCTTACATGTCTAGCTCTTTTGTTTATAGTCCGATTTGTATGCAACTTTCAGGATAGTTTGATAGTTTGTCTTCAAATGAATTTGAAATAACAGTACTGTATGAAAAGATCAAATGCGTTAAAATCGGCATAGAAGTTTGCAAATTATTTTATTTCATGTGGGAAAATGGGGCGTGGCAGTTCAAAATTTTTAATGACCATGCATTTATGCCGTCTCTAGAAACATCCCTACCAAAATTGGTACTCCTAAGTGGCATAATTACTGAGATATTCGCCTAAAACATCAATTTTTTACGAGGTGTGTCTAGTTTTTTGCTCATTGTGGGCGAACGGGGGCGTGGCATCGAAAAAAAAAATAGATTCTTGTATGATGACTGACTTAATATCGAGTCGATACTGACCAAATTCAAACTCGTAGCTCTTACCATCTCTGAAATCTGTTTGTTCATACGGACAGACGGACAAGCAGACGGACAGACGGACAGACAGACAGACAGACGGACATGGCTATATCGACTCGGCTTGTGATGCTGATCAAGAATATATATACTTTGTGGGGTCTGCCACGCCTCCTGCCTGTTACATACTTTTCACAAACCCAATATACTCTCTCTTGCAGAGAGTATAAAAATTAAAATATTTTGAAAAGTTTAAGAAGACAGGTTCTAGCTTAGACTTTTTAAATTATTCTAAAGCAAAAGCAGCCTTTACCCTTCTTAATTCTCAATGGTGTGAAAATTATCTCGTTGCAAGACTCAATTTGCGCGCGATCCTAAACAATTCTATAACATTGTTAACTCTAATCGCAAATCTTCTTTACCCTATTCTTTTTTCTTTCTAACCTCTCCTTAACCTCTCATTGGAATCCTCTGTCTTTCCTTCCTTTTGGAAAGAACCTACATTATCAATCTGCATGAAAAAGGTTTTAAGTCGGATATTTCCAATTACAGGGGAATTGCGAAGTTGTCCGCAATCCCTAAGCTCTTCGAAAAGTTAATAACTTCGACTTTGCAACACCTCTGCAAGTCAATTATCTCCCCTGCCCAACACGGTTTTGTTAAGACTCTTCTTCGACCAATTTATTGGAACTTACCGCTCTTGTAAATGAGGCATTCCTTAATAGAATGCAAATTGATGTCATCTATACTGATTTCAGTAAAGCGTTTGACTCTGTAAATCATAACCTCCCTCTGCATAAACTGAGCATTTTAGGCTTCCCACCTTCCATTCTCTGTGGATATCATCATATCTTACAGGTTACTTACTTACTAGAATGTCATTTTTTAAAACATATCGTCTTATCGTATAGTATTGTAATTTAAATTCCGTTTGAAGACAAATTATAATAAACTGTCCTGAAAGTTGCAGATAAATCGGACTATAACGAAAACTTATAAACGAAAGTTTTCGCTGCTTTCCGTTAGCTTGTGTCGCGGCATTAGTTCGACTAACTTTTACAAAATGTTTAATAACGTTGCATTTATGCCGTCTCAAGGAACCTGCATACCAAAATTGGTGTTCCTAAGTGTCACCGTTACTGAAATATTCGCCCAAAACATCAATTTTATACGAGGTGTCTAGTTTTTTGCTTATTGTGGGCGAACGGGGCGTGGCATCGAAAAACTTCAAACTTGTAGCTTTTACCATCTCTGAAATCTTTTTTGTTTATACGGACAGACAGACGGACAGACGGACAGACGGACATGGCTATATCGACTCGGCTTGTGATGCTGATCAAGAATATATATAATTTATGGGGTCGGCCACGCCTCCTTCTGCCTGTTTTTTTTTTCACAAACCCAATATACTCACTCTTGCAGAGAGTATAACAAACCCAATATACTCACTCTTGCAGAGAGTATAATAAACAAGATAGAAAATTACAGGCGTAGAATACTCTCTGCATTTTATTACCGATTATTTCAATAAAATCAGTATCCGAGTATATCAGTTGATAGTCCTTGCAATAAAACACGTCGAAACAAAAACATCTGATAGAATGTATGGACACACATATACATTTGACGTTACACGTATGCACGCACACAATTCGTTGGCTCGGCCAGCATTCGCGGACAGCGCTGCCGCTAGCAAGCAGCGAAAACGTTCGCTCACATGTTTGTATGCTTCTGTCTCGCTTGCACACATGCATTGGCTTTGCGTTCAATTATTAACTTTCTTACATGTCTAGCTCTTTTGTTTATAGTCCGATTTGTATGCAACTTTCAGGATAGTTTGATATATGTTGTCTTCAGATGAATTTGAAATAACAGTACTGTATGAAAAGATCAAATGCCTTAAAATCGGCATTGAAGTTTGCAAATTATTTTATTTCTTGTGGGAAAAGGGGGCGGTAGGTAGGGAGGTTTCTAGAGACGGCATAAATGCATGGTCATTAAAAATTTTGAATTTTATTGCAAGTATTATCAACTGATATACTTGGATACCGATTTTATTAAATGATCGGGAATAAATTGCAGATAGTATTCTACGGTCGGGCGTGCTCGACTGTTCTGTTCTTTCTTGTTATTGATCTGATTGGGATTTTGCAAACAAATGTTGGATCAATTTCGTTGCGTGTTATTCCCCTATTAATGGTCTAATTACCTTCTTTTTATACTCTCTGCAAGAGAGAGTATAGTGTGTTTGTGAAAAGTATGTAAGAGGCAGAAGGAGGCGTGCCGGACCCCATAAAGTATATTTATTCTTGATCAGAATCACAATCCGGTTCGATATAGCCATGTCCGTCTGTCCGTCTGTCTCTTCGTAGGAACAAACAGATTTTAGAGATGGTAGAAGCTACAAGTTTACATTTGGTCAGTATCGACTCGATGTTAAGTCAGTCAATACAAGAATCTATTTTTTTTCAATGCTTCGCCCACAATGAGCAAAAAAAATAGACACCTCGTAAAAAATCGAACTTTTGGGCGAATATCTTAGTTACTATGGCACTTAGGAACACCAACTTTGGTATGCAGGTTCCTAGAGATAGCGCAAATGCAATCTCATTCAAAACTTTTGGCTGCAACGCACCCTTTTCCCACAAAATATAAAATACTTTTCAAACTTCAATGCCGATTTGAAGGCATATGTTCTCGTCGTTCAGTATTGTGATTTAAAATTATTTTGGAGACAAAACATATCAAACTATCCTAAAAGTTGCATCTAAATCGGACAATAAACAATATAGATAGACATGTAAGAAAGTTAATAATTGAACACAATATCAATGCATGTGTGCAAGTGAGACAAAAAGATATAAGCATATGAATAAAATGCAGAGAGTATTCTACGGTCGGGCGTGCTCGACTGCACTTTTTTTTTTTTGTTTAATTTGCTTGATTTAATTCAAAATTTTTTTAATATTTAATTTTAATCTAATCTAATAAATAAATAAATCTGAAAATAAAGGACTTATTTCCGGGCTTTACACTTCATTAAATTGGTCTCTGTAAACAATTATTAAATAATCTAAATTATTATGCAAGTCCCAATTATTCCAACAATACAAATCCAAGTAACATACCAAAAGAAAATGCTGAAAATTATCAGGCATTATGTAAAGAGTTTAAACAAAACCTTGATCAAACTACATCACAAAACCCAATGAATTACCTAAACCAATGATCCTCAAAACCTCAAGTCAAAAGACAGCGAGAAAGTACCAGTGGTCACTCTAACATGGAAACATCTGAAAATTTTCATCAGGGAGCCCCTTCGTCAGATTAGTTATGAATGGACAGCATTTTTACTGTGTTATTGACATATGTTCGTCCATCAATCTAATTAAACAAAACTTTCCAAATTTCCTATCAAACCTTGCCAATGAAATGTGCACACAATAAATATCATTGTTCAATAAAAAAATTGAGTCTCTTTTGCATCTCGCTTTGTCATCCTAATCAAATATTTTTAGACCCCGTACTCGAAAAAAAAAGTGTATAGGGGTCTAATAGGTTTGTTTGAAGCAAAATGTGCGTAACAGGTCGACCCCATAAAAAATATATGTGTTCTTAATCAGCCAATTTCGGTATGCAGATTGCTAGAGACAGTATAATAGCATTGTCATTAAAAATTTCCCAGCCGGGGTACAGATCTCAGTCTGCCCAGGGTCGCTCTTTGCAAGAAAATTTATTTAATGCAATGACGCTGCAGTTCGGGTGCGGGAAATGTGGGAAAGGGCAAGAGCAACTGCAGAATAGGATGCTGCTAGGGACAATTGGATAGTCCCACGGCAGGCGGGAAGAGACCCTCGCCTATCTACAAGGAAGAAAAGAGTTCAATGCGCCGGGATAGTCCCACGGCAGGCGGGAAGAGACCCTCGCCTATCTACTAGGAAAGTGGTTAGGGTTAGTAGAGAGAGCAGAAAGAAAGCACTCCAGTTATCTTCAATATTATCCTTTATTCTTATACTAATTGTTACAACTGTTCCCTACGGTGCCCGGCTGCACCGCCTAACGGAATCCTATCGGCACGTGGCCTCTAACTTACTTGTTATTGGCAGACGCGCCAAATCGCGACGTCTACTCACTCCCAGGCTCGATCGAAAAGTGACGCCAAGCTCTCGATCGAACAACGCGGAAGCTGTCGCAACACAACTCCACCACGAAAGCTCTCTCTTCACCACGGAGCTTTCGTGCAGAGTTGCACCCGACCGCTCCCCGCGCTGCCGATAGAGGGCGCCGCGTCCTTAATACAAAGTCTAAATGCTAACTGCTATACAACTATCGCCTTCAGTGGCGCGAAAACAAACTTGAATATTAAACAACATTCCATTCTTAAAACTATTTATTAATAATACAAAACCGAAATGATAATGTAAGGCGGTCAATTTTCCTCCTTCTCCCTCGGGTCCAGCTGGACTGCGGCGGACCCGGGAGTGACTTCCTCGTTTGCTTCCTCAATTCCCATCCTCCGTACTCCAGGTGAAGACGCTGTTCCGGCCTTCGGCGATCTGTTTCCGACCTCCGTTGCCTGTTCCTCCGATCCATTCTTCTCGTTTTCCTCAGATGCGCATGCCCGAGCGGTCTATCCCTGCTTGGAGAGCGGGATAACTTCTATCGGTGATCGTTCTTCGTTCGACCCATCCGCCAGCTGGATTCGCGCGTGCTCCTCCACCACATCTCCTCGTACTCCACACTTCTTCACCCAATCTCCACTTATAAAGCTCCTCGTCGCCCCTGTGTCAATTGTGGCCGCAATCTCATGGTCACCAATTGACACCTTTGCGGCGATCTTGCCTCCCTTCATCGTCAATGGGGAACTCCTTGCCGGGATTCCGTGTTGCCGCAATCCCCGGTTGGGGGATGCCTCTGGTCGTTTTCCGCTCTCGTAAGTTCGCAGCACTCCCAACTGCTCTTGCCTGGTGATCCTCGCATTCCCAAGCAAAATGCCCCGTTTGTCCACATCGATGGCACGCTCTACGCAGATCGTACCTTGCCGTGTGAACTACGCTCAACTCGTCCAACGCTGCCCTTTGCGAACGCCCATTCCTCATCCCGCACACTCTCGAACTCCACTGCCATCTGGGTGAGTTGCTGCAACGACGCAAAATCCTGCCTCCGGACATACAATCGGTATTCCGGGGAGGAGTTTTCATATATCCGGTGCAACTCCTGTGCTGCGTCATATCCAGCATGACGCCTGAGCAGCCTTATCTCCACCAAGTTGTCCTTGAATTTTTCCCCGCGTCGCTGGCGACGGCACCTAATCTGGTCCTCCAGACGCTCTAAGTACCGGGGAGGCAGGAAGAATTCTAAAAATTCCCTCCGGAAGACAGCCCAGGACGTGTCCCTCAATCCACTGGTGAGAAACCATGTAGCAGCCTTTTCACACAACGCCTCGCTTACGGCTCCTGGCATATATGCAAGATCAATCCCATATGTTCTCGCTCATTGCTCCAGGGTTTCAATAAACCCGAGCGGGTCCGACTGCCCGTAGTAGCGCATGTCCTACTTTCGCACCGGGTCCGCCACGCTCCTTAACGAGCGGGAATCCTCATAGACGGGCCACATGCGTTCTTAAGGCCTTCCATGCGCGCCAGCGCAACCCGGTGGGCTAGAGACATCCCTGCTGTGTCCGTGCACATCTTCCAGCCTGATAGTCGGCGGACATCTTGTATCCGCTGATGATGTTTCCCCCACTGACCGCTCCGCATGCCCGTACAGGCGTGCACCCCGTAGGTCGGGCTCTGACCGTTGCCGCGATCCAATCGATCCATCGACGCCAAGCAACGCACCTGCCCGAGGCGGCTTCTGGAGCCTGGCATATTGGGTCTCCATATTGGGTCTCACACCTCCGCCGAGTGGCCACCCGCCTGTATGAACGCGGTGAATGTCTTGCGCAAATCCTCCACGCGGCCAACGTCCTCCAAATCGAATTCCCGGAACATCGTCATTAATTCCTCTCTGCGCCTGTAATATACCCAGCGCATACCGACCCCAGGATTCTTTGACTCACCTGACTCCATTTTGAGTCTTTCAGCTTCTCCTCTTTAGGCCTTCTCTCTTTTCCTCCTTTTCCTTCCACGAAAATACGTTTTCGGCCCACGGTACCACGGTGTTTCAGCAACTTTCGATTTTTTTTTTTCACGAAACTTGGCCTCTGGCCAAAGTCACTTAATATTGGCCACTTGCTCACTGTGCAGATATTGCGCCGTCTTTTTAAAAATCAATTTTGAGCACTAAACATTGGCCACTGGCCCACTGTGCAAACATTGCGCTGCTTGCGCGCAGCCGTTATTCACTACGAACCGCGGCACCCTGTACGCGTTTTGCATGTCTCTTTTCTGTTTCATTTGTTTTTCTAATTTTAGTAATTATAATTGCGATATGATCTCGAATGCGATATTTGGTTATTATGTCCATATCTATAGCGTATTTGAATTCAGTTGTTGATAATATCGATATTTGATTTGATGTGATATTTTAATTAATATCGATATTGGCATTTTCTTGGCGATTTGCATCCCTATTACAAACTGATTGTTAGACCCCGTAATCTAAAAAAGAGTATAGGGGTCTATTAGGTTTGTCTGAAGCGAAATGTGCGTAACAGGTAGAAGGAGGCTTTTCCGACCCCATAAAGTATATATATTCTTGATCAGCATCAACAGCCGAGACGATATAGCGATGTCCGTCTGTCCGTCTGTCTGTCTGTCCGTTTGTCCGTTTGTCCGTCCGTCTGTATGAACACCTGGATCTTGTTTATATTATTGACAAATATATTCTGTGTGAGTTTCACTAAAATTGCTTGGCCGACGCAAAAGTTATTCATATAAATTCATATTTGGACCGTACTTTTGACCAATTGTCCCTATGGGAGCTATACGATATAGTTGTCCGATTTGGATGAAACTTAGTCAATATGTTTATATTATTGACAGATATATTCTGTGTGAGTTTCACTAAAATTGCTTGGCCCACGCAAAATTTATTCATATAAATTCATATTTGGAGCGTGTTTTTGACCAAATGTCCCTATGGGAGCTATACGATATAGTTGTCCGATTTGGATCAAACTTGGTCAGTATATGTAGTCCCTAGACGTGTACTTTCTGTGTCAATTTGGTTTAGATAGCATTGCTAACAAAAAAGTTTTCTATACTAAAACATGCTATTTTTACCTGTTTTTACCTTTGTATGCACATAGAACGCCCTAAAGTGGGCGTGTCAAAAAACAAAAACAAACTTGTACTGCTTGGGCATTTTATCTTTCGTTTGCGACCACTCGGGCCTTTCTAGCTCTTATAGTCTCTGAGATCCTTTTGTTCACACAGACGGACAGACGGACGGACGGACAGACGGACATGGCTATATCGACTCGGCTAGTCATGCTGATCAAGAATATATATACTTTATGGGGTCTGCCATGTCTCCTTCTTCCTGTTACATACATTCCAACGAATACAATATACCCTTTTACTCTACGAGTAACGGGTATAACAAATTAATCAAAAATGCTGAATTTTATGTACAAATTGTTTGTTTGCACTGCTTGCAATAGAAAAGTCTACGTTTACCTACACAAACTGCAGCAAGCAGTGTACTGTGTTAAATAAGCAATTATTGCATGTGAATGAAAATAATCCAACTGAATTATCAGCAGAGCGTTGTCTTATTGGTAGGGTCGCGGTTAATTATTTTGCAAATCCGCGTGGGTCCCAGGTTCGAGTCCAGCCAAATTAAATACAAATTTTTTAATTTTAACACAAATTGTAAACCTATTTTAAATAATAATAACGTTTATTTGTATTTAAAATGTATTTGCATAACATGGTATGCTATAAAAAAAAGTAATACGAAAGTCCAAAACAATTCAGTAAACTCCCTTGCACGTCCATACATTTATTAATGTGTATGTATATACATTCATACATACATGCATACATACATATTTTTGCTTATGCTTTGCACTTGTTCAACTGCTTTGAACTGCTTAACGTAGTTCAATTGAAGTAAGTTGTTCAGTTGATCGGCATTTAGCGCTCATTGGTACTTGTTCCGAACTGATTTTGGGACGCGCCAAAAATAACTTCTGTTACTATACAGATTCATGCAATGCTACTGAACGCTGATATTGTTTTAATTTTTACCATTTTGAATGAAAGATTTCAATTCTAATACATATTTATTTGTATAGTTGTTGTCTCGCATGATAACACATTTTAAAATGCACTCCCGACTTATATTAAATGTCAAAGAGAAAAATCAACGCCATTTTTAAGTAGAGCGTGGACCAATTGGTAAGGTTACGGTTCGTTCATTTGCAAATCGGCGTGGGTCGCAAGTTCGAGTCCCAGTCAAAGTTAATATATAAATTTTCTATTTTAATTATAGGCACTACTTTAAATAAATTATATTTCTTTTATTTTAAAACCTGTTCCCAAAACATTGAATAATAAAAAGAAGTATTTCGATATTTAAAACATTTACATACTTATATAAATACGGCTTATTTTTAAAATAAGCCAAGTAAGGAAATTGTGCATTTAATTGTGTATATATTTACATACATTTGTATATAAATATGTATGTATACAAAATGTGAATAACTCCGTTTTTCTTCTTTTTCGTATGGAAAATGCGCACTTCTGTGAGTACGGGGTCTTTTACAGTCGGCTCGCTCGTCTGAAGCCTTTCTTACTTGTTTCATATATATATATATATATAAGAAGCGATCCAATGAAGGCAGTCCAGCTTAATACATAAATTGTTGTTTGATTTTTACATCCTAGTTTTAAGCATTGAACATTGTGTAATTTTTAGACCCCGTACTCTAAAAAAGAGTATAGGGGTCTATTAGGTTTGTCTGAAGCGCAATATGCGTAACAGGCAGAAGGAGGCGTGGCCGACCCCATAAAGTATATATATTCTTGATCAGCATCAACAGCCGAGACGATATAGCAATGTCCGTCTGTCCGTCTGTCCGTCCGTCCGTCTGTCCGTCCGTCTGTATGAACACCTGGATCTTCTAAACTACAAGAGCTAGAGCCACCAAATTTGGAATGAAAGTCCGTCTGCTTCGCGAGCAGATCAAGTTTATTTCAAATCTTTGCCACGCCCCCTACCGCCCCCGCAAATTGTAATAAACTTTTTTTCAAATCACCATAACTTGAAAACGATTAGAGCTAGAGAGACCAAATTCACAAATTATGTGTATGGTACCATTATAACTATCCTCACCAAGTTTGATCCGGATCGGACAACTATAGCCTATAGCTCCCATAGGACAAATCGGTCGAAAATTGGTGATTTGTATGGAGACATGAAGTTTTAGTTGAGCGATTGCAATCAAACTAACACATTATGTATATGGTACCATTATAACTATCCTCACTAAGTTTGGTCCGGATCGGACAACTATAGCCTATAGCTCCCATAGGACAAATCGGTCGAAAATTGGTGATTTGTATGGAGACATGAAGTTTTAGTTTAGCGATTGCAGTTAAACTAACACATTATGTATATGGTACCATTATAACTATCCTCACCAAGTTTGGTCCGGATCGGACAACTATAGCCTATAGCTCCCATAGGACAAATCGGTTGAAAATTGGTGATTTGTATGGAGACATGAAGTTTTAGTTTAGCGATTGCAGCCAAACTAACACATTATGTATATGGTACCATTATAACTATCCTCACCAAGTTTGGTCCGGATCGGACAACTATAGCCTTTAGCTCCCATAGGACAAATCGGTCGAAAATTGGTGATTTGTATGGAAAAACGCGCACTAGAAGGAGTACGGGGTCTTTTACAGTCGGCTCGCTCGACTGTAGCCTTTCTTACTTGTTAAGTTTGTTTTTTGCGCCAATGAAGGCAGTTTAATTATAAGTTTCATAGCGATAAGAGTTTGTATTAAGGACGCGGCGCCCTCTATCGGCAGCGCGGGGAGCGGTTGTGTGTAACTCTGCACGTAAGCACAGTGGTGAACAGAGAGCTTTCGAGGTGGATTTGTGTTGCGATGGCTCCCGCGCTGCTCGATCGAGAGCGTCGCGTCACTTTTCGCTCGAGCCTGGGAGTGAGCAGACCTCGCGAGTTGGCGGGTCTGCCAATAGCAAGTAAGTTGGCGACCACGTCCCAATAGGATTCCGTCAGGCGGTGCAGCAGGGCGCCGTGGGGAATACTTTTAGTAATAACAATTAACGTAAGAATAAATGATTGTGTTGAAGATAATTTGAGTGCTTTCTTTCTCCCCTTTTCAACTAACTCTAACCACTTTCCCCAGTAGACAGGCGAGGGTCTCTTTCCGCCTGCCGTGGGACTGTGCCGGCGCATTGATACCTTTCCCCAGTAAATAGGCGTGGGTCTTTTCTCGCCTGGCGTGGGACTATCTCGTCACGTTGTCCCTTTAACTGTCCCTGACAGTATTCTATTCTGCAGTTGCTCTTGCTCTTTCCCATATTTCCCGCACCCGAACTGCAGCGTCATTGCACTAAATAAATTTTCTTTTAAAGAGCGACCCTGGGCAGACTGAGATCTGTAGCCTTTCTTACTTGTTTGTTTTGTTTTTGCAATTGCAAAGATTTACTATTTACAAAACTGACGAGAACGCTTAGTAGATTTACTACTAGTACTGGTCACCTTAATAGGTAAATCAATCAATACCTCCAAAGTCGGATTATAAGGATCTTCAGGATAAGATAAGGGAGTGATACGGGAAACAGAAAAGCAGGATGCATACAAAACAAAAATCAAATCGAGCATTCTATTTAATGAGTTTGGGATAGAATTGATCTGAAACAATGAGATCCCAAACAAACCATCAAAAAAATCGTGCTGGGCCGTAGGGATGAACACGGCAGAGTCAATACACGAAGTTTATGTAGTTCCTGCAATATTAAAATCGCCAAGAACTACAAGAAAATCGCGATCGGATAGCATAGAGGAAACTGATTTAATAGCTGAAAAATGTAATAAATAAAGAGAAGAGTCAGAAGATGGAGGAATATATAAACAGGTTATGAAAACACTAATGTTATTTAGGCAAACTTAATAGCAACAAATTCCATATCTATAGACCCATCGATTATTACTTCTTCAGAGTATAAGTTAACATCAAAGGCAATAAGCACACCACCACCGCAGCGAGATGTACGATCTTTTCTATAGATAGAGAATTTATTGGATAGAATTTCAGAGTTTAGAATATCGGGTCTTAACCATGTTTCGGAAAAGGCCACGATGTTACTTAGCTTACTACAAAGACCTCTAACATTTTGATAGGCAAATGAGAGGGAGGAAGTTAGTTTTTTCCGGCATCAGAGGCCGAATCAGATTTGGGAGGCAGTGCAATCGGAGTCCGATTTCTTTTCTTCGCTGTATATTCTTTTATTATTAGGTGGTCTGGCCAAAATTCTTTACAGCAAATTGTGCAGAAATATTTGGCAGGAACACTTACTTTAAAAGTGGAAATTCCCCGTAGATACGAGAACTGGAATTTTTCCACCGTAATGTTGGCTTCTGATTTAGCCCGAATAAAGGCCTTGGCATCATCCGATGTGGTATCAGGGGCAAGCCTGGAAACAAATATTTGCTTTTTTGGCGGAACTCCTACAAGAGTCTTTTTATTAGACACTGTAGTTACTTCCGTGGAAGCGACAGCAGTGATTGACTCATTAATTGGTTCATTAGCTGCAACATTGTTGACAGCCAACGAATCAGAAACTAAAACTTCGGTTTGTAGGGATAACTTCAGTGGGTAAAGTGAAATTGTCATCCCTACTAACTACAACATTTGGAGATGGGGATGAAAAATTGATTAAGGAAGGTGCGGACAAAGTGGGAGGACAAAGCTGTGGAGGGGCCGACAGTTCATTAGGGCCAATCGACAATCTATAGTTGGCCTTTTTACGCTTTGGAGTATCATTCAAGACTTTTAAATCTTTGAATTCTTCATCCAAAGCTGCGAAACTATCGGACAGACTTTTCAATCTGCCAAATAGGACACCAAAGCCTCTTTTAGTGTGTCTCATGAAGCTCATCATATCCCTTTCGACATCCCTACAAGCTTCGCATGTCCAATTTAAACCTGATTTAGACTCGATCAGGTCAATAATTCGGCCGTTGAGGCCAGCACATTTTTCATGTGAAACATTTTCACATAGCCAGCAGCAAACAAAACCCACCTTAACGTTTGTTCGAACCTGGCAATTAGTATTGTAGCAGGCGTACATGTTGATTCAAATTGAGTGTTAATGCAATATGAAACAGAAATATAACAATAAAAAAATATATATATAAGCTGAAACACTGTAACTAAAATTAGTACGAAATGAAAATAGTAGGCAATCTAGGGTTAATTTGCAAGCTACTGATGTTTACTTACAAAGTTTATGCACAAAAACAAATTATGCGCGGACGCTGCGACCGAAAAGAGAAAACAAACGGAATTACCGGTCAACACCAAAAACAAGATAAAAGAGCGCGTTAAATAAGAGCGCGGCGAGAGCGTAAATAAAGAAGAGAGCCCGAAGATAACAGCGAGATAAATTCTACACAGACAAAATGTTAGCGCAAGCAACATCGTAAAACTACAAGAACAATTTCACAGGCGCAAAATAAGTAAACAGAAATGTTTGGCTGTGAAATTGTTTTTGTCTTTGAACACAAAGTTATTTAAAATAGGCTTTTTAGACCCCGTACTCTAAAAAAGAGTAGAGGGGTCTATTAAGTTTGTCTGAAGCGAAATGTGCGTAACAGGCAGAAGGAGGCGGGGCCGACCCCATAAAGTATATATATTCTTGATCAGCATCAACAGCCGAGTCGATATAGCGATGTCCGTCTGTCCGTCTGTCTGTCTGTCCGTCCGTATGAACACCTGGATCTTCTAAACTACAAGAGCTAGAGCAGCCAAATTTGGAATGAAAGTCCGTCTATATGTCAGGCAGATTAAGTTTATTTCAAATTTTTGCCACGCCCCCTACCGCCCCCGCAAATTATAAAAAACTATTTTCACATGACCATAACTTGAAAACGATTAGAGCTAGAGAGACCAAATTCACACATTATGTGTATGGTACCACTATAACTATCCTCACCAAGTTTAATCCGAATCGGACAACTATAGCCTATAGCTCCCATAGGACAAACCGGTCAAAAATAAAAAATTTGTATGAAGACATGTAGTGTTGGTTGAGCGATCGCAACCAAACTCACAGAGGATGTGTGTATTATTATTAAAAATATCCTCACCAAATTTGGTCCAAATCGGACAACAACAACATATAAAACAAATTAATCAAAAATTCTGAATTTTATGAATAAATTGTTTGTTTACACTTGCTTGCAATTAAAGTTTTAACTCTACGTTTAGCTACTGCAACTTCAATAAGGAGCGTAGTTTAGGTAGTAGAGATGCGCGCTTCATACGTGTTTGTTAGACAGGGATCCCCGGGTTCGAATCCAGTCAGTGACGTATGCTATTTGTTTACATTTTAAATTTTAATTATTTACATAAACTTCAAAGCGGAGTGTGGTCTAAGTAGTAAAGATGCCTGTTCTAATTCTTCGCACTTGTATGTTAGCCCGGGATCATGTGTTCGAGCGCCGTCAGGGACATTTTATTAATTTTTGTTATATAACAAAATAACAAAAAAAATATTATATGTGAATGCAGATAGTCGAGCGCTTTTCAGAGAGGGGCGTGGTGCAGCTGTTACGGCTCTGACGCGTGTGCGTGAAGTCCGAGGTTCGAGTCCCGTCAGTGAATTATTTAAATTATTGTTTTTTTTTTATTTCAATTTAAATTTAAAATAATAATTTAGAATTGTAAAATAATAATTTCAAATTGTAAGACATGGCTTATTTTTAAAATAAGCCAAGTAAGGAAATTGTGCATTAAACTGTGTATATATTTACATACATTTGTATATAAATATGTATGTATACAAAATGTGAATCACTCCTTTTTTCTTGTTTTTCGAATGGAAAATGCGCACTTCTGTGAGTACAGGGTCTTTTACAGTCGGCTCGCTCGACTGTAGCCTTTCTTACTTGTTAGTTATTAAAACAATGTGTTTCAACACAACCGATGTCTAACACAAAGTGATAAAGGGATTAAGCCAGAAATATTAAACAAAAGTGTTTAAGCGAGGAAAAATTGAAAATAGATAGAAGCGATTTAAAACACGTCAGTCAGCGAAAGCGAGTCGATGCGATGGAAATGATAAAAATGATACGGTAAAACGCGCACTAGAATCAGTACGGGGTCTTTTACAGTCGGCTCGCTCGACTGTAGGCTTTCTTACTTGTTATGCTCTCTGCAAGAGAGAGTATATTGGGTTTGTGAAAAAAAAGTATGTAACAGGCAGAAGGAGGCGTGGCAGACCCCATAAAGTATATATATTCTTGATCAGCATCACAAGCTGAGTCGATATAGCCATGTCCGTCTGTCTGTCTGTCCGTCTGTTCGTCTGTCTGTCAGTCCGTATGAACAAACAGATTTCAGAGATGGTAACAGCTACAAGTTTGAATTTAGTCGCAATCGACTCGATATTAAGTCAGTCAATACAAGAATCTTTATTTTTCGATGCCACGCCCCGTTCGCCCACATTGAGCAAAAAACTAGAAACACCTCGTAAAAAATTGATGTTTTGGGCGAATATCTCAGTAACTGTGGCACTAAAGAACACCAATTTTGGAATGTGGGTTTCTTGAGACGGCATAAATCCATCGTTATTAAAAATTTTGGACTGCCATGCCCCCTTTTCCCACAAAACATAAAATAACTTTCAAACTTCGATGCCGATTTTAAGGCATATGTTCTTATCGTACATTATTGTTATTTCACATTCATTTGAAGACAAAATATATCAAACTATCCTGAAAGTTGCATCTAAATCGGACAATAAACAAAAGAGCTAAACATGTAAGAAAGTTAATAATTGAATGCATGTGTTAATAAATAATGCATGTGTGCAAGCGAGATAGAAACATACAAACATGTGAGCGAACGTTTTCGCTGCTGGCCGTGCCGACCAAATGTATATGTATTACATATACACACATACATATGTGCGTGCATACATATAATGTCAAATGTATATGTGCATACATACAACCAGATGTTTTTGTTTAAACGTGTTTAATTGCAAGTATTATTAACTGGTATCCGAGTATAACGACTTTATTTAAATGATCGGGAGTAAAATGCAGAGAGTATTCTACGGTCGGGCGTGCTCAACTGTACTTTACTTTCTTGTTTTGAAATGCCCCGTAGAAGGCAACCGCACGTTCTCAAAGGCGTAGCGAAAGAAATAGGATAAATAGGGAAGACGCAGGGTATGCAGACAGAGAGCGAGAGATAAATTCCCAATCTCGAAGAATCGTAGAGCACTTAGTGAGAATCGAGTAGTAGAACAGATTGGGAATTCTCAGCAGCGTTCACGCCGTAGAAGAGTAATAGAACAGGCAGCCAATACTTCGCGTAGGCCAAATAGTAGACAGAACTCAGAAATTAGGCAGAGCTGTTCGTAGGTTAGTAGAAAGAGCTCGAAATACAGATCATAGAAGAAGTGTTCGTATAACAGCACGCCAGATAGCAGTAGATTTAGCTAGAGGTGTTAGTCAAAGAGTAGGTCAGCATAGGAGTAATTCTCAGAATAGAGCAGCAGAAAATGAACGTAATGCTGCCCAAAATGAGCAGGGACGAACGAATGCCATTGAAGATCAGCAACGACCCATTAGGAATAGCTTAGATAGTTTTATAGCCACTTTCAACAAATCAATTAAACAGGCCCCGACCAGGTTTGTATTTGTTGTAAGGGTTTGTGGTTTCCTCATCAAATAGACAGGATAAGTTTAGAATACATTTAAAAAAAAAAAAATAATGAATTAAGCTCTGACATTGTTTTTGTCCGATCAATTTCCTCCTGTTGACGGCAAGCATTCTTTTTGCAAATCTTGTAGCCGTTCAATCAAGGAAGGAAGAAAACCAAATAATTCCATTACTAATGGCTTAGATTTCCCACCACTTCCAGAATGTCTGAAAGATTTACATAGTTTAGAAGAAAGATTAGTTTCTCCGCGGCCTCCATTTAAGATTATTAAGCCATTAGATTATGATCGTCAAAATAGCATAATAGGAGCTGTTGTTAATGTCCCGATTCCAGTTGCGAATGTCGTAACTTCCCTTTCAAGGGCCTTCAGTGACGCAGAGGTTATTCAGCTCAACCTCAAACGCAGATTAGAATATCGTCACAGTTTTATGGTGGAAACTATATCTCCATCTCGCGTTGTTGATGCAATTAGACATTTACTAGGAACTGAGCTTTACAGAAAGCATGAGATTAGCATTAATGAGGAATGGTTGGCTTCTCATACATCTGAAGTCGTTCCGTTTATTGCAAGATTTATGCACGAGTGAAAAATAATTGTGTAGAAAGCTACACAAAAATCAGCTTAGAAATTATGATAGAAGGGTAGATAAGCTATTTTATAATCTTAGAAAGATGCAGGTAATAAATATGCGCAATAATTATTCCATTTTCTGAGAAAGCACAGCGCTTTCCGCGGCGTTACAGCTAGGACAGCCCTTAATGAAGAATAAATAGATAGGTTAATCCAGTTTGATAAGGGATTTAAGATTTTAAAAGGCATTCGATCATCTCCTGCTCATTGGGAAGTAGAGAAGAAGAAGGTTATGGCCATGATTCGACAATTTGGCATACCTTCTTTCTTCATAACGCTGTCTGCTGCAGAAAGCAAGTGGTTAGAACTGATAGTTATATTAAAGAAAACAGTTAGGAAGGAAGCTCTAACCGAAGAAGAGGGAGCTAGCTTAGAAAGGTCTGAAGTTGTAGAACTGATTAGGTCAGACCCAGTTACTTGTGCTAGGTATTTCGATTATAGGTATAGGCATCTTTTAAAAGTAATGAAGAAAGATGGAGGCATTTTCGGCCGACATTCTGTTTATAAATATTATTGGCGAGTAGAGTTCCAACATCGGGGTCCACCACACATTCATGGAATGTTTTGGTTGAAAGATGCCCCTTTTGTTTGATGCTAGCAATTCTTCTTCTTGTCCGCCTGTTGTTGAGTTTGTTGATCAGTTCATTACGACGGAAAAAATCCAATCCAAAGTTGTCGTTTTGGTATACCATATCCTCCTTTGCCTAGAACAGAAATTTTCTTTCCTCTTCCAGAAGATTGTCCGAATATGTCAATTAATCAAAGCAACTTCGAGATAATCAACAATTTCTGGAGCTCTCCAGTAGATAGTGAAGTTAGGGAATCTCTTAACGATATTAACAATTTTCTCTCGCAACCTCAAATTGGTCTTAGATATGAGGATTACATTCTTACTATTAGATCTAGTTTGAACAGACCAAAAATATTTTTTAAAGAGACGCTTCGACGTCATTATGGTGAATGCGTATAATACGCACATTTTGTCAATGCAGAGAGCCAACATAGATATTAAATTTATGTTAGATCCACATGCGTGCTGCAGTTATGTAATCAACTACATTAATAAGTCGCAATGAGGTATGTTTAAGCTTATGCGAGAAGCTGTAGAAGAAGCGCGATCAGAAAATTTTAGTATTGGGCAGAAATTGCAGCACATAGGGCATAAATTTATAAATGGCTCAGAAATATTTGCACAGGAGGCAGCTTATTGCTGTTTACGGATGTCGTTGTCAGAGAGCACCAATGCAGTAGTCTTCATTAACACTGGATTGCCTGACAAACGAGTTCAAATCCTCAAGTCGAGGGCAGAACTCAGAAGTTTGCCTAAAGACTCGGAAGACGTTTTCGAAGTAGGCCTATTAGATCATTACGTTCTCCGTCCAGATGATCTAAATAGTTTATGTTTAGCAGTTTTTGCGGCATATTATACTTTCACTAGAACTCCAGGTAGGAATCGCCAAGAATCACAGGATGAGGTCGAAAATGCAGGATTCGGAACAACCGACGTTTATCCTCTTCGCAATGCTAGCGGATTTGTTAGAGAAAGGCGTAGTCCACGGACAATTCGTTATAGGAGATATAAGTTAACCACGATAGAGAGAACTGTTTTAGGGAATTAGCAATGCTGTATTATCCGTGGAGAAATGAACAAGAGCATAATAGGAGCTGTTGTTAATGTCCCGATTCCAGTTGCGAATGTCGTAACTTCCCTTTCAAGGGCTTTCAGTGACGCAGAGGTTATTGAGCTCCACATCAAACTGCGACTAGAATATCGTCAAAGCTTAATGGTGGAAACTATTTCTCCATCTCGTGTAGTTGAAGCAATAAACTTGATATGCTCGCGAAACAGACGGACTTTCATTCCAAATTTGGTGGCTCTAGCTCTTGTAGTTTAAAAGATCCAGGTGATCATACAGATGGACGGACAGACAGACGGACGGACAGACGGACAGACAGACAGACGGAAAGACGGACATTGCAATATGGTCTCTGCTGTTGATACTGATCAAGAATATATATACTTTATGGGGTCGAAAAAGCCTCCTTCTACCTGTTACGCACATTTCGCTTCAGACAAACTTAATGGACCCCTATACTCTTTTTTAGAGTACGGGGTCTAAAAACATAAAGCATTTGCAACAAAATCTAAAATGAATAAAAAGTATCCTTTGTGGTATGAGAGATTAGGACACACGAGTAAAGCGAAGTTTATTGAATTGATGAAAGAAAATATGTTTGTAGATATTGAAATTTTGATATGCAGTTGGATAATTATTTGTGTGAAGCTTGCATAAATGGTAAAATGGCTAGACTTCCGTTTAAAAAAATTTAAAAATAAGGAGCACATAAAGAGACCTTAATTTGTGATTCATTCGGACGTTTGTGGTCCGAATACTCCTTCTAGTATTGATGAAAAAAATTATTTCGTAATTTTTATCGATCAATAACTCATTTTTGTGTTACCTACACAATTAAGTATAAATCTGATGTGTTTTCCACATTTAAAGATTTTATCGCAAAAAGTGAACTTTACTTTAATTTAAAGGTTGTTAATCTCTACATTGATAATGGAAGAGAATATTTATCTAATGTAATGCAAGAATATTGTATAAATAAGGGCACAAGCTATCACTTAACAGTTCCACATACACCTCAACAAAATGGAGTATCAGAACGCATGATAAGATCCTTAACGCCAAAAAGTAGAGCCATGGTTAGTGGCGTCAAGCTAGATAAAAGATTTTTACAGCAACATATTTAATTAATAGAACTCCAAGTAAAGCATTAAATGATAAGAAAACTCCATTTGAGATGTGGCACAACAGAAAGCCTAATTTGAAATATTTCAAAATATTTGGGTCAATATTTGACCCCATAGCTCCACAATCTCCACGAACCAAAAATTTTTTACAACAAACATTTTTTTTTAAGCCATCACTAATCCAAAAATAATTATTTTTTTTAAAATGGACTAGGGGAAGTCGAGGTTTAACTGCTTAGTTTGAAAATTTTCAGTGTCTATTGAGCGATTTAAATGAATTTCATGCAATACACATTTGCTATTATTTCCAATATACTGACAAAATCTCATCCAAATTGGATTAATATATCATATATCTTACATAGGAACAATTGTTAGCTGAATCCGAATGAACGCAATATGCGTGAAAGGATATATAATCTTCGGCGAAGATCCCGCTCTTTCTTGTTTTATGTACTGCTTACCTTATATTCATTAGTGCTTAGTAACTTCGTCCATTTCTCTAGCTTTAGCCTCATTGATTTAGAAATATAGTTCCAAAAAAATTCAGGCCTCCTGTCAGTCTTTAGAAGATTTCTAGTTAATATATAACATAATTTTGAAAATTTACATACCTCTTCTAATTCCTTTTTATTTTCATCATCACCCATTTTAAGTTTAATTTGTGAAACAAAATTGTGAAATTATTTTATAATTTAACTGCAAATTCATACAATAGAGTATTGACAGTTGATTCTTATAAGCCTATTCAAACAAAACTATTTTAATAATTCATTATTTATGAAATCCTAGGGAGCGCCTATTATGATGACAATTTTAAATTTATGTTAGTGAAAGCTGTACAATATTCTGTAGAGTTCTCATTCACCCACTTACCCGCATCTTGTTCAGTAATTTATGAGCACAGTAAAATTGTTGTTCAGTATTTTTAACTGTACAGTGTTTTGGTGTTCAGTAAACATACTGTACAGTGAGTTATTATTGATGACGCATCACATACATATATACTTATTAGTTATTTTATTAATCCATGTTTATAAATGACAATGATTCGTTATAAAGAGTGTCAATATAAAGAACGTAGGAACGTGGCTTATTTGCAGCGTTTATAGCTAATGAGATTTGTGTCCACAGAAACTGCTCTTTCTTTAAGAACATTAAACTGTTCAGAGTATGGTGTGTTTACATTTTCAAACGTTTTTAATTACTTATTAATAATAGATGTTATATTGTTTTCCAGTTAAAATCTAATGAGCTCAACTTAATTCTTACGGAACTTGGAATTAATCATATGTTTACTGCCCTATATTCGTTTGCATCAAAAGAACATACAAACTGAATGTGACGTTTATTAAATTAGTATCTCTTGCGCATTACGACCCGTTTTACACCAAGCAATACGATATTCGCCATATAGAGCTCTATTTGGGATTGATATGATTACTCCTGGTGCTCATTATAAACTCATACGATCGCTGTCCCTTTTAGAAGAACCGGTAATACCCAGATCAGATAAGTTGGGTTTGATGTGTATCTTTGTACAGTACTGTATGAGTACATTCATGCAAATGTCTAGTACAAAGTTCTCAATTTTATACTCTCTGCAAGAGTATCTTGGGTTTGTGAAAAGTAGGTAACAGGAGAAGGTGGCGTGGCGAACCCCATACAGTATAAATATACTCTTGATCAGCATCACAACCCTAGTCGATATAGCCATGGCAGTCTGCCCGCCTGTCTGTCTGTCCGTCCGTATGAACAAACAGATCTCAGAGATGGTAAGAGCTACAATTTTAAATTCAGTCAGTATCGACTCGATATTCAGCCAGTCAATACAAGAATCTTTTTTTTTTTTTGATGCCACGCCCCGTTCGCCCACAATGAGCAAAAAACTAGATACAACTCGTAAAAAATTTATGTTTTTCAAAAACATCTCAATAACTATGGCACTTAGGAACACCAATTTTGGTTAGCAGGTTCCTCGAGACGGCATAAATGCATTGTCATTGAAAATTTTAAACGGCCACGCCCACTTTTCCAAAAAAAATAATAGAAATATTTTATTTTCTGATCGTTTTTAGTACATTTCTTCTTATCGTACTGTATTGTAACTTAAGAATCGTTTGGAGACAAAATATATCAAACTATCCTGAAAGTTACAGATTAATCGGACAGTTAGCAAAAAGAGCTAGCCGCGTAGCAAAGTTTATAATTTAACGAAATGCCAATGCATGTGTGCAACTAAGACAAGGGTACTGAATTACTTCGCTGCTCTGCAGGCTCCTCTGCTATTAAATAATATTATTCGATAATCGCGTGCTATGATTAGTCCAAAGAAAACAGAGGAAGGAAAGAAACAATAGCCCTCTCGAGTTTGTTGCTTGATGGCGCAGATGGAACGCCTATATTGCCCTTCCTTCCATGATCGCTAAACTCAAAACAAATTATAAAGCGATCCCTTAACAAACCCACTACACGATTATCATACTCCTAATGATCGATATAGCCATCTGTCCGTCTGTTCAGTCAGTCAATACTAGAATCTTTATTTTTTTGATGCCACGCCCTGTTTGCCCACAATGAGCAACAAACTAGATACACCATGTAAAAATTTGATGTATTTTGCGAATATCTCAATAACTATGGCACTTAGGAACACCAATTTTGGTATCCAGGTTCCTTGAGACGGCATAAATGCTTCGTTATTAAAAATTTTGCCACGCCCCCTTTTTCCACAAGAAATAAAATAATTTTTAATCTTCAATGCCGATTTAAAGGCATTTGATCTCACCGTACATAAATGTTATTTGATATTCGTTTGAGACAAAATATATCAAACTATCCTGAAAGTTTTATATAAATCGGACAATCAACAAAAGAGCTAGACACGTAAGAATGTTTATAATTGAACGCCATGTCACTGCATATATGCAAGCGAGACAGAAACAAACAAACATGTGAGCGAACGTTTTCGCTACTCGTGTAGCGGCAGTGCTGCTCACGCACGCTGGCCGTTCTTACCAATCGTTTAATTCTATATACATAAAACTGTTTGTCCTCACTGACTGACTGACTGAATGACCTATCACGCTACACAATGTGACTGACTGACTGACTGTCTGACTGACTGACGTATCACGCTACACACCAAACCAAAGGACCTATTGAGATAAAATTTTCACACAACGTAGGTCTCATAACTTTATCGTGCAATAAGACGGCGTTTTGCAAAATTTTAATTGGAATGGGTTAAAATTCTATGTCAAAGGTCATATTTTAATTAGTATGAAAAAGTTTGTTATTTTTAAGCTATCTTAACCAAATTTACAGGGAATATGTAAATTATGGTTTTGCACCAACTAACCAACTTTCGTTAGGATCAGACCATTTGCTCATACACCTGTCATAGGAATTACAGGTGAATAATGTGAGCTTGGTGTCAAAAAGTTTTCATATCTAGGGATATCTTAAGCAAACTCACAAAGTATATACATGATATCAACTTATACAGTTAAACCAAATTTGGTTAGGATCGGAACATCTTTATAATTTAATAAACAGAGAATATTCTTTACATTTACTTCATTTTAAATTTAATTGTATTCAATTCTTTTAGGAAAATTGATTTGACTCACGACTCGATTGTTCATAAACAAAAGAAAAGAAATGTGTTTTATTACTACAGTTGACACAAAAATTATCCTTAAACTTTGCATTATATTTTCTAAAAGAGTACAGGGGTTCTTAGATTTGCCAGGTTTGGCCCAACCCATTAAGTATACAAAGCATATATTCAAGAGCAGAATCAACAGACGTCTGTCTGTATGAACATCTATATCACATAGACTAGGGAGCTAGAGCTACAAAACTTTGAAAGTCCATCCGTAGTGCACGCAGATTAAATATATTTCCAGTTGTTGCCACGACCCCTACAGCCCCCGCAAAATGTAAAAAGTTGTTCATAAAGCCATAAATTGAAAACGACTAGAGCTATCATGACCTAATTCACTCATTGTGTGTACGGTAGCAATATAACCTTCTTAACCAAATTAATCCGGACAACTATAGCCTATAGCTCCCATAGGACAAATCGGCCGAAAATTGGTGATTTGTATGAAGACATGATGTTTTAGTTGAGCGATTGCAACCAAACTAACACATTATGTGTATGGTACCATTGTAACTATCCTCACCAAGCTTGGTGCGGATCGGACAACTATAGCGGTTATCTCCCATAGGTCAAATCGGTCGAAAATAGGTGATTTGTATGGAGACATGATCTTTTCGTTGAGCGATTGCAACCAAACTAACACATTATGTGTATGGTACCATTGTAACTATCCTCACCAAGTTTTGTCTGGATCGGCTAACTATAGCCTATAGCTCACATAGCACAAATTGTTCGAAAATTACTTATTTGTATGGTAAAACGCGCACTAGCATGAGTACGGGGTCTTTTACAGTCGGCTCGCTCGCCTTGCTTACTTATTTTATTTAAATTTAAATTTAAAATTAAATTTAAAATTAATTTCAAATTGTAAAACACGGCTTATTTTTAGAATATGCCAAGTAAGGAAATTGTGCTTTTAAGTGTGTATATATTTGCATACATTTGTATATAAAAATGTGTGTATACAAAATGTGAAATGTGAAAAAATGAAAAATGCGCACTTCTGGGAGTACGGGGTCTTTTACAGTCGGCTCGCTCGACTGTAGCCTTTTCTTGTTTTTTTAATTTCAAATTAAATTAATAATATTAATTTTGAATCATTATACGAGATTTATTTTTATGCAAAACAAAGTTTAAAATCAAGGCATGTAAGCAATTTCTAATTATGTATATATTTATATACATATATATATGTATGTATGTACATATATGCGATAGGAATAAATCTGGTTCTTCTTCAATTTTTTTTTTGTATCGAAAAATGCTCACTCCTATGAGGTGTCTTTTACAGTCGGCTCGCTCTACTGTAGCGTTTCTTACTTGTTTGAAACTGTAACGCAAGCGAAGCTGGGGGTTTATTGCTAGTGTATATATATTGTTAATCAGTATATGTAGCGTAGTTCATATAGCTATATTCGTTATTTCTATGCTTCCAAATAAACACTAAAAATTACGAAAAAGGTAGGTCCTACATCTAGTTTTACACATCATTTTGTTTTCAGTCTATTTTGTATGAACAAAATTAAAGTTTATATTTAAGTTAATTTCGTTCCCCATGATTTAACAAGACTTTATCAGCATGTATTTAGTATTCTCTCATTTGAGTTTCAAATAGAATGGAATGTTTTACAATTATTCCGCAACCAATCCACTCAAATATGTGCGTTATGAAATATAATGTTGAAACTCGAATTGTTAGACCCCGTACTCTAATAAAGTTTTGAGTGGTCTATTAGGTTTGTCAAAAGCAAAAAATGCGTAACAGCCAAATGGATGCATGTTCGATCCCATAAAGTTTATATATCCTTGATCAGCATCAACAACCGAGTCGAAACCGCGATGTCCGTCCGCTCGTATAAAAACATAGATCTTAGAGACTTTAGGAGGTAAAGCCGCCACATTTGGAATGAAAGTCAGGGGTCATGACAACGGGGTCTTTTACAGTCGTCTCGCACGAATGTGGCCTTTCTTAGTTGAGAACGTTATCACTTCGATTTTTTTTGTACTGCTTACCTTATATTCATTAGTGCTTAGTAACTTCGTCCATTTCTCTAACTTTAGCCGCATTGATTTAGAAATATAGTTCCAAAAAAATTCAGGCCTCCTATCAGTCTTTAGAAGATTTCTAGTTAATATGTTGAATAATATTAAAAAAGCTACATACCTCTTCTAATTCTTTTTTATTTTCATCATCAGCCATTTTAAGTTTAATTAGTAAAACAAAATTGTGTTATTATTTTATAATTTAACTGTAAATTCATACAATAGAATATTGACAGTTGAGTGAGGACAAGCCTATTCTTATAATTTAATATTTATGAAATCCTAGGGAGCGCCTATTATGATGATTTAATTATTTTGTATTCAAGAAGTATCATAGTGTATATAGTTCTTTATAAACATACTCTATATAGTAAACAAAAACGCCTCCTTCTGTATATACTCTACAAGTCAGTATCGACTAGATATTTAGTCAGTCAAAACAAGATATTTTTTTTGCCCATTTGCCCAAAAAAAATTAAAAATTAGACACACCACGAAAAAGAGCAGGTTCCTTGAGACAGCACTATTGCAATGTCATAAAAAAAGTTGGGCTGCCATACCCCCATTTCTTAAAGGGAAATAAATTTCAAATTTTCATGCCATTTTTAAAGCATATGCTTATGTCGTTCAGTATTGTTAATTGAAGCACGTTTGGAGAAAAACTATATCAAACTTTACTGAAAGTTTCATAAAAATTCGACTATAAACAAGACAGCTAGACACTGTACAAGTATATATTTGATTGCAATGTTAATGCATGTGTGCAAGCGAGACAGAAACATACCAACATATAAACGAACGTTTACGCTGCATATGAGGCGGCAGGGCTGGCCGCTGAATCTGGTTAGACCCTATACTCTAAAAAATATAAGAGGGGACTATTAAGTTTATAAGCCCAATAAAGAATATAAATATTAGCATCAACACCTGAATCTTCTAAAACACCTGAATCTTCTGAACACCTGAATCTTCTAAAATACAAGAGATAGAGCCCCCAAATTGGGAAGGAAAGTCCGTCTGTACTGTACGCTGATCATATTTATTTCAAATAATTGCCACTTCCCCTACCGCCTCCGCAAATTTTAACTTAAAAACGGCCAGAGCTAGAGAGAACACATTCATAAATTATGTGAACTGTATAATTATAACTATCGCCACCAAGATTGATTCAGATCCCCTATGACAAATCGATTGATAATTTGTGTTTTGTAGTTTTAGTTGAGAGTTCGCAACCAAACTAACATATAATGTGTATATGATGATTGATTGATTAAAAGAATTGTTTTCTAAGATTGATTTGGATCGGACTACTATATCCTATTGATCACATGGTCAAATGCTTTTTTGAATGAGTACTGGGACACTTACAGTCAGCTGGCTCGACTGTAACCTTTCTTACTTGTGTGGAGAGTTTTCAACAGATTAGTTTTAAAAAACGAAAATATAAAATCCCATGTAAATAATATGTATGTAGAAACTATATATTTCAATATCTTCTTTAAAAAGAAATTTTCTTGCTATTTACTTAGGTGTAAAGCTTATTGCTTGCTTCCTTCAAGCTTCGTGGTACACGCTTCGAAGGGAACTAAAAGGCTTACCAAAGCGCTAACATTTGTAAGACTCATTCCTTTAAACCCTAAAAGTTTAATTATTTAGACCCCGTACTCAAAAAAAGGGTATAGGGGTCTTATAGGTTTGTGAGAAGCGAAATGTGCGTAACAGGCAAAAGGAGGATTATCCGACCCCATAAAGTACATATATTATTGATCAGCATCAACAGCCGAGTCGATATAACGATATCCGTCTGTCCGTCTGTCTGTCTGTCTGTCCGTCCGTCTGTCCGTCCGTCTGTATGAACACCTTGAACTTCTAAGCTACAAAAGCTAGAGCCACCAAATTTGCAATGAAAGTCCGTCTATAGTATACGCCGTGCAAGTTTATTTCAAATCTTTCCCACGCCCCCTTCCGCTCTTGTGTAATATGTAGGAACAAGACTGTTTCATTTGGTGGTTTTATTCAGAGTGATCACTCTGTTTTATTCAAATATAAACTTAGGCTTAATACATAGAATATTCTTATCCAGCTCTGTCGCTAAGAACGTCGGCAGAGAGAGAGAGTGTTGCAGTATGTATGTGCTTATGTGGTTATGTATTTATATATATATGTACAGAGGGTACATACCTAAGAAGTGCTTACGCTAGCGATCCCACGCTGCGGCCAGTCCGCATAAGTGACGTATCCTATTACTGCACGTATGTATATATTTGTTTGTATAAACAAAGCAACAAAGTGTCGCTATGTAGTGAGTATGATACTCTTACTTTAAGTTGGGCATATGACCACTTGATATATTGTATACTCTACAATACTCTGGGCATATGCTTATTTGACATACTACACCACCCCTTTTTAAAAAAAAAAAATAACATAATATATTGTAGTTATTTAACATAAAAATTAGTATTAGTGTTAATTTTATATCTATTATATACTATGTTGTAATTATTTTTGAAAAAAATTTTTTTTTTCAAATAAATTTTGCTTTTTTTTTTTTTATACTCTCTGCAAGAGAGAGTATATTGTGTTTGTGAAAAGTATGTAACAGGGAGAAGGAGGCGTGGCAGACCCCATAAAGTATATATATTCTTGATCAGCATCACAAGCCGAGACGATATAGCCATGTCCGTCTGTCCGTCTGTCCGTCTGTCTGTCTGTCTGTCTGTCTGTCTGTCCGTCTGTCCGTATGAACAAACAGATTTCGGAGATGGTAAGAGCTACAAGTTTGAATTTGGTCTCAATCGACTCGATATTAAGTCAGTCAATACAAGAATCTTTTTTTTTTTTCGATGCCACGCCCCGTTCGCCCACAATGAACAAAAAACTAGAAACACCTCGGAAAAAATTGGTGTTTTAGGCGAATATCTCAATAACTATAGCACTTGGGAATACCCTTTTTGGTATGGAGGTTCCTAGAGACGGCATAAATGCATTGTCATCAAAAATTTTGGACTGCCACGCCCCCTTTCCCACAAGAAATAAAATAATTTGCAAACTTCAATGCCGATTTTAAGGCATATGTTCTTATCGTACAGTTTTTGTTATTTCGCACTCATTTGAAGACAAAATATATTAAACTATCCTGAAAGTTGCATCTTAATCGGACAATAAACAAAAGAGCTAGACATGTAAGAAAGTTGATAATTGAACGCAATGCCAATGCATGTGTGCGAGCGAGATAGAAACATACAAACATGAGCGAACGTTTTCGCTGCTTGCGTAGCTTAGCGGCAGCGCTGCTCGCGAATGCTGGCTGTGCCGAGCAATTCTGTATGTATAACATATACACAAATACATATGTGCGTGCATACTTTTAATGTCAAATGTATATGTGTGTGTATACATACAATCAGATGTTTTTGTTTCAACGTGTTTTGTTGCAAGTATCAATTGATATATGTACTTGGATACCGATTTTATTAAAATGATCGGGAATAAAATGCAGAGAGTATTCTACGGTCGGGCGTGCTCGACTGTACTTTTCTTTCTTGTTTTATTTTGATATTTATATTGC